>JAJHPF010000026.1:0-595427 GCA_024447775.1 Carex cristatella | reverse complement strand
CTTATATCAAATTGTTTAAACTTAATTAGTATTATCCCTGCTCTCCATTTCAGAAGGCATATATAGAATCCTGCTCTCTATTTTATAAAGGCATGCAGTCTATTCAATATTTTCTTCAATTAGGAACTTAAGATTGTAACTAATGGAAGGGATATCAATTTCTACCATGACATGTTGGCATGCAAATTGTTCTATGGCTGTTCAATTTCCTTTAGTTTATGCTCAATCTAAATATGATTAAATCTCAGCAAAAAAAATAGAAAGAAAAATAACATAGGTTCCCATCAAATAACATAGTGCTCAGTCTAATTAAATAAAAACTAGAAGAAAAAAAAAAAACATCTAACTCAATTAGCTTGAATTTACACTTACAGTAACACAGTGTTTTTTTTGAAGCTATCAATGTCTTTAACACCTTGTTTGGATGGAGATTAGAGGAAGGAAGGGGAGGTGAAGAATAGAAGGGAATGGAATGGAAGAGAAATGAATATTAACATAATTAACCTCTTTGTATTTGAATGATTAATGAGGGGAAATAATTTTAACTTTCCTTTCCGTCTTATTTCTTGTTTGATTGATTAAAATTTAGAAGGTTAATGAGAAATTTGATAGCTATTTTAGGTTTGCGATAAAAAAACTTGTATGAGAATTATATAGGTAAGATATATAGTTGGGCATTTGAGTTATTTTTCTAAAATTATTTGCAACTAAATTTCTTTCCATTCGTTACACCTCAAATCGGAAGGAAACCCGATTCTATTAATTATAATGATACAAGGTTAAACCTTTCACCTCCTGTACCCTTCACCTCCAACATAATTTTGTCAACCAAACACGATTCGACGGAGAGTTTTCTTTTCTTTCTATTCCCTCCCTTCCTCTACTCTCCATCCAAACAAGGTGTAAATATCTACTAACAATTATGATAAAAAACGTATTTACAACAAGTCAAATGATTCTTCTTCCTAGATATAAACTACTTTATTCTCGTAAAATTATCTAAACTACTCTAACAATCTACATTCTTAAACACTCTATTACTTCATTTTCTATCTCTCTCCACTACCGGATCCACTTTCTTCCGATAACAGTCGTGCTCCAATGAACTATCGATGCACCAACACTGACTGATTTTTATGAAAACTGTCAGTGTTGCTTATAACCTACACCGACAATTCTATTAAAGAGCAGTCGGTGTTCTTGAGTTCACCAACAGGTTTTATTAAGCGAAGCAACGATGTTGCTTTAACCTACACCGACGGCTTGATCCTTTAATATATGCCAATAATTGCGGACCGTTCAATTTCACATGAGATAATCGACAGTGGATCTACAATGAAGTGATACAATTTTTTTTAATGATATAGGAAAAATATTGAACATAACCAACATAAAATTTCTGCAGTTTGATCGATTATGTTTGAGTTTCGATCAACATGTGAAGTGTATAAAGCTCTTTGATGTTTTAATATCTCATTAACTGGATGGATATGTAATTAAAATAAAATTTTGATCAAACTTTGCTATAAAAAGAAATAAATGCGATGCTCTTTAATTTCAACAAGGATTCAGATCAACCAATCAACGACATATATCTGTGCGCTTTCATCAACTCCCAAAACTAGTATTTGTGTTCAATGTTTCATGCATATAGGATATGAGTCACTTAAGTAACTACTACTAGTGTATGATTTCATTTGCCAAATGTTATTTACTAATGCATCTAGCATGTTCGAGCATTCAT
Source organism: Carex cristatella (assembly GCA_024447775.1). Lineage (NCBI taxonomy): Eukaryota > Viridiplantae > Streptophyta > Magnoliopsida > Poales > Cyperaceae > Carex > Carex cristatella. Next base: position 593,683 of record JAJHPF010000026.1, on the reverse strand, counting down.
TATCAGTATGCCATTAATAATTTATAAACACATCTTGTACATCTAATTTATTAATATTAATTAATTTGTAAGACATTACCAAGAAACAATTGGTGTTGTAAACAATAACGACTGTTCACTAGTGGAAAATCTACTTTTTGTATCGGGTATTTAAGCCCATCTGTATCGGGTATCAGGGCGACACTGATCCGGGCGATACAAATACCCGAGGTTATCTGTATCGGGTGTTCAACCGATACAGAAATTAACTTTTCGTGTCGGTTAATAAGTAAAACCGATACAGATCTCAAAAATTGGATTTTTTAAAATAAAATTCAGGATCCTATTTGTATCGGGTGAATAGTAAAAACTGATACCAATAACTTAACATTATCGGTTAATCAATAAAAACCGATACTGATATATTAATTAGACATTTTTAAAAAAATTGTGAAAATACTTTCTATATCGGTTCTTAATATAGAACCGATACAAATTTTATTTAATTTTAAATGATTTTTTTTCATTTCTGGCCAGCTCCGATATATTTGGCTGGCCTATATAAAAAACATGCATTCATCAATCACATCCTAAATTATATTATACAACACCTAAATTGTTATTACAATTAGATTACAACCCAATTAATTGTTCTTACAACTTATCGCATCAATCGATCATAATTAAACTGTTCTACTTGGTTGCGATATTTCTTGTTTGAAAAACCTAACCCACTCAAAACGAATTGAATTGATCTCTGCCACAGAATATGGGGTTGCTTTCTAATCCTGCATTTTGTAATATAAAATAAGAGCGCAATTAATTATTTTTTGAATAAAAACCGAATCAACAACTAAGGTTATATTTGAAAAATATAAATGCATATATACCTGTATTGATGAAAAATTATCAAGGAAGTGATTGATTATGTCATTCATGAACATCATGACAAAATATGCGCATTCCCAGCTGTTCTTTTGTTGCGGGCACTATATCAAATTGTACCCAAGCAAAAAGTTAGCAATTTTTAGAAGATGAAATTCAACAATTCATAATAAACTGAAATAATTTTGTAAAAATAGTAAAAATTTTCAGGTCGTAAGAACCACATTACCTTGTTCTTTATAAGTTTCAACTTATCGCTTCTTCCGATTCCTCCGGTTGCCTTCTCGATGACCCAGCGACTGTTGAAATATCAGAGAAATTAGTAGTTACAAGAGATATTGAAATGGTTTAGCAGATTTAATTTGAAACACTTACTCCCTGAGCGCGTCGATAATCGCAAAATCTCTTACAAGTTTTAACTTTTCATACTTTGTGCTGGATGAATCAAACAAGTATAGCTTACTTTCATACGGCCGAAGCACGAACAATACCCAATGAGAGCTGCATGTTAGGTTTGTAGCATGTTATATTCTATAATATATTTCTATGAAATTAAAAAAATTCAATAAAATTAGACTATATATATATAACAGCACCAACTCTTGAAAGTACGGTATGAAGATAAATTTCTTGTCCCGGTTTTCTCGCAGAGATTTTCTCAGGTACGTATCAGCATATTCCTTCGAATGATCATCACCTTGCAAAAGATAGCCGAACATCCTCTCGGGATTCATGAACCCTATAGGGATCTCTGGGAAGTTGTCCCTTTGGTATTTGAACACGAACCTGCAAAAAGACATAGATGTGGTATAAATTTTTTAAATTTTGAATTAAAATCCTAAATTATGTCATTATTACGAATATGAACTCACAGCATGAAGATCTGCATAAGTGGTACGGTGAGCCACTCCGTGCGCCTGCACAAGTCCCTGTAGTCATCTCGATTGACTGTTATGACATACGGTTCATTGAAAAGCTCAAGCGGCGCCGGAACACTAATGAAGGGTTGACCTTGGCGCAGAAACCGATCGCGCACAATCTTGTACATGCCTCCCAGTCGGTTGAAATCGATGGTGTCGAAATCATTGTAGGTTGAAATCAGAGAGGGCCGAAATCCTACAGGTTTTTTTGGGTTGTTCCTGCAGTTAGGACCAACAAATCAGGCACAAATACTTGTAACTCTATAGGATGTATAGATGCAAATTTACAAGTAGAATAAGTTGTAATAATAATGTAAGTTTGTTACCTGATCCTTGAAAGATATGAGAGCCATCGGCCACGTAGTGTAACTGCCAACGGCGGAGTGAAGTTTCACGAGTTCGCCATTTGGCACAGGCAACGGAGTGTCATCTTCGCCCGGATGACACACATCCACCGTTACCCTCGCATGATCATTCGGTACAGGCATACCGTGAATCACTAAGCCTTTTTGAATCGGAAGATTGATTTTCCTGATAGCCACTTCGTAATTTACCCCGTCGCGAACCACCTGGAGTTTGCAGGTTCATTCTGACTGCTGTAGAAATATATTCTGTATTGAGGTTAACGAAATAACATATACGAATTGCATGAAAAGTAACAAAATTCTTTTTTCAATTGAATAAAATGGAACAATATGTATTTCTTTGTATTACCTGGATCAGATCGAAATATGGTTGTGGTTGGACTGACTGGCAGCTGCTCTGGACCGCTCTCGGGCTATCTTGTGCAATTGGTTCAGTCCGTTGGGCCATCATCTGTGCCAACTGTTGCTGAACCAATTGTTGCATCTGCTCAGCCATTTCGGCCTTCAACCTCGTCACCATATCGTCAAAGTCTTTAGTCAAGAATGTTACTCTCTGAGCCACTTCTCTTTGTTTTCTCTCTTCATTCTTGGCCTCAGACCCCACCATTCTCGACCTCCTCTTACTTGGTATCCCCTCGTAGGCATTTTTCATTTGCACGTGGGATCCGACCCCTCGCACTCTCCTAGGATGCTCACGATTTGGCAGTGATTTCCCCAGAACATCGTCGTAACGCTCGACGGGAAGCAAACATTTCTTGAATGCATCTTCTTGTTCTTCCTGAAATGGCAAAATTGATATGTTACAACAAAATAAATTCATCATTAAATTCGACAAATAGATGTAGAAAAGCGCTCACAATTCTCTTGATGATCTCTTCTGTTGCCGGGTCAGGATAAACAGGCTCCTGGCCGCCCTTACGGACCCTTTGTCTAGCTATTTTCCATGCCACATGCCTATAATCGACTGACATGTCAAGAAATTGCTCATCTGACATTGCAGTTGTTGACCCTTGGGAGGACGGCGCGCCACTCGATGCCTGCTGCTCGTCCGCAATCCCCTGCAGAGCATCTTTGAGCTTGTTCTTGAATTTCTCCCCAGCATAGCCTCTGGATCCTAAGCGATGCGGATAGATGTTCTTCTTCGAATTCGTCCGCCCCTTCTCACTTAGCTCCTACAGTTTTAGAGGAAAAACAATTGAACTTATAGATGACCTCTGAATACTTGATTCGAGATAAAATATCTGTATGTATAGAGGAATAAACATACCCTGAAAGCTTCTGACTGGCGGGACTCTACAAAGGCATCCCAATCTGCTTGACTGATTTGGTACCTCTTGAGGTTGGGCGTCTTACCCTTCAGCGCAAATTTTGTGGTCAGTTCGGTTCTGAACCATTGGTGTAGAGTGGCCATTTGGGAGAGAAGCCTCCTTCTGAGGTCCTTGTCATCAAGGTATTTGCTAGTCCTCCTACCAATCAATATATACCCCAAGTTTTAAGTTATTTTAATGTCAAATAAAAGTTGGAGAAATAAAAAGGTCATTTATAGAGATTACCGATAGAGTAGTCCATATATTCTCCTTCATTAGATCATCCACCTCAGACCAATCATTTATGGTGATCGGGACGTGCCTTTTCACCACCACACCCATCTGAGAGGCAAAACTTGTAGTCGTGCGGTTCAAGATAGCCCTCCCAAATTTATCAAACTTAACCTGCTTTCCATCTTTACTAATCACTTCAGTTAGCTGTGTGGGCCCCCTCCCTCGTTTCTTACCCGAGTCCTGCTCACCATCACTCGAGTTAGAAGATCGCTCACCATCACCACTAGAAGACATGGTAGGAACTGCAAAATTAGAAATAACTTGAGTTAGAATCTAAAACCCTAAAACCCTAAATTCGGTTCTTATTAATTAAATTAAAATCTAATTTAACATGCATCATAAATCGGTTCCTATTAAATATAAGCTACAAATGCATAGATATATAATATGCACATATTTCACATTGATATGCATATAGACTACAAGTATATATGCATATAGGCTATTCATATATTCATATACAATTTGCAATAAGCATAACTATTTCATAATTTGCAATAAGTAATAAGCATGCACATTTTCAACCAACAAGCATGCACATTTCAAGCATAATAAATAATTTGCAACAATAATCAAATCACTAACAATTCCAATATTCGGATTGAATACAAAACCCTCTCAATTCGGGTTCAAAACAAAGGCACCATTCGAAGTACATTTCCAATCAAAATTTTATTCACATTTCGGGTACAATCCAAACCCTAAATTCCAATATAACTTATAATATTAAATTCGGTGATAAATTTGATAGGATTTTGGGTAAAATCTAAAATAGAATTAGGGTACAATCCAAACCCACACAAAAAAGAAAAAATATAGAAGAGACACTACCTTCGCCGGCACAGTGGTGTTTCTGCCGCTCCGGGAAGGCAATGAGGCCGCGGAACCCTAGACAAGATCGGTGTGAGCGGAGAGAGAGAGAGGCCGCATGAGAGGGATGCTGAGTGAGAGGGAGGTCGCGAAACTGAAGAAGAGTGCAGAGTGAGGGAGGCCAAGTGAGAGAGGCGAAGTGAGGGGAGGCAGAGCACGCCTGTTCGAACCGATCGAAGAAGAGTGAACAAATTTTGAAAAATTTCTAAGTTAGATCGCTGGAAGGGAGGGAAATAACAAATTTTTGTGTCGGCTCTTTATAACTAACCAATACAATATGAGTTTTTGTGTCGGTTTTTTACAGTAACCCGCTACAAAAAAAGTATCTGTATCGGTTCTTCCTTATAAACCGATACAATTTTGTTTTTGTTCTAAATTTAGTGATTAATTTTAGTACTTCATTTTAATTGTTCTTAATTAATTTTAGTAATTCATTTTAATTGTTCTAAATTAATTTTAGTAATTCACTTTTTCCCATCTTTAGAATGTAGAATGTTAAATTACTTATTTACAAATTACTTTCATTTTTTTAAAATAAAAATTAAATTTAGAAAATATTAATCAAATTACTTTCATTTTTTTAAGAAATAAATTAAAAAAAAACATAAATAAATTACATGCAAAACAAAAAATATCAATTACAAACTGAATTAAAGGAAAGCTACAATAAAACAATTTGTAGATAGCTTGCGTGCGCGTGCGTCCCATCTTCCAGTAATGTAATGCATCCTAAAGGGAAAAAGAATAAAGTACTCTTCTTAATTCATAAATATCTTTAAATAAAAAAAATATTTAGATAATAAATTGGTATGCATAGACATACCAATCATTCAATCTTATTCTTGGACCCATTCTCCTTCATTATGATCGCGGCGCTTGTGACTTGTTTCGCTATCCGGAATGGTTGGTGAAGATGCTATGCCTGTGGAAAATGGAGGTATCTCGTCAAAATGATCGAACGCTTCTTCGTCATCCACGTTATTGACCCCAATGATCCGTCTTTTTCCGGGTAGGACAACATGTTTTGAACAATCCGTGGAGACAATTATGTAGAACACTTGTGTGGCTTGTCTTGCAAGTATGAATGGATCGTCCTTATACCCATCCTTACTGAAATCTACCAAAATAAAGCCATCATTGTCAACTTTAACCTCTCGACGGTTATCGACCCATTTACAACGAAATAACGGGATATTAAATTTCTTGTAATCCATTTCCCAAATTTCCTCAATAAACCCGAAATATGACATTGATGCATGCGATGGTCAGGCAGCTTTAGCTGCTGAAAAATCATTCAAGACGGCTACTAATGTCACTCCACTGTTTTGCACAGTACTTTTCAAATCTTGACTTCTCGTGTAAAATGTATACTCGTTGATATCGTATCCTTCGAAGGTCCTCACAACAGGTTTTGGACCAAGAGACAACATTTTGATGGTTTCTGTAATGTTTTCTTCTTTCTGAGCCATCAAGACTCGATGAGTAAGCCAATCTTCGAACTTTTCTTTATGTTCGGCCATCAACCAGTTATCAGATCTCTTCGGATTCTGTTGCCGCATGGTGGTCATATGCTCTTCAAAATATGGATAAACATCTATGAGGTGTTTGCAGAAGATGGAAATGTTCTAGTTTCATAATTTCTTTTTCGGGCACGAATAACTTCAAACCGATTGTGCCTACACTGTGAAGTCTTCCCTCGTGCCGAGATTTAGGAATGTCGACATGTTTTAAATCCTCCAGATAATTAGTACAGTACTCAATAACCTCCTCGGCGGCATAGGCTTTTACAATGCTGCCTTCAGGACGATACCGGTTCCTGACGTATCCCTTTAAAATTCCCATGTACCTCTCGAACGAATACAGGTACCGCAAGAAAACAGGTCCACACATCTTAACTTCGTTAACCAGGTGGACAATCAGATGAACCATGACATCAAAAAAAGACGGTGGGAAATACATTTCGAGAATACAGAGAGTGACAAAAACCTCCTTCTGCAAATCATCTAACATCTCAGGATCATTAACTGTGCAACAAATGACATTAAAGAAAAAACATAACTTCGTGATTGTCTGCCTAACACACGGTGGCAGTATGCCCCGAATTGCAACAGGAAGAAGCTGTGTCATTAAAACATGACAGTCGTGAGACTTCATACCTGTCAATTTCAAATGTTCCAATGAAACTAGGCTTTTAAAGTTTGAAGAGTATCCAGATGGAACTTTGACACCGTGAAGGCATTCACATAGGCTTTTTTTTTCGTCTTTCGACAACGTATGCTGAGCTGGAGATATATACCACCAGATCTTACCCTTGTCGGTCTTCTTCTCAGTGGGTTGTAAATCCTCACGTATGTTCAACAACTGCATGTCTTTCCGAGCATTGATACCGTCCTTAGTCTTACCCGGAATATTCAACAATTTGCCGACTATACTGTCGCACACATTTTTAACAACATGTATCACATCGAGACAATGTCGAACATCTAAATGCTCCCAGTACGGTAAATTCCAAAACACTGACCTCTTCTTCCACATAATTTTTGGATCCCCTTTCTTTCTTGCAGCCTTTTTCTTAAATTTTCCAAATTCTACCTTGATATCCCTCACTCGCGAATAAACTTCTCGACCGGTCAACGGGTATTTCGCTCTCCCATTCTCGGTCTTTCCATTGAATTCTCTCTTTCTCTTTCTGTGTTCGTGATTGCCAGGAAGAAATCTACGATGGCCCATGTACACATTTTTAGATGAGTTAGACAGATACAGATCGACTGCATCGTCCATGCAAATAGGGCACGCTTTCTCTCCCTTGACACTGTAACCCGACAAATTACGATAAGCCGAGAAATCATTGATGGTGCAGAAAATCATAGAATGTAGAGTGAAATTCTCCTTGCTATGTGCATCAAATATCTCCACTCCGGGAGGCCATAACTTTTTTCGATCCTCGATCAATGGCGCTAAGTACACATCTATATCGTTTACGGGCTGTTTGGGTCCTGATATTAGCAAGGTCATCATGATGTACTTGCGTTTCATACACAACCAAGACGGAAGATTATAAATGCACAATAGAACCGGCCAACTGCTATGTTTACTGCTCATGCTACTGTGCGGATTAATTCCATCGGTACTGAGCCCGAGCTTCAGGTTTCTTGGGTCACCGCCAAAGTCCGGAAACTTTCTGTCAATATTTCTCCACTGAGGAGAATCAGCGGGGTGCCGTAATTTCCCGTCTTTTTTCCGGCTATCGACATGCCAACGCAATAATTTTGCATCTTTAGCATTGGAAAACAAACGTTTCAACCTCAGTGTCACGGGGAGGTACCATATTACCTTTGCCGGAGGTCCTTTACTCGGTCTGTCTGTATCACTTTCATTGACGGTTGACTGTTTTCTACTGTAACGAGATGCACCACATTTCGGACACTCGTGATGATCTTCGTACTCATTCCGATATAATATACAGTCATTTGGACATGCATGTATTATTTAAACTTCTAAATCCACTGGACACAACATTTTCTTCGCTTCATAAGTATTACGGGGGATCTCATTTCCATCCGGAAGAATTTCTTTCAAAGTTTGCAACAAAGCAGTAAAACTCTTATCAGTCCAACCATTAGATGCTTTCAGATTATACAATTTTAATACACCTTTGAATTTTGAAAATTTAGCACAACCAGGATACAATTCCTTATTACAATCTTCGTACAAATTCTCAAATACACAGTACTGCTTTTCATTACCAAAATTCTCTTCTAAATCACGTAGCATTTGATCAAAATTATCCGCGATTACATTTTCATCGACTGGCACATCATCACTACCGTCATTTACATCGATATGGTATTCCTGATGCTCAGAATTATTGGTACCTCTATTTGGTTCCAAATTACTCTCACTGTGCCATATCCAACGCTTGTAATTGTGCTTGAATCCACGACGAATCAAATGGTTCCTCACTTGGATGGGGTTGGAAAATTTCTTCAGGTTGTTACAATCACGGCAAGGACACAGCATCACACCATTCCCATCACCTGCCATATATTCTTCAGCAACTTTTATAAATTCATCAACACCTTCAATATATTCATCCGACAGACGTGATGCATCGTACATCCAATTGCGGTCCATCTGCAATTAATTATAAGAAAACACAATTAATTAAACACACGGTTGGGCTTGAGTGTTCACAGTAGGGCTTATATGGGCCGGTTACCATCTTATCCCACTCTTTGAATACTCTGTCTCAGCAGTGACCACATATGAGTCGTGTTTTAGTATCTAGGAAAATTTCGGCAGCATTTCCCCTTAGTTCCCCGAGTATTCGGGGAACTAGTTGGGGAAATGCTGCCGAAATTTTCCTAGATACTAAAACACGACTCATATGTGGTCACATCCTAATTGAGACAGAGTATTCAAAGAGCAATCCCAAAATGGAGACTATTCAAAATTAATCCCTAATAGATTAATTTTGAACGGGTATCAGGACCTAAATGCATTAATTAATTCGGTTATGGCTCGTAGGACAATACTCTGTCTAGTATAGATACACCTAATTAACTATATCCGTACTCGTATATATCAAAATACACATCCATTCACAAACTACTAATTAAATATAAGCTTTAGGGTAGTACTTACAATTTGTTTGGATGCCAGATCGAGTGAGATGAAGAGATCGTTGCACAAGATAATCGAGAAGATAATAGCGCGCAAAATCTACAATCTCCACTAATTTAATCACAAGCGATTAGATATATAAGATTTAAACTTATATATTAATCACAAAAAGTATAGCCTACATACAAGTTTAAAACACAAATTGCAAAATTACCCTAATCCTCTAATTTTTTACAAAACTCAATTATTTACATGCATGCATAATTTATTAAAAAAAATTTAGGGTTACATGCATGAAATTGTGTAAAATTATCATTTACGGGTTACATTAATGATTATAAATTCATGAAAAATCTTCACAATACCATACATAAATTTTTCCCCTAGCCAGTGTTTAGGGTTTACATGCATATATGTATTAAAATTTCCATTTTGCAAATTTTTGGTAGCTAGAGTTGAAATTGTTGGTTTCAAATAGAACCATCAAAAGAGAAAGACAAATAATAATCCAATCAAGCTTAAAGGCTACCTAATTTTAGAGAATAGCATTAAATTCGGGCAATTAATGTATACTTACCTAATTTCGGGTATATAAGAGTCTCCTCTTTGATCAACTAGGAATGCCACCTCCTCTTGATAATAAAAAACAAAATCTAATCGCATATGTAGCTCAGATCATAAATCAGAGAACACAAAGAGAACGAACAACTGATTTAGTTGAGACCTCCAAAACCTAGCTTTAATTCGCGCTGTTGGGATTATAAGGAGGAGAAGAATTATCTGTATCGGTTAATTAAAAAAAACGACACTAAAAATACTCTGTAACGGTTCTTTTATTAGCCGATACTAATATGTATCAGTTTAATAAAAAAAATGATACATAAATATTTGTATCGGTTCATTATTAACAGCCGACACTGATCTGTATCGGCTTTTAGTAGAAAACTGATACAAAATATTTTATGTCGGCTATTTAACAAAGAACCGATACAGATCTGTGTCGGGTTTTGTTATATCCGATACAGATATATTATTAGTGTCTGGTTTTAATATTAACCGATACCGATGATATATTGTATCGCCTAACACAAATAGCCGACACAAATAAAGCGATACTGAAAGTCTTTTTTCCACTAGTGGTTAAATGTATAATCGAAGTTGTTTTGTACACTGACTGTTCAATACGATTGAACTGTCAGCATTGGTAATTTTAGCTAATTTTGTACATCTAATTCTAATTTTGTCCATCTATAATTCTAATTTTGTCCATCTTTTCTTTTCATCATTACAAAATTTAGAGATATATAATGAGAGGAACATGATCAGTTGAATTACATATCATAAGTTATAAAAACGGAACATTTCAATATCCAAATTCTTAGAAGAAAAATGTGCAACAAATGAAGCGGACTTGAAGCAATGAACATGGAATTGTAAAGCGTTTTACTAGTCAATTTTTCTTGATTGATCAGTTAGTATTAAATATAATCTTCAAATTTCCCGAAATTTTTATTTCTACCATATTTATAAAAAAAAAATAAGCCAATCAACCACTTTTTTCTAAAAAATTAAAAATCTACCACGTCCGCCAACTCGATTGGCTATCTGTGTCAACAAACAATTTGAAATACCTCGGCTTTTTCAGAATAGGTCTGAGTCAAATAGAAATGATTTGATGTACTTCTTTTTACATTAAACTATGTATTTCAGAAACCTAAGGACTCGATTGTATGGATATGTAAAATACAGGATTTCCAATTCTAATAGGAAAAGGAGGGAAACTGATAATCTCAATTAAGTGAGTAAACATAATTCCATACTCGATCTCATATATACATATAGAATTATGTGGAAAGCCGTATTCGACGAAAGTCATATGTATGGCTTGGAGGGAGACCTATCTTTCAAGATCCACCCTACAATATGGGGTCAAAAAGCCAAAAAAAAAATTGATTTGTTTTTAGTCCTTATAAAAAGAATATGGATTCTTGAACATCTTTCACCCTCGTGTCACGTCGAGGTCCTGCAAAAAAAAAATTGTGAAATTCGATCCATTTTGTCGTAGTCGAGGCATTAACATGTTGGTTAACCGTATGATGAAATACGGAAAAAAAAATCATTGGCTTATCAAATTTTCCATCGAGCCGGTATAGATATTAGATAACAGACAAAACAAAATCCAGTATATGTTTTACGTCAAGCAATAAGTAGAGTAATTCCCGGTGTAGGAGTAAAAACAAGAAAATGAAAAAGGGTAAAGACTGCAAAAGTCTATAGAGTCCCTTTTAAATTGAAATTCTCACAAGCAATATTACTTGCCATTTATTGGTTAATAGGAGGATCCCGAAAGAGTTCGGGTACAAGCATGTTTTCACAATTAAGTTCCGAATTAATAGATGCTTCTTTAAAAAAGCGTTGCAATTCCATATACAATAAGGAGGAGACTCTTAAAATGGCAGAGCCAAGTAGAACTTATGCACATTCTCGAAGAAAAAAAAAAGAAAAAACAAAAGAAATCATGATCAACTAAGCCCTCTCGCTCGAGGCTTTGCTTAAGAATAGGAATCTTATGGAAATATCATGGAATCAGGTTTGATCCTATTTATTCATGGGTATTCCGTACATATCATATTGCAAAAATAGAAAGTTCGAAATAATGCAGTTACTAATTCATGCTTTAGCATACAAAACAAAAATGGAGTAATCAGCTGTGAGCCTGTAATAGGTAAAAAAAGAAACAATTTCAAACGAAGAATTTTATTTATTTTTTTTCAAAAGAAGAATTCTTCTTTTTATTGTAAAAAGAAACTACTTTTTTTAGTAAAAAGATCTAATTCTACTATTTTTTTGGTAATAGTAACTCGGTCTCGGGTAATAGTCAATTGGTACCCTCAATGGCTAGCCCTACATGTTATTTTTTTTCGAAATACTAAAAAAAAGTGAAATCAAATCTATGTCCAATAAATATGAATGAACCCAATAACATATGTCTGCTATTTCAATTGACGGATCCAATAGATGTGTCCGCCAATTGAATTGGAGGACTTTTTTTTTTTTTCTTTTTTTTTAACAAGAAGTTAACATTCTATGTTTTTATTTGTCAATACACGTGCACCCATGAAACACCAAATAACCAGAAATGCACCAAGTACTTTGAAGTAATATTAAATTATTCCATACATGCACTTTATTTAAGTTGGTCAAAGTAACTGCCAATTGAATGTCATACTTTGTCGGTCTACCACATAACCATAAAGTCAGTAGAAAAAAAACATAGAGTGTCCGCTAATTCAATCTTGATGAGCCCGCTAATTTAATTACCGGATTTCTATATTTTGTCCGCCAATTAAATTGTCGTACATAATAGATTTATAATTTTTCAAAAATTGTGATTATTTGATATTTTCTTAATATGGTACATATAAAAATTTCGGTCAAATTTCGCTTTTTCTACAATTTATCTACTCTATTTTTTTTCCTATCAAAATAGAGGGCTTAGCTATGCTGGCAAGTTTGGAAAATTGATGTTATATTATAATTAAATAAATCGGTTTCTGCAATCTAACTTTGTATTTGTTATTGAATTTTGTCCAAACATATCCGAAAGCTTACTATAAAGTCCTACCAGCATTTTTATTCATAGTTTAAAAGGTCATTCATTGATAACAATTTATTTTGACAATATTGACAATGTTTTGCAAATTATATCAATATTTTTTTAAAACTAGAAAAAACATTATTAATATATTATTTTCATTAAGATTGAATGTTTACAAGTTTTTGTCCGACTGCATCCGCTTTCATCCGATAGCAGCTGTGCTTGACACTCTTCTCTCTTTCATTCTCCTCTTCGTTCGTAGAGGTAGAGATCCACGATAGAAACGGAAGGAGATAGAAATAGAAGGATATCGCTTATCGGGAGTAAAACTTAGAAGAAGTGAGAGGGGCAAAATGAGATGAGGGAGGAGGGGGGCGGCTGTAGAGTTTGAATCAGGATCGCTTTTTTTTTTTTTTTTTTTTTCAGTAAAACTGTGTTGCATTGTATTACAATCACCGAGTTTAATTAGCTTTTACCATTTCATGTAGCTGGTATAAATATATGCCAAACTACTTTTTTATTGTGAACTGTAACGTAGTTGAAATGCTATGTTAATTCGTATACATAAGTTTGATACAGAATTACACAAGTTTGCAGTGACTATTTAATTTATTTCAATTATATTATAACTAAGATATTATTTAGAGAAGAAAATTTGTCACGCCGTTACCAATTATGTCACGTCACTTCACCGGTACCAATTACGTGATGAGACTCGCTTGTCACGTAACATGAGTGTCCTCCACCATCTTAATTATGTCACATCACTTCACGTGATCGACATGTGACATGACTAATTTTGTCATCATTATTTTTTAATTATCATTTATTTTTGTAACGGTTTCTTATTTTTTGGTACATTTTGTTATTATTTTTCTTTAAACTAACTTAAACTTGAAAACAACAATTAAACACGATCTATCATATTACGTGAATAGTTACGTCACGTGTGATCAAGGTGTGACCACGTACATGTGACTTGACTATTCGCGTGACGTGACTATCTTTCACTATTTTAGTAACATCACATCATGTCTTGTAAAAATAAAATTTAGTCACGTGCCGTGATGTGACGTGACCAAGTCACGGAGTGTTAGTCGTGTCACGTTATTTCTTCTCTAGTACGAGCTCTTATCTATTAATTCTCGAGAATAATATTTAAATGACCCTGGAGAGGGTATATTGGAGCCCTTTAAAAAAAAAAAATACACTATAATTAGGCTTTCTTAACAATAGAAGAATCTTTCCAACAAATTAATGGCTTCGGTTATTTTAAAATTCTGTTTTTATTATAAGGACAGCTAGTAATGTATAATCCTTTCTGACTTTTTTTAATGATTAGTGACCAAGCCTACTGCCAACTAGCAAAATGAACATGCCAACTTGTTTCTCTTAGAAAAAAAATATCTTTCAAAGAAGATGAAAATTGCATCCAGCTGGGTATTGGTTTGACCAAAATGATATCTTCCGATCTGTCTGTTGCAAAAACTTTGCGTCTCTTGGTGTGATTTATCCGGATTTATGACACTAATTAATTTTTTAACTATCATTCACACTTCCCAAAATGCATAATAGCATTTTTAAACATGTTCTTTAGAAACTATAGGAGACATTTAAGAAAATAAATGTACAATATATACTTTGTTGTACTGTAATCAAATTCTTATATTTACTGTGGTAAAAATATCAAGTTTTCCTTTTTAGCATACTTTTGTCTCAATTTATGGAGCACCTGTGTTTCCAGAGAAAATATACTCATATCTGAACTAAATCAACTTGAATTTAATAACATGAGGTTTCAAATGCCTCATGCTCATCATATCACATATTTTATATTTTTATTTATAAAGTTCAAACTATTGATCCAAATAGTTCAACATGATAGCGTTTTTAAAGTTCAAACTATTGATCTGAATAGTTCAAATTTGTAATCCTTCTTAAGTTTTTTATGATGCATTAATGAGCATGCCTACTAGCATTACTTATTTTTTCACCAATGGAAAATTATGGCTAGACTCTTATTTTTCCTTAAACAAAATGAACAAGCATGCACCAGATTGGACGACTTTTATAATAAACTAATAAAAAAAAATTAGAGACAATCAATAAAAAGAATAGATTACTACAACATATCAAATATCGATTTGAATAGCTTTTGCCATGAATGGAGAATTTTTTATTATATAAGATAATCTTCCCAAAGGAAACCTATCTCTCTATTTTATTTATTATATATATTTATCGGGTTCGCTCACCAAATTTGAAGACTATTGGAAATAACTTCACCATCCTAATTTTTAATAATATCGACAAAAGCTTCTTTTATTCATACATCCCCAGCACTCCTTTGATTCTTCATTTTTTTTAATAGAATTACTAGACACCCACTTCTTCTTTTTCTTTCTGTCTTTTTATTTTTATTTTTTGGTAATTCGTCGGGTGGTGTTTCCCTTTGTCTACAATAGACATTTACATTTCATTAAAATTGGAATAATTTACCCGAGTTGAAAGGATTGACATAACATTGTTCAATAAATTATCTTTTTTATCATCTCTCTTTTTTGAAATCCATCGATAAAAAACAACCATTTCCTGATTAAAATTCATTTTGACTTCCTCTTCATCCTTGCAGAAGTACCACAATTACACAAATATATACTTTAATCACAAAAAACAACCATTTCCTGTTAAAAAAATTAAAGAAAGCAGAAAAATTATAGACTGTCATTTTAGAAATACATCATCTAAGGAGACTACATTTCGATCCCCTTAATATATCATCAACTTGATAATTTAGATACTAATATTATTATAATAAATTCCATTTTCTATGGAAACCTGACCCATTATATATAGCTCCAAGGCTTCTATAACTTAACCTAAGATAACTCAATCCACCATATAAAGTACAAAACCTAAGAGCTAATTAATACTCCCAAAATCTCACCAATGGCAGGAGTAGCGTTGATGGTTGGTGGATGGTTTGCATCGCCGGTCATCAAAATTGTGCTTGAGAAAGCACAGAAGTATCTCGGGGATAATTACAAGTGGCAGAAAGACAGTCAAAAAATGGTTTAGGAATTGACTGATGCACTTTTACTCTGTCAAGCAACAGTCAAGAAGGTCGACGAAAGAGCTATTATCAACAACTCAGCTCTTGCAGAATTTCTGAGGAGGATGAAAGAGACTGTTTACGATGCAGAAGATGTGTTGGACAACATGGAAACCAAATCTATCAAGGATGAAGTTGAGGGAAAGACAAAGAACAAGGTTAGCAAACTTGCTTGGTATTCTCTTTCTACTGTCAGGAATATGGTTATTTCTGATAACAACCACAAAAGTTTAGAGGAAGTTGTGGATAAGCTGAATAAACTTTGTACCAAGATCCCAACATTTCTTAAGTTCGTGAACATGAATGAAAATAAGAAATCACAGACCCATGAAGTTACTAATCCAAGAGAAACCATTTCCCAAGAGGAGGTGGGTTTGTATGGCAGGCAAGATGAATTGGATCTGATTTTAGAAATAATATTAAGTTCACAGTCAAATTCCATTTTAGAAACAAATTTGGGTTCCCAGTCAAAATCCAGCCAAAAGGGAGAGCAAAACGAGAATTACCATTGTAATTTCGTTATTCCTATTGTTGGGATGGGTGGGGTAGGAAAGACAGCACTTGCTCAAGCTGTCTATAATAATTCTGAGGTACAAAAAACTTTTTGCATCAAAAGCATGGATCTCTGTTTCTAACAACTTTGATGTTAAACTGGTGATGGCTAAGATCTATGAATCATTCAGAAAAAACCCACTTTTAGATTTGGCCTGTAGGTCATTAGAGTCCATTACTCAGGACCTCTCATATTACGTTAAGAAAGACAAATTTCTAATTGTCCTCGATGATATGGTTGAATCTCATTGGGATCATGTTCATAAAATTTTATCTGGTGGTGCCCCAGGTAGTGTAGTCCTCATAACAACTCAGGATCAGGCATTTGCAAATAGGATAGTTGCAAATATAGTAGGAGCTGTTGGTCCCATAGAATTGAGTGCACTAGACTCGGATAAATTTTTGGAATTATTTGAACTTTTTGCGTTCGGGAATGTAGTGATGTCCGAGGAAAAAAGAAATGACTTAAAACCAATTGCAAAGAAAATAGCCAGCAAGTTATGTGGCTTACCCTTGGCAGCTAAAATAATTGGAAACGTATTAAATTCTGAAATTGATGAAGATAGATGGAGGGATATTTCACAAAGTGAGTGGTGGGATATAGCTGAAGGCCAAAGAAAAATCCTTCCATCTATTCGACTTGGTTATGAACAATTAAATCCTAGTTTACGGCAATGTTTTGCCTACTGCTCTTTATTCCCTAGAAACTCATTGATAGAAAAAAAGAGGTTAGTCCATATGTGGATTGCCCACAATTTTATTCAATCCGATGTCAATGGTGTGAGGAGACTTGAAGATATTGGGAGGCAATGGTTTGATGAGTTGGTTAAGAAGTCCTTTTTTCAGCGTGCATGGGATAACAACAGCTATGTCATGCATGAATTAATGCATGATTTGGCGGTTAGTGTCTCTTCAGGTGAATGTTTCTACCTTGAGGAGGGATCAGATGAAATTCCTCCAGGTGTTCAGCACTTGGCAGTAGATACAAACAATCTTGATGTCATAAAGGGAATTCAAAAACATAAAAACTTGCGCTCATTCTTATACTTTGGGTCCTGTCAAGTTGAAGGAATGTATAGTGCTATAAACATAATGCTATATATTCTAGATAGAATTAGGGTTCTTGATTTATCTTATTTGGAAATGAAAAACGAAAGAAAACCACCAACCAACATTTGGAACTTGCAGCATCTTCGTTTCCTTGATCTATCTTCCACAAGCATCGATCTTTTATCTCATTATTCTATTAACCTTTATCATCTTCAAGCTTTGTACATTCGTAAATGCAATTTCAAAGAATTACCGAAGGGCATAAACAAATTGATAAATCTCCGTCACTTGTGTGCTGAGGAAGAAACCATTGCCCAAATTTGTGGTATAGGTCAACTAACCAACCTCCAAGAACTTAGTGTTTTTGTTGTTGGCAAAAAGAGGGAAACAGAATAATGGAATTGAGAGATTTGAGAGAGATCAGAGGGTCTCTGAAAATTAAGAATTTTGAGAATATCAAAAACAAAGATGAGGCCATGCAAGCGAAATTAGCCGACAAGAAACATCTTGATAGCATTCACATAATTAGAAACTATACAAATCGAATTTCCAATGAAGACAAAGAGGTACTCCAAGAACTGCAACCAAACAAGGATATTAAAGACCTAAGAATTGAAAGTTATGCTGGTTTATATTTTCCAAAATGGATAATTCAAATAGGTGATAGTTTTCTAAATTTAAATACATTGTGTTTAGTTTCATGTGTCAATGTAAAGGTCCTACCACCTCTTGGGGAACTTCCCTCTCTGAAACGTCTTCTGATCGTGAAGTTTGATTCTGTGAAACTCATTGATTCTCATTTGTATGGAAAAAAACGAACAGTTTTTCCTCTCTTAGAAGAACTAGTTTTGGACCGCTTGTTCAACTGTGAAGAATGGACTGATCCAGGAGCTAGAGAATTTTTTCCACGTCTCTCTAAATTAACTATAGAAGACAACAGAACCCTGAGAAAAGCACCACTTAACCTTTTCAGCTCAACCCTCAAAGAATTGAAGATTCGTAATTGCAACAGCCTGATTTCAGTTGGAAATTCAATCCCCAGTCTATCCTCTATTACCCACTTGGAATTGTATTATTATTCAGCGAGCATCTCTTTAGACCCCCTTAACATGCCGTTGTTGGAGGATCTAAATCTCGGGGATTGCTCAGAATTGAAAATCGAAGGAGGTCTGCAATCTCTTACTCACCTTAAACATCTCAGACTTGATACCTGCTCAAAACTTTTTCGCACGTATTCTACAATGGACCAAGTGCATCAGGATGCAGGGTTGCGATCACTTACCCATATAGAAGCAGATGGTTCCAGTCTTTCTCATGAGTGCCACCTAATTTTTGGGAGTCTTCCTTCCCTCCGGGTTTTGAAATTATCATCCATTACCCATTTTACAAAAGAACAAATTTTATGGTTTCAAAAGCTGACCGCATTGCAAGAGATCCACTTTTCCTACTGTCACTTTGAGCACCTTCTAGACAAATTTAGCCTCCTCTACTCACTCAAGAAGATGGAGTTGACAGAATGTACTAAGTTGGAATCTCTTTCATATAGCATACCTCACAACCTACAGGAGTTAACCTTAAGGGGTGGCTCTCGAAATTTGGTTCGACAGTGCAAAGAACCTAGGGACCATTATCAGGACTTCATATCCAGCATTCCTGTACTCCATACTGATGATACTACATGTAGTAGGAGAGGAATTCTAAGTGCTCATGACATGAAACATATGAAAATTCGTAAGCCAATTCCAGATGCAATTGGTAAGTTTTATAATAATATATCTCTTCCAATTTATATTAGTGCCCCTGTAGCCAATACCATAAAAAAAATTACACTTAATTATCTCCCGTTATTTCTTGCAACTTTCATTTCCAGGGCATCGGGCATGTGCTTCATGCAATAAGACATTTGAGCTGACAGATTTGGTACTATATGACTACGACACATAGGGAGGCATAGGTAAAAGAACATCAGTTCAGTTTTTGTTCTTTCATTTTTTCCATTCTTTTTTATTCATGAAGTTAAAACCAGTAGGTGGTCTCAGCTGGGTATTAGAATTGGGAGGTCCCTTCATTAAACTAAAAAAAAAAAAAAGGAAAAGATTCCTATGGTCTCCAAATCCATTTATTGCTGAGATATCTTCATAAATCATAATATGTCTGTATTGTATTTCTTTCAGATAATTCCAATAAATTTGAAGAAGTCGGTTTCCAGAAAGTGATGTACAAGTCATACCAATCAGTGAGGAAATGAATTCCAAGTCTCGTAGGGCAGTGATATCAATATGTTGTATATGTGAAGCCAAAAGAAGTGGGCCGAAGCTGCTTTTTTACATAAAAGCTGAATGGAGGAATAAAAGGGTAAAAACTGTTGGCTGGATTCAAGTAAAAGTGTTTCTTCTCCTAGTGAATAAGTCTCATCTCTGAGCCATATTTCTAGGGTTCTCTCTCTTGTTCCATTTCACAAAAATATACTAGGAAATATCAAAATTAGTGTATGAAATTGTAAGAGAGTGTTTTTGGTTTGATAATCTCCCTGTATTGTAAAAACTCTCAAGTATAGTGATTTTTGCACCATGCTCCCGTGGTTTTTTCCCGCATGGGTTTCCACGTAAAATCTTGTGTCTCTATTTTATTTTTATTGTGTTAGATTGCTTTTGATTGCTTCACATGTGCAGATCATGCATATTTCTCCATTTGAGTGGGCATTAGTATATGTCCCTAACTTGTTTGATAAAATCATACCTGATATTTCCATAATACAATTTAGTCCCTTTTTGTTGTGTCATTAGCAATACTGCAACCATAACACATTTTCCTTAAAATAACCCTTGCTATGTAATCTGATCTCATAAATTTGTTTCAGAAAACCATTTTGTTTCTCTGTTTCCATATGAACCAGCACAAACACAGGAATTTGCTTGCCCATTTCTTCTTGTCAGTAACCTCTCTTTTACGCACCTCACCCCAAGATGTGTCCCAAACTAGCTGTGACAATACTGTGTTCATTGAGGGTTTAATCTTGTATAATTCTCTTTAAGCATGTTACTTGTGCAGTATATGTGTTTCTTCAAATATACCTTCAAAGAAAATTAACCTTATCTGGCATCTTAAATATTAATTCAGTAATTAGCACTGCTTTAATAGTTAGAGTAAAGTCAAAACTCCACTGAGTTAATAACTCTTTTCTTTTCCAAATTTTACATTATGTTGTTTCCTCTTCACATCTTTTGGCAGAATCCTATGGTAAAGTAGGATCTAATTTTCTTGATAAGGCGTCATAACTCTTTATAGCATCAGTAATTAATGCACTTTATCTACATATGAGATCAGATCAAAAGTCAATAAACCAATGCCA
This sequence comes from Carex cristatella, assembly GCA_024447775.1. NCBI lineage: Eukaryota > Viridiplantae > Streptophyta > Magnoliopsida > Poales > Cyperaceae > Carex > Carex cristatella. Next base: position 572,776 of record JAJHPF010000026.1, on the reverse strand, counting down.
ATGCCCAGTGGTTAATACCAAGGTTTCTTAGATCAGTCAACAAAACCAATTCCAACCTCAACTAGCAAGAATCAGTGCTCGATCTGACTTCACAATAATGAAGTCTAGCCCCACCAAATTAAAAAAAAAAAGAGATAATTTCATAACTAATCACGTCGGTAATATTTGATGTAAAACCAATTTGACTAACTCAAACAAAAGCCCTGACCTGATGTGATTCATCCCAAAGAATTAACCCCAGATAAGCTGCAAAAAGGGGTAAAATGATAGCCTGTCAGACCTGAGACAATTAACCTACCATTAACCAGAATAAAAAGGGCCCAATTTCAACAGTGACCAACCCAAAATAATGAGAAGCTGTTTTTGTTGCTAATACTTCAAAATACAATATTTGTTGCACCCAAAACCAGTTAATTGATTGATTATCATATATTAATTGAGAGAAACTGAATCATAATTACAGAATCAAGACTTTAAATAAGGATTACAAACAGTACCATTCTACATCAGTACTCCACATACAAAACCAGTTAATTGGACACCTTGGAAAATTGGACTTCATCAAGTTTTATATTATATTCTACAATATTCATTTAAATTTGCCTTATTCAGAAAGCGATCGGAGTGGAGATGGAGCCCAGAGGAGAGGCCATGAGAGTTGATGAAAGCAAGCATGCTCTGCCCTCTCTCCAGCTTCCTCAGTACCTTCATCCGGGTTAAGCTACTGGAGAGCTATACCACTGGAGAGGAGACAAAAGGGAAAGAGAAAAATTAAAAGAAATAAAAGAGGGATGGGACACCAATTATGGGCTGAGAAATTGGAAGCCCATAAATTGTTTTCTTTAAACCCAAATTTTTATGTCACCAGGGATACTACTCATCCAGATCACTCCATTATTAGTATTTTTTAGAAACCATCATCGTACAACTCCGATTGGGCACAACATTATTGATATTTAGGTCCATGATAGAAATATCAACAACTGGGCTAGTATCCATCCCAAGACAGTATTTTTTTTTCTGAATGTCGGAAATGAAGAAAAAGGAACTAAAATTTGGGCCTGAGTATATTTGGGCTTGAGGCTCAACCCAATAGCAGATATATACTTCAAACAGTTAAATCTGGGATATAAGTTACAGAGCTGTTAAGAAAAACATTTCATTCAAGAGGATTGAATCGGGATTTCAGGGTTTAAATAAAGTAAATTGAGAACAGAGTAGGTTCGCGCATCAGATCTACTTTTGGATCAGATGGGTACAGAGATCATTCGATCTGCTTTAAAATCTGGGAGTCCAAAAATTGATGCAAGTGTGCACGAATCTTAAAACAGATCGGACTATTAAACCTAAAGTGGGCATCCGATCTACTTAGCACTTGGCAGTGAAGTGGATTCAATATTTTCTAACTGATTTTAAACAAATTAAACTGAGTAAATCAAACTATTAAACTAGTGTTAAAAAATGAACTGAATCAATTTATTTAACTGAGAAAACCAAACTCTCTCAGTTCAATTTAAAATTGATTAAACCGGACTGGGTCCGATAAACACGCTTATATGCAACAACTTCCTTAATTAGTACATACTGCTGCCAAAAACTTAAATTTGAAATTCAGCAGCATGTACTTCAGCAGTTTAATTATGGCATGTCACCTTTCATGGGAAGCAAGCTATCAAAAACATGGTTCGAAATATTGGCCAAGTAAAATCAAAATCAGTTGAAATGAATTGACTTAGCTGATTCAACCGATTTTTTATTCAAATTTGAACCAAGTCATTATTTTTTTATCAATTCAAAATAAGTTGGACCGATTCTACGTGTTTATTTTTTTTTTTCTAGATTTGTGAATTTGTGGTTTGAGCAGTATTTTAACATAATTTATTTTATTTTTTGATAAAAATCCGTAGGCATATCATTAAATGAAAAAGTACATTAATGCAGAGTTGCAATACCAGTAGCAGTATGCATGCATAGAAGATAAATCTAATGCATGTAACTGCATACCAGAGCATATCAGTGAACTTAAATCCAACCACCCTTACTAGTACAAAAACTAGACACCCTATTGTAGAACTAAGGAAGGAAAAAAAAATGATACATGCACGCCAATATAAACTGACAGTTGGATTTGGAATATCAGGGTCCTGCAATTCCGTTGGATCGCAGCAAATTTATTTCCGTTTTGTGGATTTTGAGAGTAGGTCTGACACCCAATAGGTCTATTTTGGTTCGACAGATTCAATTACTGTCCATCTGCTTTAAGATTCATGCAGCCCGCTTCAAAGTTCATGCATTTTTTTTTCAATTTTTGTGCACATAGATCTTAAGATAGATCTGACGAACATGGAGCTTATTGGACTGAAAAATATATCCGATGAGCATCGGACCTACTCCGTTCTCAACTTTATGACAATAAGACAAGAGAATGATGAGTAATGTGATTTATTTATTTTCTTTGTTTTTGTGACTTTAGCTTGTACATTTGAATTTTTTTTTTTTTTGGTTACAAGGTCCTTAGGACACCTTTGAGATTTTTTTAATAGCTTTGTGATAAAAAGAAATAAAGAAAAGAGTGGCAACTGTGGGAATCGGACTCCGCTGCAAGATTCTACTTTTCCAACTCCAACCATTCAAATTTGTTGAGATTTGTACATGAATTTTTTTTTATTGAGATATGCAAATGAATTTTTTTGAATAGTTAGAATTGGAAAAGCAGGATCCTACTTTTCTAAAAACAAAGCAGCAGAGTAGGATCCTGCGTTGGGTTTGTTGTTTATTTGAGTTTTTGTTTTTTGGTAATTTGACTAAAGTAAAAGATACATGTGACTAGAGGTGGCCAAAAAGCTCTTAGCTCGTGGTTCGATCGTGACTCGTATCTGACTCGCTTGCTAATAGCTTGTTCGTTACTGAATCGAGCTATTAATGAGCCAGCTCGCTGCTAGTTCGATTCAGAATTAACGAGTTTGAGCTGAGATGTAGCTTTGTGTTAGATTTGTTGTTTCTTTGTGTTTTGTGTTTTTGGTTTTTTGGTAATTTGACTAAAGTAAAGGATACATGTGACCCTAGAGACTTTTCGGTAGCTTTTGTGACAAAAAGAGAAAAAGAGGGTACTGTAGTTTGGTTTCCTTTGTCCTTTTGTCATGATAATTGTCTTTAATCAAATGTATATAGTTTTATTTTCGTTTGCTTTTCTACATAATCTATCAGGTTATCTATCTAATTTTAAATATTTCTATTATAATATATATTAATGTCTATTGAATTATTTAATTGTAATCTTTTGATTTAACATGAAATTTTGATAAACTATCTTTTTACAAAAAAGAATTACGTGCATTTTCCCGATTTTGATTTTCAGAGGGGCATGATTAAGATCTCATAAATTATGAGTAATTAGACCTCATAAATTAAGTAATTAGCTCGTACAGACATGCACATGGTCATTGCCGTGTCATGATTGACTTGACTATGAAAAGCATCATGTTAAGATGTAATCGTACACATAAATCTGACATATGTCTGCTAAAAAGATAAAAGTTATCTGCTCCATTATTACGTGAACTATTCAATTTCTTGATGGTTCTAGCTCTCTCCTCAGTATTTACTTTTATGCTTTTATATGCACGGAATTTGCACCACAAATAAGGGTGAAAACAGAGTGGATACGGAGCGCGTAGTAATAACTAATAAAATCATATTTATGTATATTTTTTTTTGTTTTTGAATACAGATGCAGAACGAATATCAAATATATCAGAGAATAACAGATACGAGTCCGAATCAGATTAAATATTTATTAAAATAATATTAAAAATATAAAAATATTAGAGTTCATAATATTTATCTAATTATTATGGTAAATAACATAAAATTTTCATAACATGTATTAAAATATATGGTAATATTTACTATTTAGATATAGATAATTAAAATATAAAATCATATCAGTATCATTATCCACACGGATATTCAGATATCAGATATCAGATATCTACATTTAAGTTTTAAATACGGATCGAATATTATCTGTAACATTTTCACCCCTACCCACAAGCATCAAGAAATATTGTTGAATTGATTACTTCACGTTATTTCTTTTATTAATAGCAATATAGCATTAAAAAAAAAAATCTATGGCATTTATTAATCTGAAAAATAGCAATTTCTTTTATTAATAGCAATATAGCATTAAAAAAAAAAATCTATGGCATTTATTAATCTGAAAAATAGCAAGGATGGCAGTGTTACTAGAACTGAATCGGACCGGTCAGTTGGATCGGAAAAAACTGAATCTAGTCACTATTTGATTCGGTTCACATTAAAGATCGTTCTTGCTGTTAAACCACTCAATTAACCAGTTTTTATTGAAAATCGCAAACCTGTCTTTAAAAAAGACCGTGTTTAAGTAAGTTTTGCCTCTTATTTTCGGTTAACACCTTCTTGTTCTTCTTTTTTCCTTTTAACTCCCCATAACCGAAATTTATATTAACCCCAAGTTACCCTGCTTTTTACCGTGATCCTTTTATGATATACTATGCTATGTTCATGTACTTTGAACTTGTTATGCTATACTATGTTGTCTTTGTTTGAGATCCAAGCAGCTCTCAAATTAAGTTGAAGTACATAAAGGGTGTGTTTGGATGAATCAAGAATAGTAGTTATTCTAATTTTGAGGATAGTAACTATTTCAATATTTTGTAGAATTAGAAGAATAATGAGCTATCTCACAAAAAACAAATAAATAATAGTGGCTATTTTCGCTAATCCAAACACACCTAAACGTAAATTAGTAGCTCAGAATAGTGCTAATTCCGAATAGTAGCTATTTTTCACCCATCCAAATGCACCCAAAATAAAGTACCATAAATCCACTCCTAGATGTTGAAATACAATAAATTCCTAAATCACTAGTGGAAAATACACTTTCAGTATCGCCCTAATAGTATCGGTTCTTTGAATCAAGCGATACAAAATACATTATGTATCGGTTAATAAAAAAATAAACGACACAAACAAACATTTTGTATCGGTTCCCATAAAATGCCGACACAAAAAATATACCATTTGTATCGGCTCCTTGCTAACAAACCGACACAGACTTTTTGTATCGGTTCCTAGTATAGAACTGATACAAAACGTCTGTGTCGGTTTGTTAGCAAGGAGCCGACACCAATTGTATAGCATTTGTGTCGCATTTTTATTTAGAACCGATACAAATGTTTTTCAGTATCGTTTTTTTTTAAATAACCGATACAGATTGTGTCTTTCTTCCTATAACACCCATCAGACTGAATTAAAACTACGTTTTCGACGGCTGAAGCTTTCAGCAGCTCTCTCTGTTCTCTCTTTGTGAAATCACTTGTTTTTCTATGATCTAAAGCAAGAAGCATTGTTTAGGAGAGGAGGATTGATGTAATTTTGCATGTAAGTCCTTGATCTCCTTGATATTTGTTTGATTAAACATTATAGCTCGATTCAAAGCCAAATTCTTGAATCATTGAGAGTATGGAGGAAATGATGTGGAAGCATGCCATAATATTGTTGGAAAATTGTTTATTAGGTCAAGTTTGTAATTATGCAGCATGCCAATGTGTTGATCCCGCAAAATCTTAATTTTGTAGATAATTGGATTTTTTGAGGGATTTGGTTGGTGCAACGATCTCTTTATCTCGCTTGATCCGGCATACAAATAAATGTAAGCTAGCCCAACCTAAAACTCTTGTTTTTAATTAGTACGTACTTTGTGCATTGTGTATATAGTTAATTAGGTGTATCGATCTATAGTATGTATATATATATGTAGGTAGAGTATTGTCTTATGAGCCACAACCGAATTAATTAATACCTTTAGGTTATGATACCCGTTCAAAATTAATCCATTAGAGATTAATTTTAAATAGTCCCCGTTTTGGGACTGCTCTTTGAATACTCTGTCTCAATTAGAATGTAACCACGTATTAGTCGTGTTTTAGTATCTAGAAAAATTTCGGCAACATCTCCCCTTAAATAAAAATCCGTGTAGGAAGGTTGCTGAATCCGGTTTATTTATTTAACCTCTTCCTATACGGATTTTCCTTAAATATCCGTGTAGGATTATCCTATTTTTTTTTAAAGCTAGCCTCCAATTTTGCTAGCCAGTAATTATATATTTCAGATTGAATATACATAGTCTTTTGCAAAAATAAATATATACTATTTTGTATATACATAGCCTTTTGCAACACACACACACACACACACACACACACAGCCTTTTGTACATGCAATCCCATGTCATCCAACACATAACATACACTTCTCAAGATCCAATACAATGTTTGTATAAAAATTATGTCCTCGCCACTTAGTTGCCATGTGATCAAAGTTTGGCCCTCATGTTGCCAAAACTCATGGTTATGATTTAGTTTGGACCGAAATTTCATACATACTAACTTGTATTAGATCCAACATATCAAAAATGGAGTTTGCATGTGATCCATGACATGATTTTTGAGGATAGTAACTATTTCAAATTTGAACCAAGTCATTATTTTTTTATCAATTCAAAATAAGTTGGACCGATTCTACGTGTTTATTTTTTTTTTCTAGATTTGTGAATTTGTGGTTTGAGCAGTATTTTAACATAATTTATTTATTTTTTTGATAAAAATTTCCGTACACATATCATTAAATGAAAAAGTACATTAATGCAGAGTTGCAATACCAGTAGCAGTATGCATGCATAGAAGATAAATCTAATGCATGTAACTGCATACCAGAGCATATCAGTGAACTTAAATCCAACCACCCTTACTAGTACAAAAACTAGACACCCTATTGTAGAACTAAGGAAGGAAAAAAAAATGATACATGCACGCCAATATAAACTGACAGTTGGATTTGGAATATCAGGGTCCTGCAATTCCTTTGGATCGCAGCAAATTTATTTCCGTTTTGTGGATTTTGAGAGTAGGTCTGACACCCAATAGGTCTATTTTGGTTCGACAGATTCAATTACTGTCCATCTGCTTTAAGATTCATGCAGCCCGCTTCAAAGTTCATGCATTTTTTTTTCAATTTTTGTGCACATAGATCTTAAGATAGATCTGACGACCATGGAGCTTATTGGACTGAAAAATATATCCGATGAGCATCGGACCTACTCTGTTCTCAACTTTATGACAATAAGACAAGAGAAAGATGAGTAATGTGATTTATTTATTTTCTTTGTTTTTGTGACTTTAGCTTGTACATTTGAGATTTTTTTTTTTTTTTTTGGTTACAAGGTCCTTAGGACACCTTTGAGATTTTTTTAATAGCTTTGTGATAAAAAGAAATAAAGAAAAGAGTGGCAACTGTGGGGATCGGACTCCGCTGCAGGATTCTACTTTTCCAACTTCAACCATTCAAATTTGTTGAGATTTGTACATGATTTTTTTTTAATTGAGATATGCAAATGAATTTTTTTGAATAGTTAGAATTGGAAAAGCATGATCCTACTTTTCTAAAAACAAAGCAGCAGAGTAGGATCCTGCGTTGGGTTTGTTGTTTATTTGGGTTTTTGTTTTTTGGTAATTTGACTAAAGTAAAAGATACATGTGACTAGAGGTGGCCAAAAAGCTCTTAGCTCGTGGTTCGATCGTGACTCGTATCTGACTCGCTTGCTAATAGCTTATTCGTTACTGAATCGAGCTATTAATGAGCCAGCTCGCTGCTAGTTCGATTCAGAATTAACGAGTTTGAGCTGAGATGTAGCTTTGTGTTAGATTTGTTGTTTCTTTGTGTTTTGTGTTTTTGGTTTTTTTGGTAATTTGACTAAAGTAAAGGATACATGTGACCCTAGAGACTTTTCGGTAGCTTTTGTGACAAAAAGAGAAAAAGAGGGTACTGTAGTTTGGTTTCCTTTGTCCTTTTGTCATGATAATTGTCTTTAATCAAATGTATATAGTTTTATTTTCGTTTGCTTTTCTACATAATCTATCAGGTTATCTATCTAATTTTAAATATTTCTATTATAATATATATTAATGTCTATTGAATTATTTAATTGTAATCTTTTGATTTAACATGAAATTTTGATAAACTATCTTTTTACAAAAAAGAATTACGTGCATTTTCCCTGATTTTGATTTTCAGAGGGGCATGATTAAGATCTCATAAATTATGAGTAATTAGACCTCATAAATTAAGTAATTAGCTCGTACAGACATGCACATGGTCATTGCCGTGTCATGATTGACTTGACTATGAAAAGCATCATGTTAAGATGTAATCGTACACATAAATCTGACATATGTCTGCTAAAAAGATAAAAGTTATCTGCTCCATTATTACGTGAACTATTCAATTTCTTGATGATTCTAGATTTACTTTTATGCTTTTATATGCATGACGTTTGGACCACAAGTAAGAGTGAAAACAGAGTAGATATAGTAATTAGTGTTCAATAAAAGGGCTGGGTAGGACAAGACGAGCACCGGCAGTTACGAGCACAGACATCATGGGCACACGGGCATACGGGCATGGGCATCACGGGCAAAAATTTTAAAAATCACGGCTTGCCCGTGTAATGCCCGTGCCCGTCACGGGCTCGGGGGCAGGACGGGCAGGGCCGGGAATTTGTTTTTTTTTTTCTTTGAAAACCAATAAATTATAAATCCAAATTCATGCCAATTTAAACTCATTTGACATGATTGTAACTCGATAATTTTTGTTATAATAAAATATAAATTAAAAATTTCTTAAATCAATTACTTTAAAAATAATTAAACTCTTATTTTAAAACAATAGATTAAAAAATAAAAGTTACTTCTCCTGTGGCAATTGCACTTGCTGCTGATATACATTTCTCGGTTCTGAAAAGTATTTTTCAACATAAAAAATTCAGTTGAGACACTAAAAATCTTAAACTTAATTTTTGAAGCACTAAACGACGTTTTTTGGCGATTCTGATTTTCCGGATACGTGGGGTAAACATCGGGTGACAGTCGCCACCGTCTCCTCCTCCCCTTTCCGAATTGACGTCATACGCGTCAATCCGACTTTCCTAGCAAACGTTATGGCCGTTTAAAGTTTTAAAAAAACGATGCTTCCGGCCCATTTTTTGTCAATATATATATACATATATAATATATATATATAATATATACATACAATAAAATAACAGTCTTATAACTTTCAATTCAAATTATTTTTAAGTAAGATTGAAAAAAATGATATATTTTAAGATCTTGAAAAATAATTTGAGAACATAATAAGTAAGATTGAAAATAAATCCGAATTTTAATCTAATTTTTGCAAAAAATTTATTTGAAAGTTTTGAAAAAAATTTAATTTTTGCAAAAATTAGAGGGATGTAGCAGTGGCCAGTGGGGGTCCGTGGGTGGGGGGGGAGCCGGGTATGGGGTGGGGGCAAAAAAATTGAATTTGAGTTTGAATTTTTGGGAAAAAAAAATTGCACGGGCACTCACGGGCAGGGATAAAAAAAATAGGATCCGGCCCGTTTAACGCCCGTATCCGTGTGCCCGTGTGCCTGTGTGCCCGTGTGCCCGTGAGTGCCCGTGGTACGGGCACGTGCACGCCCCATTATTAGAACTCTAGTAGTAATAACTAATAAAATCATATTTATGTATATTTTTTTTAGTTTTTGAATACAGATGCAGAACGAATATCAAGTATATCAGATAATAACAGATACGAGTCCGAATCAGATTAAATATCAGATATCTACGTTTAAGTTTTTAAATACGGATCAAATACGGACCGAATATTATCTGTAACATTTTCACCCGTACCCACAAGCATCAAGAAATATTTGTTGAATTGATTACTTCACGTTATTGGCTGTTCTTTTATTAATAGCAATATAGCATTAAAAATAAAATAAAATAAATCTATGGCATTTATTACGAAGAAATCTGAAATATAGCAAGAACGGCAGTGTTACTAGAACTGGATTGGACCGGTCAGTTGGACCGGAAAAAAACTGAATCCAGTCACTATTCGATTCGGATCGCATTAAAGATCGTTCTTGCTGTTAAACCACTCAATTAACCAGTTTTTATTGAAAATCGCAAACCAGTCTTTAAAAAAGACCGTGTTTAAGTAAGTTTTGGCTCTTATTTTCGGTTACCACCTTCTTGTTCTTGTTGTTTTTTTTTTAACTCCCCATAACTGAAATTTATATGAACCCCAAGTTACCTTGCTTTTTACCGTGATCCTTTTATGATATACTATGCTATGTTCATGTGCTTTGAACTTATTATGCTATACTATGTTGTCTTTGTTTGAGATCCAAAGCAGCTCTCAAATTAAGTTGAAATACATAAATTAAAGTACCATAAATCCACTCCTACTAGATGTTGAAATACAATAAATCCCTAAATGCACTACATAAATTTATAAATTAAACATATATATTAACATAATTAAACTACATTTACAATAAATTTAAATTATAAAAACAAAATTTACACAACAAATATTAAACAAATCTTTTTTACACAACTAAATTTACAGTGTGTTAAACTGCTGATATGATTTTTATACCGATTTTTTTATTAATAACCAAAAAAAATATATATATTATTAATAACTAGATCCCCAAAAAAATTTTACCCATGCCCAAACCGCCCCCCTATTGGGTAGTTTACCCCTCCCCCCAACCCGCCCCCCCATGGGGCGGTTTACCCCCACCCCCCCCCACACCCCAACCCGCCCCCAGGTGGCGGTTTACCTAATTTTCATATTTTAAACCGTTTTCTCTCTCCTGTCTGACCATAATTCGTCCAATACAATTCGTTTAATCCATTCTTCTCTCAAACAGTACTCCGAAGCGATTTTGATCAACAGTGGCCGAGTTATATTTTTTTTTTAAAAAAAATTTTAATTTTATAAATTTCAGAAATAAACAAAAAACTTATATTGAACGACGGATTTTATATATTGTTTCAGAAATAAACAAAAAATGTTAATTGCACTGTACTGGGGTGGAAAAATCACGAAAGGGGAGTTCAGATGCCAATACTCGAAAGATGCGAGTTACGACTTCCAACTGAATACCAATATTTTAATTTATGAAATAAAAGAAGTAATCTTGCAAAAAACCTGTTGGGACCGGTGCCCGATTTCTTGTAGAAATCAATGCACCCGAATTAACAACCATCCGACAGGTGGCAAACCTTATTATGTAAAATATCATATAGCGGACCGGGATATATGGACTATGTGTATGGTATTTTTGAGTCCACTTCAATCCCGATAATGGACATATTTTGCAAAAAAGTATCGATTGAACCGGTTGGTGCCTGGGTGGACCTTCTACCCGTAACAACTTGGACACCGGGCTGGACCTTATGCGGAAGCGGAACTTGGACACTAGTCGGACCTTATGTCGAGAATGAAAACCTAGGATATGACAATTATACCACTGATTATGGGTATGATCACAACCAGGATGTGACCTCACCCCCTCGTGAACCTGTGAGACGAGATACGTATTTGCATGTACCTGAGCGCCGTGCTGCACCCCGGGATGAAAGTAGAAGACGGTCATGTGTTGGTCGGGTTGGATATCAATCAGTACCGGATCCATTACCTAGCTACAACCCCCCGAACCTAGAAGACAGTCCACAGTCGATCGAAATGATGTAGACATTAATATTGATAGTATAGATAAGATACCAACAAAGGAAATAGAAACTGGTGATGATTGGGACGGGGATTGGGATTCGGACAGATTATCAGAGGGCGATGATGAGAATATTATGCCTCCTCCAATTGAAGACAGATTTCCGATTAGTGGACGAGGACACAAGCACCCGGTAAGGACATTCAATGACACTACTTCCTTTGAAGAAGCAGACATTTCTTTTTTTGGGACACGCGCTGTATATAACGAAGAGATTAGCCCGGGCTAGCTTTACACCAACATAGAAGAACTGGCGAGGAAAGTTAAACAGTTTCATTTAAATGGTAACTGAGAGTTTACAGTAGCTAAGCGAGAGAGGACCTGGTATGTTGCAATTTGCAAGGATACGAAGTGCAAATGGAAGTTGTCTGCGGCGCCTAAAGGCAAGGGGGAGGCATGGATAATTAAGGATGTCAAGGGACCACACACTTGCAAGTCTATGTCAAAAAGAAAAGATCATACTGCGCTGACGGCATCAGTTATTGTCGATGTAATTATGGAAGACATTAAGGAAGAGCCTGCGATGAGCATTAAGGAGGTTGCTCGTGCAGTGAGACAGATCTACCCATATATAACCCCACATTACAATAGGTTGTGGAGGGATCGGAAACTTGCAGTCTGCAGATGCTTCGGAACCTGGAAGGGGTCATACAATCTCCTCGCACCATTACTTATTGCCATAACAGGTACAAATTGGGGTTTTTTCATGTCCGGTGAGTCCGGGCTGCTCCCGTATGGTGGGGCTTCGCTATCTTATTGCATATGCATGTGCATATGATAGCATGTGCATATGAAAACCAGTTGTTGCCTATAGCTTTTGCCATTGTTTAACAGGAAGATGGTCCAAATTGGAGTTTTTTCATGTCCTTTGTGAGAAGAGAGGTGGTAGGAAATAGGTTCGTCTGCGTGATATTAGATCAACACTTGGGCATTAAATATGTACTTAATAGCCCCAACTATGGTTGGAACACGAATACCGGAGAGGCTGTGCACAGGTACTGCATACAACACATTTCAGAGAACCTGTGCAAGAATACCGGCGAGGGTAAGTGGCTTGCTGACAGGTTCAAAATTGGCTGTAAAAGGAAAAAACCACGACGGATGGGGGAGATGTTCAGAGAATTTGCAAGAGTATGTATGCATTTTTTTTTTCATAATTTTTTTGGACATTTGTATGACTTGTATAACTGACTTTTATTTATCTATTTTTTGTAGACATTTCCGGAGGCAAATGCCTATTTAGCAAAGGCAGGCAAGAGACGTCCGAATGATCCGTTCGAGCCATCAGCATATGAGAAGATATTTTAAGTATGTGATGGAGGTTGGAGATGGGGAATTATGACCACTAATGGGTCAGAGTCATTAAACAATGTCTTCAAACAGAGCCGTATGTTACCCGTGGTTTCACTGGTGGAGGACACATTCTACAAGTTAAATGCTTGGTTTGTTGAGAGGCATGCTAAAGCTACTGCCTTAGCGAGTAGGGACCAAACATTCTCAGATAGAGTTGAAGAGAAATTAAGAAAACACAGAGAAAAAGGTTCTGTTATGCGCGTTGTACTGTATGGTACCACAGGTACGGAATATGAAGTGCAGGTTCAAAGTGAGTTTATTCCACCGTGCATGAACCCAAATGGCATTATAGAAACTCATCAACATGCATGCAAGTACAAAGTCATTTTAGGCGAGAACAATCAAGTAACGTGCGAGTGCCAAGGCCCCCAGTTAGTTCGCATATCGTGTTGTCATGTTATGGCAGTTTGCCGAGAACGAAACTTTTCTGAGGACGTATTTGTTGATAACTATTACCGTACCGATTTCGATTTCCTTCGCACACCTGGACACCATCATTTCACGGCTACCCCAACCAGTATCAGTGGCCATACTATCTTGGACCTACGGTGGTTCCTGATAAGAAATGGATCAGGAAGGGGAGGAGGAAACACAACCGGCGAACAATGCATATGGACATGATGCAAGGTCGTCAAGTGGGACATGAAGCTAACCGTTCTACTACTGACAGGCAGAGGGCAGGTATGTAGATGATCCTACACAACTTAAAATTGATTTGAAATTAAATTTAAATATTGATATTGAATGTTCAATGAAATGCATTGCAGAGGCAATAAACGAAGCCAATGAAAGAGAGAATGCTAGGGTGGTTGCCAATGCCGGACCTTCTAGAAGCAGGCGGCCCAGTCAGGAAAGCCACTCAGGGACTAGTCAGGGCTCAACAACTGCTGGTGTCGCGCCGTCATCCACTTCCAGAAACCTAAGAAGTAGACTTAGTCTGTTCAGCCGCAGGAAGAGTTAATTCAGCATATGTTGTATTTATATTTCTATCTTATATTTCAAACTTATTTGTTCAGTTACGCTATGAACTTATTTAATTAACTTATGCTGTGAACTATTTTCCTTAGATAAAAACTGATAATTACTACAAATCACCTCAAAATCGCCTCAAAAAAAACATAATGGATTAAACGAATTGCATTGAGCGAATTATGGTGAGACAGGAGAGAGAAAACGGGTTGGGAGGGGATTTTATATAAAAAAAAAAATAAGTAAACCGCCCAATGAGGAGGCGGTTTGGGCATGGGTAAAAAAATTTTGAGATCTGGTTATTAATAATATATATATATATTTTTTGTTTATTAATAAAAATCACGGATTTTTATACCTTTTGATTTATGTTATTGCTATGGTCTTGTAAGAAATTTTTGAGTTGGAATTTTTCTTATGTGGATACCATATTCATATGAGAAAATTTCTCACAAAAGCGAACAGACAAAATTTAGCAATCGGAAAAAAAAAATTGTCCACTTAAAAAGTTATGCAGGAAGTATTGAATAATAGTAGTCTCATCCTCAATTAATTCTCTCTCGAATATGGATCTTAAATTTATGAGATTCCGTGATGGGTGGAGGAGGGTTGCATGGGAATCAGAGGAGGGTCATGCAGGATGGAGAATAGCTTTTGCCATCAATGGAGAATTGTTTTTTTTATATAAGATAATCTTACCAAATGAAACTTATCTCTATATTTTATTTATTATATATATTTTTCGGGTTCACTCACCAAATTTGAAGACTATTGGAAATAACTTCACCATCCTAATTTTTAATAATTAATATCGACAAAAGCTTATGTTATTCATACATCCCCAGCACTCTTTTGATTCTTCATTTTTTTAATAGAATTACTAGACACCCACTTCTTCTTTTTTTCTTTCTGTTTTTTTTTTTATTTTTATTTTTTGGTAATTCGTCGGGTGGTGTTTCCCTTTGTCTGCAATAGATATTTACATTTCATTAAAATTGAAATAATTTACCTGAGTTGAAAAGATTGACATAAACATTGTTCAATAAAAAATTATCTTTTTTATCGTCTCTCTTTATTTAAGTCCCTCGAAAATTTACTTGTATGTCTTCAATTCTGTCCTTCATTTTAACGTCCTCTTCTTCATTGTTGTTGAGAAAAATAGCAAGAATGAAAACTTGGAGTAGTGCTTGATTGGAGAAAGTAGAGTATCGGTATATGAATAAACCAAAAGTTGAGCATAAGAAATAAAGAAGCATAAAATTAGTGGAATGCTGATGTCGAGTTTGCATATCAAAAATTAAAGTCGTCTCAAGTCAAAAAGCGCAAAAATAATGGACACGCATGATTTTGACAGTTTGTTTTATTTTATTCTTTTTAACGCTATAATTATTTATCTTTCATATGCAATCTAACTTTGCTGTTTAGTATATAATGTGGGGTTAGGAATTTGGGTTTGTGCTGTACCAATAAACGAAAAAAAATAAAATGTTTGTGAAAGTAAATTTTTTCCCTTATAATGTTTTTCCCTCTTTTTATCTTAAAATGTTTGAGAAAGAAATATACATTTTTAGTATGATGAGGTGTTTGCGAGCGTTTTCCATCAATAAAGTAATTTGAACAAAGTTATTTCCTGGCCTAGTTTATATATTCATTTTTTTCTTTCTTTGTGATAAAAAACGAAGAAGATGCGTCTACATCTATTTTATAGAGTAAAATGTTACATTCGTGAATTTTACTCTAAAACTAATCGGGTTTGGTTTCAAACGATGAATCCAAAGTTCCAAACTATTGAAACCAATTTGCCTTAGGAGTGATGCGTTTACATTTAAAATATTTGAATTTTCTAATTAATTTTGTATAGAGTCAAGTGGTTAAAAAATAAATGAACTAAAATTAATTTATAAACCATCTAAATTAATTGTAAAAATTTAAAATTTTCGCATGTAGAAGTATCACTCTTAAGTTAGATTGGTTTCAACAGTTTGAATTCTTCATTTTTGAAGCCAATCCAATATGTTTTAGAGGTAAATTCACAAAGAGACTTGGAGAACAAAAGGATACCCTAGTTCTAATCCTATTTTATAACATATGTAATGGGCAAGTCTATACTTTTTATTGGTTTGGTGATTTTAAGTTTGCATTGGTGAATTGGTGAATTGGTGAATTGGTGATTTTATAACATATGTAATCGGTTTCAACAGTTTGGATTCTTCATTTTCACTATTCGTTTGTATTGGTGATTTTAAATTTCTTTGTCAAGTTTTGGTAAAACACCTTGATAATTTGGTTTTCTATATATTTTTTTTACTTTTTTCTTCTGCTTTATAAATTGAAAGAAGAAAAATATATCCTAATAGCGTTCTACAAAGAATTCGCAACAAGAACTTAATTTTTACTACTAGGCAAATATTGGAGTCAAGAATCATGGATGACAAAGCTAAAGGTGGTGCTTTATTTAGTTGTTCCTTGTTTGCTTTAATCTTATCAATTGCTTTAATTACTTTACTTTTGTACTTTATTGGTAGTGTTTGATACTTCCGACATTTTATTCATGTCCACTGTTCAATAAAATTCTCCAACTGTACCCACCAAAATTGAATTTTATTAAAACTGCCCAAATCGGCTAATTATTAGCTCGTTTCTAATTTTTATTAGAAACCGGCTAATTATTACCCGGTTTTAAGGTTTTATTCCACCGGTTTTAATTTTTTTTTTTTGGAAAAAGTTGCATTTTTTATTTTTTTAATAAAGTTTTAGAAATTTTTAATATGTTTCTTTGAAATTAGATAGAAAAATATATAATTTAGTTTATTAGAAGGACTGAAACAAATAACTCGGATCAATATTTTTCAGATCGGATTTTTCGCGGCTGCAAAAAAAATTAAAATATTTCATTGTGTGTTATTGGAAAAAAATAAAAATTCTTTGAATCTGAATTATTGATCCCGGTTCAAAAGTCACTTTTAGGTAAATATAGAAAATATAATGGTCTTTCTATTTTTGAAAAAATAAAAAAAATTCCGCAACTTCGAAATCATTACAAAAAAATGTTTTAATCTTTGTTTGTTGTTTTAATCTGATATAATTCTTAAATGAAAAAGTGTGCATTCTGCATCAAAAATCGTGCATAATATATAAAATAATTTAAGTTGCCGGTTTTAATCTAATATAATTCTCGCATCAAAAACCGTGCATTCTGCATCAAAATTCGTGCATAATATATAAAATAATTTAAGAAAAGTTGCCACAACTTTGAATCTGAGTCGTTGCGGGTTTTAATCTAACATAATTCTCGCATAAAAATTGTACATTCTGCATCAAAAAACGTGCATAATATATAAAATAATTTAAGAAAATTTGCCGCAACTTTGAATCTAATCAGATTGAAAGTTGTGGCAACTTTTCTTAAATTATTTTATATATTATGCATTTTTGAATGCCGCTTTGAATTTTTTGCTTTTTTAAATTTTTTATTAATGAGCGATTTTTGATGCGAAAATTATATCAGATTAAAACCCCGGGCACGACGCAAATTCAAAGTTGCAGCAACTTTTCTTAAATTATTTTATATATTATGCACGATTTTTGATGCAGAATGCACGGTTTTTGATGCGAGAATTATATCATATTAAAACCAGCAACTTAAATTATTTTATATATTATGCACGATTTTTGATGCATAATGCACACTTTTTGATGAGAGAATTATATCAGATTAAAACAACGAACGACTCATATTAAAATATTTTTTTGTAATGATTACGAAGTGGCGGAATTTTTTAATTTTTTCAAAAATAGAAAGACCATTATATTTTCTATATTTACCTAAAAGTTACTTTTGAACCGGGATCAATAATTCTGATTCAAAGAATTTTTATTTTTTTCCAATAATACACAATGGAATATTTTAATTTTTTTTACAGCTGCGAAAAACACGATCTGAAAAATATTGATCCGGGTTATTTGTTTCAGTCCTTCTAATAAACTAAATTATATATTTTTTCTATCTAATTTCAAAGAAACATATTAAAAATTTCTAAACTTTAATAAAAAAAAATGCAACTTTTTCCAAAAAAAAAAATTGAAACCGGCAAAATAAAGCCTTAAAACCGGCTAATTATTAGCTGATTTCTAATTTTTATTTGAAACCGGCGGATAATTAGCTGGTTTCCAATAAAAATTAGAAACCAGGCTAATAATTAGCCGGTTTCCAATAAAAATTAGAAACCAGCTAATAATTAGCTGGTTTCGCAGTTTTAATAAAATTCTGTTATGGTAAGCAGAGTTGTAGAATTTTGTTGAACAGTGAGCATGAATAAAAATTACGGTTGATACTCGGTGTTACTTTTGTACTTAAGCAATAAAGTTTACTTTTCATGTGTATCATGCATGCAACAAATTCAAAAACTTTTGTGGTCGCGGGCAGTGTGTTATTATCTTTTTTAGTGTGCATACAGCTTAAATATTAGTGGGATATTCTTAAGACACCAACTCGATCTCAAGATTTTGATATATCTTTTATATATAATTCAAAATAGCTTTAATGAAGATGCCTTTTTCTAATAAATAAATACCAATAATTTACATAACCACAAGAAATTCTCAAAGAAGAAATTATTTTATATAGTTCGTAGTGGTATGATCAAGTTCTTAGTCTTATCAATTCATATTAAAATGTGTTTGAAGACTAAATTTTTTCACTTTTTTAATTTTTACAATTTTTTTAGAAAATTTTAAAATAATTGTTTTTTAGCAAATTTTTAGATAATATGTGAGTTTTAACTCTGTTTCTCAACTAACTTATCAACTTGATAATTTTGATACTAATATTATTATAATAAATTCCATTGTTTATGGAAACCTAACCCATTATATATAGCTCCGAGGCATCTATAACTTAACATAAGATAACTCAATCCACCTTATACAGTACAAAACCTAAGAGCTAATTAGTAGTCCCAAAATCTCACCATGGTAGGAGTAGCATTGACGGCTGGTGGATGGTTTGCATCGCCGGTCATCAAAATTGTGCTTGAGAAAGCACAGAAGTATCTCGGGGATAATTACAAGTGGCAGACAGGCGGTCAAAAGATGGTTGAGGAATTGACTCGATCACTTTTACTCTGTCAAGCAACAGTCCAGGAGGTCGACGAAAGAGCTATTATCAACAACTCAGCTCTTGCTGACTTGCTGAGGACGCTGAAAGATACTGTTTACGACGCCGAAGATGTGTTGGACAGCATCGAAACCAAATCTATCAAGGATGAAGTTGAGGGAAAGACAAAGAACCAGGTTAGCAAACTTGCTTGTCATTCTCTTTCTGCTGTCAGGAATATGGTTCTTTCTGACAAGAACCACGAAAGTTTAAAGAAAGTTGTGGATAAGCTGATGAAACTTTGTACCGATATCCCAACAATTCTTAACTTGGCGAAAATGAATATTAAAAATAAGGAATCACAGACACGTGAATATACTAGATCCAAGAGAAACCATTTCCCAACCATTAGAGGAGGTGGGTTTGTATGGCAGGCAAGATGAATTGGATCTGATTTTAGAAATAATATTAGATCGACCATCAAAATCCATTTTAGAAAAAGTATTAGGTTCACAGTCAAAATTCCTTTTGGAAAAACTGTTTGGTTGGCAGTCAGAATCCAGCAAAAAGGGAGAGCAAAACGACAATTATCATGGTATTTTCGTCATTCCTATTGTTGGGATGGGTGGGGTAGGAAAGACAGCACTCGCTCAAGCTGTCTATAATAATTTTGAGGTACAACAAACTTTTAAATCAAAAGCATGGATCTCTGTTTCTAACAACTTTGATGTTAAACTGGTGATGGGTAAGATCTATGATTCATTCACAGAGTACCCGCTTTCAGATTTGGCCAATAGGTCATTAGAGTACATTTCTGTGAACCTCTCACAGATCATTAAGGGAGTCAAATTTCTAATTGTCCTTGATGATATGATTGAATCTCATTGGGATAAGGTTCATAAAATCTTATCTGGTGGTGCCCCAGGTAGTGTAGTCCTCATAACAACTCAGAATAAGGAATTTGCAAATGGGGTAGTTGGAAATACAGTAGGAGCCATTGGTCCCATAGCATTGAGTGCGCTAGACTCGAGGGTATTTTGGGAATTATTTGAGCATTTTGCTTTCGGGAATAAGGTGATGTCTGAGGAAAAAAGGAAAATTTTAAACGCCATAGGAAAGAAAATAGCTGACAAGTTACATGGTTTACCCTTGGCAGCTAAAATAATTGGAAACGTATTAAATTCTGAAATTGATGAAGATAGATGGTGGAATATTTCAGAAAGTGAATGGTGGGATATAGCTGAAAGCCAAAGAAAAATCCTTCCATCTGTTGGACTTGGTTATGAACAACTAGATCCTAGTTTACAGCAATGTTTTGCCTACTGCTCTTTATTTCCTAGAAATTCAGTGATAGAAAAAGATAGGTTAGTCCATATGTGGATTGCCCACAATTTTATTCCATCCGATGTCAATGGTGTGAGGCGACTTGAAGATATTGGGAGGCAATGGTTTGATGAGTTGGTTAAGAAGTCCTTTTTTCAGCGTGCATGGGATAACAACAGCTATGTCATGCATGAATTAATGCATGACTTGGCGGTTATTGTCTCTTCAGGTGAATGTTTCTATCTTGGGGAGGGAGTAGCTGAAATTCCTAAGGGTGTTCGGCACTTGGCATTAGATACCAACAATCTCGAGGTCATAAAGAGAATTAAAATACCTAAAACCTTGCGCTCGTTCTTATACTTTGGGTGCTGTAATATTAAAGGGATATACTATGGTGTTATAAATGACACGATATCAAATTTAGATAGTCTTAGGGTTCTTGATTTATCTTATATGTGCATGGAAAGTTATCCCAATCCACCATCCGCCATTTGGAACATGCAGCATCTTCGTTTCCTGGATCTATCTTCCACCGGAACCAAACATTTAACGTATGATTCTTCTATTAACCTTTATCATCTTCAAGCTTTGTACATTCACAAATGTAATTTCGAAAAATTACCAAAGGGCATAAACAAATTGATAAATCTGCGTCATTTGTGTGCTGAGAAAGAAACCATTGCCCAAATTTCTGGTATAGGTCAACTAATCAACCTCCAAGAACTTAGTCTTTTCACTGTTCAGGATAAAAAGGGACACACAATTACAGAATTGGAAAATTTGAGAGAGATTGGAGGGCATCTAACAATTAAGAATTTTGAGAATATCAAAAACAAAGATGTGGCCAAGCAAGCAAAATTAGTCAACAAGAACCATCTTGATAGTATTCACATAATTACAAACCATACAAAGTGGAATTCCAAGAAAGACATGGAAATACTCCAAGAACTGCAACCAAATAAGGATATTAAAGACCTAAGAATTGAAAGGTATGAAGGTCTGGATTTTCCAAATTGGATCATTCAAATAGGTGATCATTTTCCAAATCTAAATACACTATGTCTAGTTTCATGTGTCAATGTAAAGGTCCTACCTCCTCTTGGGGAACTTCCCTCTCTGAAACATCTTCAGATCATTAAATTTGATTCTGTCAAACTCATTGATTCTCATTTGTATGGAAAAAACCAAACAGTTTTTCCTCTCTTAGAAGTACTAGTTTTGGATGATTTGTCCAACTGTGGAGAATGGACAAGCCTGAGAGGAGTTAGAGAATTTTTTCATTTAGCAGGAGCTAGAGAATTTTTTCCACGTCTCTCTAAATTAACTATAGAACGCAACAGAACCCTGAGAAAAGCACCACTTAACCTTTTCAGCTCAACCCTCAAAAAATTGAAGATTCAGTAATTGCAACAGCCTGATTTCAGTTGGAAATTCAATCCCCAGTCTATCCTCTATTACCCACTTGGAATTGTATTCTTTTTCAGCGAGCATCTCTTTAGACCCCCTTAACATGTCGTTGTTGGAGGATCTAAATCTCGAGAATTGCCAGCAATTGAAAATCGAAGGAGGTCTGCAATCTCTTGCTCACCTTAAACGTCTCAGACTTGTTGACTGCTTTAAACTTTTTAGCCAGTATTCTACAAGGGACCAACAAAAAGGGAAGGGTTTACAAGTGCATCAGGATGCAGGGTTGCGATCACTTACCCATATAGAAGCAAATAATCTTGCTAAATCATGAGTACCACCTAATTTTAGGGAGTCTTCCTTCCCTCCGGGTTTTGAAATTCTCAGGGAGCCGGATTACCCAGTTTGCAAATAATCAAAATTTATGGTTTGAAAAGCTGACCGCATTGAAAGAGATCACATTTTCCAAATGTGAGTTTGAGCACCTTCCTGCCAGCTTGACCCAACTCTCCTCACTCAAGAAGATGGCACTGAATCAGTGTAGTAGGCTCAAACCTCTTACAGATAGTATGCCTCCCAACCTACAGGAGTTACATTTAACTGATTGCTCCCGGAATTTGGTTCGACTGTGCAAAGCATATAAGGGCCAAGACCAGCAATTCATATCCAGCATTCTTGTAATCCATATTGGTGATTATACAAATTATAAGGATGGAGTTCGAATAGATGCATCCGAAATGGAAAGTATGGAACTTCAGAAGCCACAAATTTCAGATGCGATTGGTTAGTTTCCTAATAATATATCTCTTCATGTTATATCAGTGGCTTAGCCCCTGTAGTCAATACCATCTTCAACTTCTAACAATTATCTCTGGTTGTTTGTTTCAATTTTCATTTCCAGGGCGACAACAGCCATGTACTTCATGCGGTAAGATATTTGACCATAGAGATTTTTTACTACGCAACTGGACGAGATGACATCGATGAATAAATATCTAGGTGAAAGAACATCAGTTCATTTCTTCTCTTTCCTTTTTCTGTTCTTTTTTTTTCATGAATTTGAATATCATCAGTTCATTGGTTCTTGGTAATATTAGGTAAGTCGCATTTTTCTTCCAATTGAAACATTCTAAATGAATAATATTGTACTACAAGGTTCTCAACTAAATCAATCAAGGACACATAGATGATCTTTTTCCCCATCAAGGAAGTTTCCACAACATATGCGCTACATCTTTATTGCTAATTTGTAAGAAGATATTTTTATTTAATTTGTTATGCATAGGGACAATAGTTAATTTATCATTGGGATTCCGGAAACCATCCTTTTAAAAAAAGTTTTTTAAAGGAGGGGATTTAAAAAAAAAAAAAAACCAACAAAAAAAAAAAAAAAAACACCCCCTTTTTTTTAAAAAAAAAAAAAAAAAAAAAAAAAAAAAAAAAAAAAAAAAAAAAAAAAAACACTTTTATAATTATTAAAATTTAAAAAAAAAAAAAAAAAAAAAAACCAAAAAAAAAAAAAAAAAAAAAAATAAAAAAAAAATTAAAAAAAAAAAAAAAAAAAAAAACACATAAAAAATTTTTTAAAAAAAAAAAAAAAAAAAAAAAAAAAAAAAAATAAAAAAAAAAAAAAAAAAAAAAAAAAAAAAAAAATAAAAAAAAAAAAAAAAAAAAAAAAAAAAAAAAAAAAAAATTAAAATTTAAAAAAAAAAAAAAAAAAAAAAAAAAAAAAAAAAAAAAGAATTAGTCTAACAGACAAATATTAATTTCAGGAATCTGTATTGATGTGATGCAGGGGTGTTGCAAAATATCTGCTAAAGTCAGGTAGGCAATTGATTTTTCATTCTAATTTGTTTTCATCAGCTTTTTCTTGGGGATACTTTAACAATAACCCAAAGCATTTTTTGTTATAATAAAAATCAAATGGCATCTATAATTCTATGATATCTTACGAAAGCAATACCCTTAGAAATTGTAGAAATAAACTAATACAAATTAAGATGAATACAAGTGACTCGGTGGCTTCAATAATTCATATATGTAAAGATGCATTTGTGTATGTGTTTCTCGTGTACATGCATTTGTGTGTGCTCTAAACAAAGAAACGTACTTCAAATAATTTGTACTTTGCTAGGCCAGATATTGTTGTATTGTTTTTTTAATTAAAATACAAATAAACGAAAATCATAATAGTGAGCAACAATTAGGATAAATTTCTTTGGATGCCTCACCTCACCTCCGAGGGATGCAGATTTGAAACCAGTAGGTGGTTTTTCAGCTGGGTATTAGAATTGGGCGGTCCCTTCATTAAACTAAAATATATATATATATATATATATATATATATATATATATACACACACCTTTGGACTCCAGATCCATCTATTGCTGAGATATCTTCATTATATGTCTGTATTGCATTTCTTTCAGCTAATTCAAAGAAATTTGAAGAAGTCGGTTTCCAGAAAGTGCTGTACCAATCATACCAATCAGTGAGGATATGAATTCCAGGTCTTGTAGGGCAGTGATATGAAAGGGGCTTTTTTACATAGAAGCTGAATGAAGAATAGAAGGCTAAAAAATGTTGGCTGGATTTAAGTAAAAGTGTTTCTTCTCGTAGTGAATAAGTCTCCTCTATGAGCCATCTCTAGGATTTTCTCTCTTGTTTCATTCCACCAAAATATAGTAGGAAATATCAAAATTAGCGTGCGAAATTGTAAGAGAGTGTTTTTGGTTTGATAATCTCCTTGTATTGTAAAAACTCCTAAGTGTAGTGATTTTGCACCGTGCTCCCGTGGTTTTTTCCCCGCAAGGGTTTCCACGTAAAATCTTGTGTCTCTCTTTTATTTCCATTGTACTTGATTGCTTGTTGTGATTGTTTCTTATGTGCATTTCAATTTTCTCCATTTGAGTGGGTAATGTGTATGTCCGCAACGTATTTGATAAAATTACTCATTGACATGGCCGTGGTTTATCCCCAACAATATTATGCTTAATATATTGCCCTAAACATGGGTCTATGCAGATAAAGTGATCAAAATTATACCGTGTGTACTGTCACCGACCCTTGCCTCTTTACCCCCCCACCCCCCACCCCGCCTGACTTGGCGCTCTCCCTCGAGTGATCAAAACTGTTCAGTGAGGTTTATGAATTTAAGACAACTTCACATTAATGGGTCTTAATAACAGAAAATGGGTTAAATCAGTCTGCATATAACTACTAATGCTTAATTGAGGCTCCCCATAGGGTATAAGTACTGGTATTCAGGAACAGTAGGTAGCATGGATTACCTTGATCCATTGCACTCTTCCATGATTTCAGGAGTAACCTGTTTCATAAGAACAAAGAAAGATTAAAAATATTGAGGCTATGTGAGAGGTTCATTTGGTGCTGAATTGGAGGATTGTGGGTAAAAGTAGCCAAGTAGGGCTATTGTTGCTTTTTCGCATGGCCCTCGTTGATCAAGAATTTAATTGAGCATAATCGGTTACAATTGACCTGGTCAGAATTTATATAATTTAGGGAAACTGAATCTTAAATTGCAGAATCAAGAGTTAAATAAGGATTGCAACGGTACCAGTACCATTCTACATGAATACCCCAAATATAAACCCATTAGACATATTTGAAAATTATATTACATAAAGTACCAACAATTATACCAAGCTTAACTGCACAGAACAAAGTTCATTAGCATTTCAACGTGCACCTCAAGTGCATGCATCCCTGTAACTTTGCCACTTTGAGTGGCATTTATATATAAAACTTCCTCTATTACAAAAGAATAAGAATTTGAGTAAATTTAATAGTAATTGAGACAAAGTAAGCATGCTTCCATTCAATCTGGTCTAAACTACAGGAGATTAACCACTGGGGAGGGGACAGAAAGGGGTGAGAGAAAAACTAAAAGAAATTGGGATAAAGAACACTCAAACTTTGGTCTGAGAAACACTCAAATTCTGTTCTGAGCCCAAAATATGGAGTCTCACTTGCCATTAATTGTTAGTGGGCTATGGTAGAACTGATGACTACTGTCTCTCTGTTTTTTTTTTAAATCTTGGCAGCTGCTGCCAATCAAAACACACACTTACAACTTTACCCCATTTACATCATTAATACATTCCTTGAACAGCAAAATAAATGGAAAATAAAAACTACTCTCTCTCTCTCTCTCTCTCTCTCTCTCTAGACTATATTTGTTTCTGTAGTTTGCAATCGAGCTACCAGATTTAAGGCAGCGATACTTATAATTTCTACACAATAAATCACTTTGAAAAAAATAACACCCGTTTATAATAAAATTAGACACTAAAATTTGATTAAATTCTTTGTAAGTTTCACTTTTATCAAATGAGTTAAAATTCCCAACAACATTTGATTAAGTTATCAAATGACACTCACATTGTATGGCAATTAATTGAAGCATATCCGACGTAAGCACATGACAAGGCACAGTACTCCAAGGGTGTCTTTCCTAAATTGAATGTATACAAAGCATGTGCATTTGGCACAGCATTTATAATAAGAGTTTTAGTACCAGTGTCTCACCTTTCTTGTGTTATAGTTAAGAGGCCATCATCCACTACAAGATATCAGAATCAGTCACTATATTGAAAGGGTAAAAAGTGTTTAATAATGTCAGTATCGTCGCGTATACAAAGCATGTGCATTTGGCACAGCATTTAAATAAGAGTTTTAGTACCAGTGTCTCACCTTTCTTGTGTTATAGTTAAGAGGCTATCATCCACTACAAGATATCAGAATCATTTATATTATGCACGTTTTTTTATGCAAAATGCATACTTTTTGATGCGAGAATTATATCAGATTACAACAACGAACGACTCATATTCAACACTGTTTAAGTTGCGGCAACTTTTCTTAAATGATTTTATATATTATGCACGATTTTTGATGCATAATGCACACTTTTTGATGCGAGAATTATATCAAATTAAAACAACGAACGACTCAGATTCAACACTGATTGAGTAATGATTACAAAGTTACGCAACATTTTTCTGAAATTTTTATTTTTTCAAAAATAGAAATACCATAATATTTTTTGTATTTAAATCGTGATCAGATTCAAAGAATTTTTATTTTTTTGTCCAATAACACACAATGAAATATTTTAATTTTTTTTACAGCCGCAAAAAATCCGATCTGAAAAATATTGATTCGGGTTATTTGTTTCAATCCTTCTAATAAACTAAATTATATATTTTTTTCTATCTAATTTCAAAGAAACATATCAAAAATTTCTAAAACTTTAATAAAAAAAATAAAAAGAAATCACAACTTTTTTCAAAAAAATAAAAATAAAATAAAATAAGAACCTGCTATTAAATAGCCAGTTTTGATAGTTTTGATAGAATATAGTTTTGGTGGACATAGTTGGCAAATTTCAGTGAATGGTGGACATGAATAAAAATCACGGTTTTTTAGATGCATGCATGGAGGAAGCTTAGGTTCTAAATAATCATTACAAAAACATTTTCTGAATTGTTAATAGAAAAAGTTAGGTTGTCTGATTTGATCCCACCGCGGCTCTTCCCTCATTTAAATAGCTCGTTCCTTAAGGCATAAAGCCTTAAACCACTAAGCTAGCCTAAAAGCGAAAACGATATGGCCATTTTCCTTTACCAAAGCATCATCCTCTCCCTTTCTTTTCTTCTCTTCATCAAACTGCTTCTTTCTCTTACTAAAAATAACAAGAACAAAAAGCTCCCACCGAGCCCACCGGCACTTCCGGTAATCGGTCACCTTTATCTCTTCAAGAAACCCCTCCACCAAACTTTTGCTTCCATATCTGAAAAGTATGGCCCAGCAATTTCTCTTAAATTCGGTTCCCGCCCAGTCCTTCTCATCTCCTCTCGCTCCTTGGCCGAGCAGTGTTTCACCACCAATGACATGGCTTTCGCCAACCGAGTAAATTTGCCATCTGTCAAGCAGGCCACGTTCGACTACAAGCATATCGGTGAAGCCAATTATGGACCACATTGGCGTAATGTTCGCCAGATTGCAAATACAGAGCTTCTATCTGCACAGAGGCTGCACGCATCCTCAGATGTCAGAGTCGGGGAGGTTCATGACATGGTTCGCCGTTTATTGCATTCTTGGAATGCTTCTGCTGATTCGAAGGGTTTGAGTTATTTTGAGAAAGTTGACCTTCAGGTGAAGCTTTTTGAACTGTCATTTAATGTGATGATGACAATGATTGCCGGAAAAAGGTTCTACGGAGACAACATTGAGGACTCGGAAGAGGCAAAAAAGTTTGGAGATGCAGTGAAGGAGTTCTTTACCTTCGGTGGTGCTTCAAATGCTGAGGACTTCTTGCCGATTCTCAAGTTTCTCGGCATCACAAAAGCGACCAAGAGGCTGAATCATTTGGCTGAGTTGAACAAAGAAATGATGCATAAACTCATTAACGAGCATCGGAAGCCAGGAGAACAGAAGAATGGGACCATGATCGCAAATATGCTCGAGCTGCAGAAGAAAAACCCGGAAAAATGCGACGACGAAACTATGGTGATAATTGCAGTGGTGAGTAATAATGGATTGTCATTCTCACTTTTATTTATATATGAAGATAGAACTTCAAATTTAAAAATATATATACATTAAATTCCTCCAACATTAATATGAATTTTTTTTCTGATTTTTTTGTTATTATTTGCTAAATGACCATACCACCTCTTTTGACAGAGCATATTGCAAGCAGGAACTGATACCTCATCCAATACGATAGAATGGGCGATCGCTCTTCTATTAAACAATCCGGACATACTAAAGAAGGCATCAGCTGAAATCGACGCACGTGTAGGTACTAAGCGGCTCGTTGAAGAATCTGATATGCTTAACCTTCCATATCTCCATTGCATCATTTATGAGGTGCTCCGTCTCTATCCCGGTGGCCCCCTTGCCGTACCGCATCAATCTCGGGAAAATGTTTCTATCGGAGGGTACGAAATTCCAAAAGGTACAATGCTTTTGGTCAACATTTATCACATTCACCGAGACCCGAGTCTGTGGGACGAGCCAACCAAGTTTATGCCTGAGAGATTTGAAAGTGGTAATGCAGAAACGAAGAAGATGATAATACCATTTGGAATGGGGAGGAGGAGGTGCCCGGGAGAAGACCTAGCGATACGCAAAATCGGACTTGTATTAGGGACCTTCATTCAGTGCTTTGAGTGGCAAAGGATTGGAGATGAACTCATAGACATGAGTGAAGGTTCTAGTTTAACTCTTCCTAAGGCTGTTCCACTAGAAGTCATGTATCGTCCCCGCCAAATCATGATGGATGTTCTCTCCACCTTATAATTAATATGGTATTGTTCATCCATCTACCTGTTATTTGGTTTATTAATTTGCAAGGATGTGTGTTGTAATATATATGTTCGAGTGTCAGGTTACTTTATTATTGTTATGTTAATTTGTGTACAACCGGGTCAGACAGAATCCATTAGAATAATATGTTGTATTGGTTATTGATCCAATAGAATCTTATTATCCTTTTTAACAGAATTTAGTGCAAAAACTTAATTTAGTGCTCTCATAATTAATTTTGCATTAATTTGCAGCTAGTGATGGCTATTGGTTGTAAGATATCTATGTACATACTTATTTTAATTTTGGAGAATTTTTTTTTCTTTTAGTAAAAACAGTTGACATTGAGGCAAATAGAAATTATTCTTGAAGAATTAATATTTCAAACCTTAAATTGTAACATTGATATATATAGCTTTTTCCTTGCTTAAATGTTAACAGCTAACAAAATAAGTATTGAAAATAGCTTTTTTGCACTGCAATATATACTACTGTAATTCTAAGCAAAGTATTTTACAATCCATGGTTTATAGAAAATCTGGACACACACACACACACACATATATATATATTGACATGAGAATATTGTCTCTCTTCACCACTTCCTTAATTTTGTTTACATATAGATAACAGTAAATATATTACTTGTCTGTCTTCTCTACAGATGATATATATGGATCCGACTTGTGTATTATATATTGAATCTTCTCCGGAAGATTTGTTTGAAAATTAAACTAAACCGGTTAAATAGTAATCCTTCAATAATGTTCCTATTTTGCATATGCATCGTCATGGCATGTTAGGTCCCAACGTAACACACATACTGACGTACACACTGGTGAAAACAAAGTATATATACATCACCAAATGAAAAATATGAGACCTAACTCTAGTATTCAGTTTCCTATATAGGTGTCAATTAAATCTTGGAATGAATGAGATACTAGCTCGAGGACCGTACTAGCCCTTGAGTTAATATAACGGCGGGAACTTGCGCTCTCTCAAAAGTTAAACGTCCCCACAATCAATAAACTCTCTCGATAAATCTGCGGAAGTAATATATATATCTCTTTCTTCTCTCTTCGTTGATGTCACCAACAGAGACAGGGATCGGAAAACAGGTCCAAGGAAGAGCTATTTAGAAATTTGTACATCTCCACAACACTTGACATGTTAGAGGAAACAGAAAAAAAAAAACATGGATGATAACAATTGATTATGACTTACTAATAAACGTGCATCACACCTCCCGCAAAATGTCAAATATACTTCTATTAAGTATGGGTCATGTTAAACACAGATGGGATTGATTGTCGTTACTGATTAGCAAGTAGCAAGATCGCTATCAAGTAATAAAATTAAAATAATTAATGAAAAATGACTGAAGCCAAATTTAATTGCATGCAACTCAAGGATAGACTAACTAATTTAAGTAGTAGTACTGAATTTTGTAATAAATTTTAGTTATAAAGTATAATTGATGATACAAAACTATTACTATTTATATATATTTAATTTTATAATTTGTAATTAATTGGTTTAAGATTAAAATGCCAATATGAATGAAGTGAAATATAATTGTAATAATTTTTTGTTTGTGTTAATGTTTTTGTGCATTTTTTTTTAACTTTATTTTACAATAAAGGAGCATAAAATAAACATAGCAGTTCATATTGCACATGAAAATCATATTCTAAAATATTAGTGTGAAAGAAATATGGAGAGAATTTGGCACAAAAAAGTTTTGGCATATATCATCATTATAATGAATAAACACATATTAAAAGTTTGACAAATTTGTAGGTATATCATTTATAGTGCAACATGTATAACTTTATTTATGTATAATTATAAATATGCCCTATAAAGTCTATAATATGGAGTCCGGCTAGTATGACATCGGTGTCATATGACACTAATTCTAAAATTGATTGAGTATAATTCAAACGACTAATTCAAACTGTTCAAACCGATTTATTTTATGAGTTATGTACTTACATGTAATTTTTTTATATTTTCGAATTATTTTAGTATCAAATCAAACGGTCAAAAATGTTGAAAAATGAATGCATTAAAATTAATTTAAAAACTCACACATTTGACCGCTTGACTTGATACTAAATAAATTCGAAAAATTATAAAATTTGCATGTAACGCACAACTAATGAAGTAGATTGGTTTGAACGGTTTGGATTCACCGTTAAAAGTCGATTCAGTAGATTTTGGAGTTGGTGTTATATAGGCTGAAATGACACTAATGTCATACTAGCCGGACTCTATAATATGTCATCAACTTTATTAATTATATTGTATATATGTTATATATTACACCGTAATATTTACACCCTAGTATGTATATATATATATATAGAGAGAGAGAGAGAGAGAGAGTTGAGCTATGATACTCTATAGAGTAAAAGACCTTGGTACTCTACGGCACTATATTTTCATTTTAAAATATAGAGGTTGAACATGTTCTTCATATTGAAATGTGCTTGGAGACTAAATTTTACATTTTATAGAGTAATAATTTAGTGCAAAAACTTAGGTCATATTTGGTTGTGAAGTAAGTGGTGAAGTCAACTATCTACTCCACCTTTAAGGAGCCAAACAAAAAGGAAATTTGAAAGAGTAAGATGGAGTAATATTTGAGTTAATCCGGATTAAGTTACTCCACTTATAGAGGTGGAATAACTTATTCTACCTGTGGATCCCGTGGTTAGAGTAACATCATTTGATAATTTCTCTCTCTTCATTAGCTTACTCCACTAAATTCCAACCAAACATCATTATTTTAATCCGCTTTAGCTCGGAGTAAGAAATTTAATCCGGAGTAACCCTACTCCACAACCAAACATGACCTTAATGTAGTACTCTCGTTATTAATTTTGCATTAATTTGCAGCTAGTATTGGCTATTGGTTGTAATATCTATATACCTACTTATTTAAATTTTGGAGGATTTTTTTCTCTTTTCTTAAAAACAGTTGACATTGAGGCAAATAGAAATTAGTCTTGAAGAATTAATATTCTCAAATCTTAAATTGTAACATTGATATATATAGCTTTTTCCTTGCTTAAATGTTAACAGCTAACAAAATAAGTATTGAAAATAGCTTTTTTTGCACTGCAATATATACTACGTACTGTAATTCTAAGCAAAGTATTTTACAATCCATGGTTTATAGAAAATCTGGACACACACACACACACATATATATATAGAGTCCGGCTAATGTGCTTTCGGTAGCATATGGGCCGAAGTGCTACCAGTCCAAATTTGAAATTTCAAAATCCAAAAAGTCGATCTGAACCGTTAGATGTGTTCTCTATATTAAAATGTGCTTGAAGACCAAATTTTACATTTTTTTGAATATTTTTACTATTTATTAAGTCACTTTGAAAATCGCTGATCTAACGGTTTCACTGTTGGGTTAAGCCACCGTTGGATTAGCGATTTTAAAAGTGGCTTCATAAATAGTAAAAAAATTCCAAAAAATGTAAAAAAATTTCTCCAAGCACATTTTAATATAAAGAACACATCTAACGGTTTATATCGACTTTTTGGATTTTGAAATTTCAAAATTGAACCGGTAGCACTTCGGCCCATATGCTACCGAAAGCACATTAGCCGGACTCTATATATATATAAATATATAAATTGACATGAGAATCTTGTCTCTCTTCACCACTTCCTTAATTTTGTTTACATATAGATAACAGTAAATATATTACTTGTTTGTCTTCTCTACAGATGATATGGATCCGACTTGTGTATTATTGAATCTTCTCCTGAAGATTTGTTCGAAAATTAAACTAAACCGGTTAAATAGTAATCCTTCAATAATAATGTTCCTATTTTGCATATGCATCGTAATGGCATGTTAATTAGGTCCCAACGTAAAACACATGCTCACGTACACGCACTGGTGAAAACAATGTATACATGACCAAATGAAAAATATCAGACCTAACTCTAGTATATATTCAGTTTCCTATATAGGTGTCAAATCTTAGAATGAACGAGATATTAGAGGACCGGATACTGGCCCTTGAGGTAATTAACGGCGGAAATTTGTGCCTCTCAAAAGTTAAACATCCCCACAATTAATAAACTCTCTCGATAAACTTGCGGAAGAAATATATATATATATATATATATATATATATATATATATATATATATGAGAGAGAGAGAGAGAGGTTGGCTAATATCAAATCAGTTGTTCCTGAGATCCCGTGCAACCAAGTCGTTTTTCAATTTTCCTAGTCAAAATCGTCGATTCAAGCCGTTAGATGTGTTATCTATATTAAAATGTACTTGGAGATCAAATTTTACATTTTTTGGAATTTTTTTATTATTTATTAAACCACTTTGAAAAACGCTGATCCAACAGTGGCTTAACAAAACAGCAAAATTAGAAGCCACCGTTGGTCAGCGATTTTTAATATATATATATATATATATATATATCTTTCTTCTCTCTTCTTTGATGTCACCGACAGAGACGGGGACCGAAAAATAGGTCCAAGGAAGAGCTATTTAGAAATTTGTACATTCCCACACTACTTGACACGTTAAGGCCTATTCGGACGTCACGAGATTACACGGGATGGGATGTGATGGGAATGGGAACTCACTTTTGAAAAAGTGGGAATCCATGGGTACGGGGATATACATGTGTTGATTATGGGAATATACTGAAATGAGTGCTCGGTTGTACTATGGAATTAGTTACGGGAATCATATTTTTCTTTTTTAAATGTTTGATATTATACAATTTTCTTTATTAATAAAATTATCAATAATGCAATTAAATAAATAGATTAAATAATAACATAATATTATTTATTATTTTATAAATATAAATATTTTCTATTATTAAATGAGAAGTATTCGATAATAAGGATATGCACTCTGTTTTTTATTTTTTTTAATGAATAAACTCAAGGCATGATATATATAATTCGGTTGCACTTTCATCTCTTGAGAAGAAACGAACCAAAACTATCCAGGAAGAATATTTAACAAAATGCATTTGGTCTTATTTCTATTTCATCTCTACTTGAACATGACATCGTCGATTATTGAAAAAAGGGTAATACCAAACATATCCGGAAAATTCCAGATTTCATTGCATCTAGGTGAGGTATGCTCACAAAAAATTAACTAAACTCAAGTTATACAAAAAAAAAAAAAAAAATATATTATTTTGAACAAATAACAATTAAGAAAAAAATATAGCAGCAGCTCAAGCGTTTGGGAAAAAAAATTGTGTTGGACTGAATTAATTTGTTCCCACAATTTTAGCCTAGATGTTCCCAACAAATGAAAAAAAGATGGAAATATTTTGGGAAACAAAAAAGACACACCCTAAAAGAAACAAAAAAGACATGGATGATAACTAGGGCTGTTCAAAAAGCTGGTAGCTCGTGGCTCGCTCGCGACTCATATCTGGCTCGTTCGATAGTGGACCGAGCTGTTAACGAGCTGGCTCGTTAACAGCTCGGGCCAAAATTAACGAGCTGAGCTTTTGCCCAGCTCGCGAGCTAGCTCGGCTAGGCATCAATTTGTGAATTTGTATGAATTTGTGTGTATTTTATACTGTCAAGCTCGGTCCAGCTCGGTCCAAAAATGCTTGTAAAATTTATTTTCTTCTTAAAACAAGATTCAATCAAACCCAACGAGCTAGCTCGTGACTCGCGAGCCAGCTCGTGAGCTGGCTCGTCACGAGTTTGGGCTGAGATTTTAGCTCGCGACCTGTTAACGAGCTGACTCACTAACAGCTCAATCCAGAATTAACGAGCTGAGCTTTTGCCCAGCTCGGCTCGAGCCAGCTCATTTACAGCCCTAATGATAACAATTGATTATGACTTACTAATAAACGTGCATCACACCTCCCGCAAAATGTCAAATATACTTCTATAAGTATCATGTTAAACACAGATGGGATTGATTGTCGTTACTGATCAGCAAGTAGCAAGATCGTTATCAAGTAATAAAATTAAAATAATTAATGAAAAATGACTGAAGCCAAATTTAATTGCATGCAACTCAAGGATAGACTAACTAATTTAAGTAGTAGTACTGAATTTTGTAATAAATTTTAGTTATAAAGTATAATTGATGATACAAAACTATTACTATTTATATATATTTAATTTTATAATTTGTAATTAATTGGTTTAAGATTAAAATGCCAATATGAATGAAGTGAAATATAATTGTAATATTTTTTTTGTTTGTGTTAATGTTTTTGTGCATTTTTTTTTAACTTTATTTTACAATAAAGGAGCATAAAATAAACATAGCAGTTCATATTGCACATGAAAATCATATTCTAAAATATTAGTGTGAAAGAAATATGGAGAGAATTTGGCACAAAAAAGTTTTGGCATATATCATCATTATAATGAATAAACACATATTAAAAAGTTTGACAAATTTGTAGGTATATCATTTATAATGCAACATGTATAACTTTATTTATGTATAATTATAAATATGCACTATAAAGTCTATAATATGTCATGAACTTTATTAATTATATTGTATGTATGTTATATATTACACCGTAATATTTACACCCTAGTATATATGATTTAAATTATTAGTTCCTATATACATATCACTGAGAAGACAAACACAAGTAATGGGCCTGATTTTGGAATGCGAAGTGTGACCACAAACATATACATAACAGGAATTAATATTGTGTGGCCAATCTTTTATATATATATATATATATATATATATATATATCAGGGGCACCAGCTGTTGGTAGATTCAGTTGAGATAACAGTAACATTAATTATTGAAGTATCACTGTTGATACGTCCAGTTTTTTTGCACAAATTTTGTTTATTTAATTAAAAAATAAAGTTTAATTTATTTTTATAGGAAATTAGATTGTGATATTAAATTTGGAATATGTCCTTTTTTTCAATAGTGGAAATAGTAATTATGATTGATTGGATGATAGGTGTAAAGGGGATGTAATGCACATTTACTAGCATATGAGTTTAGGGGATGTAAATCTGCTCCGATTCCAAAAAATCACATGATTCTGCGATTCCAATTCCAATCATGCATATAGTTTGAGATTCGTGCACAAAAGTTAACTTCTTTTGAGATTCATGTATTCTAATAAATGAACGGTTGAGATTAATTAGAACCGCAGAATCCTGCGATCTTTGAAATCGCAACAGATTAATTTCCAAGTTTAGGGAGAGGTGAGAATCAATTGTTATCATCCGTGCATTTTTTTTTCCTCTAAACGTGTAAAGTGTGAACAATCATATTCATGTGTCAACCAGTGCTTTGAACAATTAATCATATTCATGACGTATAATAAAGTCATAATCATCTACAGGCATGTCCTGAAAATGTTCATTTTCTTCAAAAAAAGTAAAAAATGTTGATGACTACTTTCATTTGCAATGACTTCTTTGGTTAACTACACTAGTTGTCTAGGGAGGAGGTAGTGTACTACCTAAAAAAAAAAAAATAATGATTGGAGAATTGTGGGTAAAAGAAGGGTTGTTGATGCTTGTTCATATGGTAATAATTAAATGCATCGATCCACGAGGGTAAAAAGTGGTAAAGCAGTTGGGTTTCGATGTCTATCGGACTCAAATTAGGTCTGATGAGTTTCATAACCGTCCGATTCACTTTAATATCCGTGTGCACAAATATTAACACGAATGCACACGGATATTAAAGTGATACACATATCTTAAAGTGGATAGGACGATTATGGAACCCATCAGACCCAGTTTCAGTCTAATGGGCATCAGACCCAAACTCCTCCCTAAAAAGGTGATATTAAAGCAACTACATTCCTTTTACTTTGCCATTTTGAGCCGTACTTTTACATAAAATTTCATCTACTACAAAAGAAGTTCAGTAAATTTGATGGTAATTGAGGAACAGGAAGCAAAATGTCATTTTTAAGGTAATTAAGGCGAAGAAGAGAAGGAGAGGCCATGAGAGTGGATGAAAGCAAGCATGCTCTGTTGTTTGTACTCTCTCCAGCCTCCTCAGTGCTTAGAGTTGACAAAACGTGCCGTTACGTGCCGTGCTGTGACTAACATGATGTGATTTTGATCTCGTGCCGTGCCGTGCCGTGTCATGAGTAAAATGTGTAGGAGTGGTAACGGCACGCGAGTCACACCGTGACTTCCGTGTCGTGACTGTTCACGTGCCTTGTCCAAATGTAACTGGTCACATTTCTCATATTTAACTATTTTTTCATAATTTAAGTTAGTTTATTCAAGATTCATCATTTGATCAAGACTTAACGGTCCTAATTACACGTGACTCGCGTGACCACGTGCCGTGTCGTAACCAGATCTTTCGCGTGGCGTGCCATGCCGTGTCAAATATTCAAAATATGGTCACGGCACGCGACACACGAGTCACAACACGCGAACAGTCACACGTGCCCGTGTCGTAACCATTCCGTGACGGAACCGGTTCCGCCGTGCCATTTTTTCCACTCTAACCGTGCTTCCATCTGAGCTAAACTACTGGAGACTGGAGACGTAAATACTGGAGAGCATAAAAGGTGTTGAGAGAACTAAAAAAAAAAAAAAGGGAAACCACTGGCGAAGATATTAGAAGAATTCAAATTTCGGGCTCACAAATTGAAAGCCCAAATTTTTTTTTTTTTTTTTAAAGACGAGAATTTATATTCTGTTCTAGGGCCCAAACTATGAATGATGCTCAAATGTACTATAAACGAGCATGTATAGATATATATAGCCCAAACTTAATGTTATATCAAACTGATTAAACTTAATGTTATATTGGCAGAGTATGGTGAAGTAAATCTATGTCAGGTCATGTGATTTTATGACTAACACGTCTTGATTTTAGTCATGTGTTTTCTTATGTCGTGATCAATTTAATATTTTCATTTGTCGTGACGTTTTTTGCTATTGTGACCAAAATAGCAAAGAACAGTCATAATATTTTTTAGTCACCCTGTGATCATGACGCACGTCATGACTAACATGTCATGATTGATGATGTTTTGACATATTTAACTATTTTTTTTATAATTTAAGTCCGTTTATCGTTAAAAACAGAAAAAATATAAATAAATGGGAAAAAAAAACAAAGTTTATTAAATAAAAAAAATAATTTTGAAAAAAAATAATGTTATGTATTGTAATGTAATTAAATAAATTTTCATGTTGTGTCGTGTCATACTATTTTTCGCAAAAGATAATTATAATACGGAACGTGCTATGTCGAGCCGGTCATGGCGACGTCACATATTTATCAGCAAGCATCTATAAAAAATCCAAAATCCTGCTCTCTATTTTAGAAGGCAGTAGTCCCTTATATTGAATGTTTTCTTCAATTAGGAACTAAAAGATTGTAACTAATAGAAGGGACATTAATTTCTGTTATGACATGTCAGCTTATGCTCATTCTAAAAATGATATATATTCTCAGTTGCTCCTGTATTAAAATATGGTAATATTAAACTCTTTTTATAACTAGGAGAGTTAGTAATGCTAATGAGGAATGAGAAAAATCAATTTTTTTTTCCTATCTTGCAAAATTTGCAATTTATTGAGGATCAATGTACGTAGGATTATTTGAAGCAAAATAAATATATTTCATATCTGCATTACACATGTATAATACACATATTAATTAATTTTCTTAACCAGATAAAATATACAACGAAAAATTTAGGTTTATAATAAATTATTTACATTAGCTAAATATTTAATATTCAATCGAATCCTAACTCTATTAATTATTTTATCTGTTTAATTTGCTATTAAATTTTCCAGATTCTTTTCTCTTCTTTTTTTATTTTCATTTAACGCTATAACTATTCAAATTTAATTTGACAGGTGTTTTTGTTCATACCATGACGAAGGGATGTCTGTGGAAATTGATTGCTCAAACCATGTTTGTTTGCTTAATTTGTGAGGCTTGGAAATTGCTAGTTTATGATATGATCTGAAGTTACTTGTTTGATTTTTTCTTTCTTCCTTTCCTTCAGCATGGGGACTGTTAACTCAGCACAGCTAACGCCCTTATATTAATTACCTCATGTCAATTGTCCATTTGTTTGTGCAATGGAAACCTCCATTTTACTCCTTTTGGTCATGTTTGGTTGCGGAGTAAGGTTACTCCGGATTAAATTTCTTACTCCGAGCTAAGACAGATTAAAATAATCATGTTTGATTGGAATTTGGCTCCTTAAAGATGGAGCAGAGAAGTTTACTCTACCACTTACTCTACAACCAAACATGACCTTTATTTTCTAATTAGGTTTTGTTAATTTTTTTTTATTTTTCTGATTTATTTTCTTAAATTTCAAATTACTCAATTATCCGACAATTATTCTTTCGTATTCGTATTCGTGGATTATCCGTTTTGTATTTGTATCCGTTGAAGGTGGAACTGATTTGAAATTTTGACATATGTTTACTATCCGTATTCGTATTCGTATCCACTTATTAAAAGGCAAATACAAATTTGATATTAGCATTATGCAATTTTCACTCCATTTCCACCCCTAATAATAATAAGAGGAGGGATCAAGTTACAACAATTTTGAGTTACAACAACGATTTTTTTCATTTTCAAAGTCCAAATCGTGAATCCAAACCGTTCAACATGATTATCTAAATAAAATGTGCTTCCAGATCAAATTGTATATTTTTGAATTTTTTTAATAATAATAATAATAATAATATAACAACAACAACAACAACAACAATAACAGTAATAATAAAACTATGAATTAATACACTATGGGCATAGCGGGAACAAATAAATTAGGGAAATAAGGAATAAATTATTGAAATAAATTATGCAGTCAGTTGTCCAAGTTATTTCTTATTCTTTCCAAATTATCAGATTCTAGCAAAGAGTAAAAAAACCAAAAAAACAATTAAATTCCATATATGTATTACACAAATTAATTGTCTTTACAAAATTCAGATTAGCTGAATATTCAACGGAATTATAATTTTTATTAAATCGAATTCTTCTTATAGTAAGTATAACTTTTATATTTAAAACCTAGAAATGATGATAACAACGAAGGTTTAGTAAACCAAACTCCTGTAATACAATACTAAACAAATAGTTGACTTTAAAACACTAAGCAAGTGTTAATTATTACTTTATTAGTATAGTAACATAACTAATTGTGATAACTTAAAAATTAACACTGATGTAGATTTGATGTCGCCCCACCTCCCATGTAATATTTTATAACATTCTTTTCTCACATCCAAATCCCACCGACCCGAATCGTATAAAAATATATACATATAACGACAATTTGGCACTGGTCTGGCAGTTTTGAAGTCCATGACTTGACAACCACACGAATTGATACAAAAGAAACGCAATAGAAAATCTGGCAGTTCGAACTAGAAGACAGAATGATGTGGCAGAAGAAGAACACGATATTTCCAAAAAAAAAAAATTAAATAAATAATAATAAGAAGGAGAAGAAGAAGAAGAACGCGACCCGAGATACTGAGATAGCATCACGGAAACCGTTTTTTCGCTTCTTCGCTTCCTCTCCATCCAAGTCGTCTGTAACAGAACTTCCATAACAAACCCTGTTGTCATCAACTGACCTGTCGGTGCGCTGCATCAAATGATTCAAAACTAAACTTAGAGCCCACTTGTAAGTAATATATAATGGACTTTATTATGTGTATTGTGCAACAGACAACCCGACTGTCTGTTATATAGCTTCCGAAACGAATTGGCATCCTCTGAGATATCTCAAACTTTGCGCGACTTATTGGAATATCACAATCGTTAAATTACGTTCTACACGAATCTTACAGCTCAAATAGAACTGGCCCTCTATGCTGCTCCGAATAGGAACTGGACACGTCGGTCACCCAAAATTTGTGATATCTCAGAGGTTAAGGACTCTTCCGAAACAAGTCGTCTGTAATAGATAGAGCTTCGAAAATAAATCCTGTTATCATTCGCTGACATGGCGGTCCCGTGGGTACATAACTTACTATGAACCCCAGTTGTCAGTAACATTGTTACTTGATTTTTACAACAGACAACCCAAGCACCTCTTCTTTCTTCGTCCGCCAATTTCGCTCTCTTTCCCTCCCCACTCCTTCCACGGAACCATATTCTCTGAGGTAACATAATATTTATTTTTTGATCCAGGCCATCCGATCATAATCAGGTACCTTTAAAATCGTGGGGATACTGATTGGACGATCTTGATCTAGAATGAAATATTCTGTTACCTTAGGTGATACGAATTCCTTCTTCCACTCCTCGTAAGTCGTAAACCCCACTCTCTCTCTCTCTAAATACCCCTTAAATCTTAATTAATTTCGATTCCCTCGCCTCGATTAAAGACTTTGTTTGAACACTCGCGCGACGACCCCGCCTTGTCTCGTGCTCCCTCCCTCTCTCTCTCTCTCTCTCTCTCTCTCTCTCTCTCTCTACAAAGGTTTTAAAAAAATGCAGAGGAGCAGTTCTAGAATCAGGTACTGTCAGAAAAGATCCATTCTTTCTCTCTCTCTGATTCGTCGCTTCCTTTCCGGAATTCAGGATCTGGATCATGTGCGACGACTATACTTAGCATATTAACTCTCATTAGTTTGTTTCTATTAGATCTGGAAGTGTGGAGAAGGCGAAGAGAGGCATAGTTTCAAGACCTTGCTCAGAGGTTTCCCCAAATTTGCTCTCCAAATCGAACAAGACAATGCCCGTTTCTACGGATTTGCCTGATCCGAAACCCGTTAAGGGTTTAGAGAGGAAGTCTCCTTCAAAGGCTGCACCTTTACATGAGGTAGTAGTTATTTCTTTTTTGCTTTTTTGTCTTATTACTGCAAAATTTGCTCATTTTCTTCTAAAGTT
Source organism: Carex cristatella (assembly GCA_024447775.1). Classification (NCBI taxonomy): domain Eukaryota; kingdom Viridiplantae; phylum Streptophyta; class Magnoliopsida; order Poales; family Cyperaceae; genus Carex; species Carex cristatella. Next base: position 530,749 of record JAJHPF010000026.1, on the reverse strand, counting down.
GTCTCCTTTATCTTAGACAATGGTTAAATTTATTGACTAAATTTACGTAATTTTTACGAGGCAGTTATTTGTTGCTTTCTCAGTGGGTCCCATGCATAATGTGTCGGTTTTCCTTTGTTCTTCTTTTGTAATTTGTTAACAGATTAATTTTGACTTCATGCAGCACATTGACAATACAATCAAAGCAGCGCTGTTTATGGTTAGTGCGCTGCAGGAAGCCAAAACTGCTCTGTTAAATTATTAGCCTCTTTATTTCGACTATTTTTTATTTAGAATTCAGAAAATTGTTCTTTGTAATCTTTTAGTCTTTTAGCTATAAATGCATATTTTTAACACAGAAGTTTTAACATCATGCAGCACATAGACAATAGAATCAAAACAGCGTTGTATATGGTAAGTGCGCTGCATGAAGCAAAAACTGCTCTGTTAAAATATTTACTCCTTTCAGACTACTTTTTATTTGAAGTTCAGAAAATTGTTCTTTGTAATCTTTTAGCTGTATATTGCTTTTTATTGTTAAATAATAAAAGGTGTCATTTTGGTATCTTTCTGCTTAGTTCCCAAATTAAACACCTTTTTTTAGTTTAAAGTTTCTATAAATTTTCATTCCTATTTTGTTGCTTAAAAATTCACAGCTTTATTCCTTTCATGAAATCTCCATTCCTACTTTTAGTGATTTACACCATATATATTTTAACAGAGTAGTTTTGGCTTCATGCAGCGCATGGACTATAGAATCAAAACGGTGCTGCGTATAATTTGTGCACTGCATAAAGTCAAAACTACTCTGTTAAAAAATCTACCAGGATTTACAATTGGTGTTAATCTATGTTTGGTATTTTGTTTAATATAGAAAAGAGGAAGCAAAATAGCAGAGATGCAACTCCAAATAACAGAGCTTCAAGAAGAGGTGAAGAGAGAAAGAGAAGAGAAAACAAAAGCCATTGAAGAACTGGCAGAGACCAAGAAAAAGCTCTCACTTTCTCTCATTACACCGCCTCCGATCACAGTCAGTCTCAAAGACAGCATGGATCAGGTCGAAATTTGGGAGAGAGAGATTGAAAAAGCGAAGGAATCCGAGAGGAACATGCTCGAATCGCTCATTTTCCAAACGAAACAACTCGAACAGACGAAAATTTCTCTCGAAGAAGCCAAGCTCGAGATAAGAAATTTGAGAAACAAAGAAGAAGAGGTGGAAATGCTAAAGATTAGAGTTCGGCACGCGATTGAATCGGAGGAGAAGAGCAAGAAGGCAATGGATGACATGGCGACGGCATTGAATGATGTGTCAGCAGAGGCGAAACAGGTCAAATCATGGCTATCAGAAACCGAATCGGAATTGCAGAGAACAAAATCAGAACTGGAATCCACAATGATCTCCTTGAAGAAAACAGAGGATTTGCTGAAACTCGAATCAGAACAAACCGAGAGGTTAACATTCGAAAAGGACGAATCCGCTGTTGCATGGAGCGAAAGAGAGAAACTTTTTGTGTCTTGCATGAAGGAATCAGAATCAGAAATAAACAAAGGAAAGCAAGAGAATTTGAAACTGATAGAATCACAGAGGGTTATAAGAGAAGAGAATGCGAGGATGCGAGAAATGCTGAAGCAAGCTGTGAACGAGGCAGCGTCTCTGAAGGAAACTTTGGAAATCGAAAGAGATGAGAATTTGAGATTAAAGGAATCAATTTCAGAAAAGGAGAAAGCTTTTCAAACTGTTAAACAGGATTATGAATGCTTGCAAGTTAGTGAAAGAAGTGCAAGAGATAGCTTGAAAGAGCTCCAAAACATGCTCGATTCAAACCCGGTTCAAAACCCAGTTCAAACCCCGGTTCAAACTCCGGTTCAAAAGTTAAACCCAAGAATAGATGAAGAAGAAGAAGAGGAAGAAGAGGAGCAAAGAGACAATCCAAAAGAAGCGCAATTGGTGAGAGATAGAAGGCATTCAATTGGTGAACCGGCCAAAATTAACCGGTTTAGTGAGTCAGAGCGGTTCGAACCGTTTGTTACTTCTTCTCGCAAGGACCGGGTGTTTGCAACTAGGAGCAACATATCTGACATGAAGGCTGCGACGCGTGCTGTGGTGCAGGAATTAGGGGAGGAGTATGATTACATAGACCGGGCGCATCTTGTTGGTATGGACTATGGAAAGAATAATAAGAAGAAACCGATTTTCAGGAGATTTGGTGACATTTTTAGGAGGAAAAGTGTTGGCAATTGATTGATTGATTTTTTTTTTTATTTTGTGGTATGTAGTTCTCATGTACTTATTGGTAGCTGTTATCATATATTTTCTATATTTTTTTCAATTACAAAGTAATAAGATGATGTTATGAAAGTTTCATTTTCATGTACCTAGATAATAATAGATAAAATTTAGTGATGAGTTCATGTTAGTTATTATATTTGAAAATTATAAATAGTTGATTCATGCAGGAAGTTGTATTATTGGATAATTTTGTAATATGATTTATCTTTGTTAAATTATTACCACTCTTTAATTATCTTAACTATTTTTGTGCTATCTAATTTTTTACACAGAAATTATTATTTATGAACCCTGAAATATAACCCATATAGTGTTTCATTAATAAATATCATCTCAGTAAACTTGATAGACTTGTAATTGGTGGAATCTGCTAGATTTCCTACAAATTAATAGGTTAATTAAAATGCAATAAAATCATTAATTAATTGAAAATTTCGTCTATAAATGTTTTTTTTTTCAATTTATAAGGCTCAATGATGAATGTTTGCTTTCAGTATAAGTTTCCATTTCAGTGACCAGGCTTTAATAATTTCTTCAAATGGCAGCAATTTTTCTAATTTTTATACTAATTAATTAATTATTATAACAATGGTAGAGCTCCTAGTATTTAATATTCATTCCAATATGCTTCTATTTATATGCAAAAAAAATTATTAAAATATACTTGAGATTCAAAAAATATAAAAGTATGTCTCATCCTAAATTTTTTTTCTCCAAAATATATTTCTATTTATACGTTTTTGTCAAAAAATAATTAAAAAAATATACTTAATATTCTAAATTTGTGTCTCATCCTACTAAAGAGAAAAGGTGCATCCTTTACATGTATTGAAAAGGTGAAATAATTAAAGATAATGAGGCAGGTATTGAATAATAATAATAATAATAACAGAAATGATGTAACCTAATTTGTTCTCTTTCTTCAACTTAAAGGTAAAAAATAAAAATAAAAAAACTATCACATGAAAATAAACTTGAAGCGCACTCTGTGGGTTGGTAATTGTTTCTTCATTTAAAAGTTCAAGATTATAACAGTCAATGATTTTGCTTTAACTATCATTAATTAAGGCTTAATTTAATGATAATTAAAGCAAAATCGTTGACTTTATTATCCTGAATTGATGTATCTATACTCTTGACTCAAACAGATGGAATTGGAAATTGAATCAATGGGAAAAATTAATATTTGTATAATTGCATGTCGGTTGAATTTATAGATATTAGTGCTCAAGTGATGTAAAGATGTGGTTTTCATTATTTTATTTTATTGTATTAAAATTTCTTGTTCACATTTTATATTCATTTTAATAAATTTATTTTCAGAAAGGCAATAAATATAATTTTTTTAAAGAATCAAAAGATGGCCAAATTATTTTTTATTCCATAGAAGGAACCGTATACATTTCTATTTTAAATTCGGAATGAATAATCAAAATAATTTAATTGTCTTGCTCATATTTTTATGTACTAAAATAAGGCCCTTAAAATCCAACTTCTTCTAATTCAATATAAGTCAAGTTTGATATAATGTTTTGTAAAAATATATTGAGAATATAGAAAAGAAGGTATGCCATGTTTATATTCTAAAAATAATTTATTTGTTACTTTCTTTAGATATTACATTTAATTTTTATTAAATAAATTCCGGCTCGTAAAATATAATCTAGCATTAGCGGTAAATTAAAAAAATCATGCAATTTAATGAAGTGTAAATTAGTTTAGTAAAATAACAACACCTGTGCTTAAATTCTAATAAGAATAAACTAACATGTGCTTCCTGCACTAAATTGAATTTTGTATGGGGAATCAGAATTATATAATTTATCATGTGCTGATGTATTGACTTTGGCAATTTGATTTATTATAAGAAATTAATTCAGTTCCGGACCGTTACACTTAAATTAAATAAACTACTTTTTAGATGTGTCATGCAAATATGTATATTGATGTAATATTTAAATGTCTATTTTACATGACTAGAAAAATAAATTTGAAAAATCAAAATAGTTGTTGACAGTAATATGTAAAAACTATTAACAATTATGTTTTAACTGAAATAGATAAGTGTGTATTTTAAAATACGTAAAAAAAATAATGAATAATATTTAAGGAAAAAAACCTATGAAAAAGTGAGAGCAATGCAGGTCTGATGGACACCGAAGCTGTCTAATGCGCTTTAAAATTTGTGCAACGAATCTTAAAGCATAACAAACAGCTCCAGTGTCCATCAACTCAAAAATACATCTGATGTCCATCAGACCTACTTTTTTGTATCTTATAAATAGTGGTTATGAACTTCTTAGTCTAATAATTGATTTGAAAATGTTATCTTGGCAATGTTACTATGTTTCTTTTGTCAACGACCTTAATTAATTTGAAAATATTTTGTAGTTCTATTCACATACCTAAATAAAGACAGGGACTTTTCTCTTAATTATTATTTTTGTGTGTGTGTATGTCAAATTGTCAATAGTAGGTAGATGTATTTGGTAAAAAGATGACATAATATATATATATATATACATGCTAGAAAGTAGAAACTCATGCTTGGAAAAAGATAAATAAAAATATACTTGAAAAAACCTTTTTTACTTATTTTTTATTTGTATGCAGAAATTTGTTAGGCAACAAAGTAAAATAAGAGATAAATAATTAAATAAAACAAAGAGGTAAATTGTTTGGAAATTAATATTTTTCCCTGGCCCACATGTGAATTTTGGATTTCTAAAAGTTTGATGGTGATTTTTAAATACCTATATTTAAGCCATTCAAACTGAATGTGTACGTTTAAATTTTAATTTTGCATCCTTTTTATTTTCATTTGGTCACAAAATCTGAATTAGATTTGGGCGATTCTTAAATTATAGGTTTAATTTTTTAAAGTTGTAAATAAAAATATATGTTGCTTTTATTCTTAACAAGAGGAAACTTTTATTCTTTTGACTGATGAACTCACTTCATAACAAAAAAAAAAGGTCATATTTACATAGCAACCCTTATTGATTCACAAATCACAACGATGTCCTTGTCAATTCAATCTCTCTGTTTTTTTTATTATTTATCATATCAACCTGACCGACCATCATATCAGCACTATGTTTGGTTTAATTATCATACAAGTTGCTTACATATGTTATTATTATTTTATTTTATTTTGCTATGTACAGCATCAAATATTTCTGTAAATTTTGTTTACATAAACGGACGAATGCATATCACTTGTCACCTAATGTAACTAGTTTCAAATTTTTAATTAGCTTTATACCCTTGTAATGGTGCAACACGATGTATAATTTGCATAGGAGTCGTAGAAAAGTTTAATGAAATAATAAAAAAATAATACATACTTAACATAAGATATTTGTATTTCGATTAAAAATTAAATACATATATGATTCTTCTTTAAACTAATGTTAGTATATATAAATTATAGAGCAAATTAAATTCAAAATCAGAGTGGCGCAGCGGAAGCGTGGTGGGCCCATAACCCACAGGTCCCAAGATCGAAACCTGGCTCTGATAGTCGAGAAAAGATTTCTCTTTTTCTATTTTTTGCAATTTTTCTCATTCTTTTCTTTTTTCGCAATCTTTCAACTCTTTTCTATATTACCAATAATTCTTTTTTTCATTTTTCATTTCATTTGCAATGAATATCAAAACGGAATGTGCACGAGTCTTAAAGTGCATCGGATTGTTCAAGTGACTATTGAACTCAAAAGCACATCTGATGTCCATCCAACCTGGATTAAAATCTGCTCATTTTCTTGAGAAAATGAGCGGTTCAAAATTCATGGTACGGCATCATTTAAATAAGAATTATTTTAATATATTAAATTAATTTGGAAATAAAAAGTAATTGAGACCGTGCGATGAATTTTGATCGATCCAGTTAGAAAAAAAAAAAAGAGAATCCTCCTTTTCTCAAAAAAAAAAAAAGCAGAGTCGGTTTCCATCCAGCCTACACTTTTCTTTATTATGAATAGTGGTTATGAGTCTAATAAATGGTTTAAAAATGTTCTCTTGCTAATGCTCCTATGTTTCTTTTGTAGTTCTATTCACATACCTAAATGGAGACAGGGACTTTTTTCTCATTTTTTTTTTTGTGTGTCAATAGTTGGTAGTATTTGGTAAAAAGATGACATAATATACATTCTAGAAACACATGCTTGATTAAGATAAATAAAAAAATTACCTTTTTTCGTTTAAATAACCTTTTTTTGGTTTAAATATATGCAGAAATTTTGTTAGGCAACAAAGTAAAATAAGAGATAAATAATTAAATAAAACAAAGAGGGAATGTAATTTGTTTGGAAATTAATATTTTTCCCTAGCCCACATTTCCAAAATAATAACAGTGATATTTGGATTTCTTAAAGTTTGACAAATTTATAGGTGATTTTTTTTTTAAAGAGTTTGGTATATTGCCTTGAAAATCTATTAGATTGGTTTTAAACGGCGAGTCTAATCTGCTAAAGTTGACCTATATTGTCGTATAAAATCAAGCGGTTAAAGAATAATAAAAAATTAATCAATAAAATAATCTATTCACTCTTTATGATGAAGTTTACAAAAATCATGATTAACAAAAGGAATCCCTATTGCACGTTACTTTTATTTTTTACATTCTCAAATGCAATCAGTTTGACTGATGAACTCACTTAAGAAAAAAAAATGGTGATATTTGCAAAGCAAACCTTATTGATTCACAACGCAATCCTTATCAAATTCAATCTCTGTTTATTATTATTATTGTTATTGTTATTATTATTATTATTATTATTATTATTATTATTATTATTATTTCTCATATCAGCCTGACCGACCATCATATCAGCGTTACGCTATGTTTGGTTTAATTATCATACAAGTTGTTTACATATATTATTATTATTTTATTTTATTTTTGCTATGTACATCATCAAATATTTCTGTAAATTTTGTTTTCTGATTATACCCTTGTAATGGTGCAAAATTTCTGTAAATTCTTCCTTAAAACTAATATTAGTATATATAAATCTTAGAGCGAGTTTAATACAAAATCAGAGTGGCGCAGCAGAAGCGTGGTGGGCCCATAATCCACCCAGGATCGAAACCTAGCTCTGATAGTAGAGAAAAACTTTTTCCCACTTTTTTTTTTCTATTTTTGTAATTTTTCTCATTCTATTTTTTCACAATCTTTCAAACTCTTTTCTAATTATTATTTTCTTTTTTTCACAATTTCTCACAAACCACAACAAAGAAAAAATAAATCTAGAATAGACTAAATATTACAAAATCAATGCCAAATCCAACCAAGGTATGTACCAAAATAGCCACTCTTATGTACTTCAAATTGGGCCAAAACCCATAATTGAAAAAAATAAACTACATGGGCTTATTTTGCCTTAAGTATTTGGATCATATATGCTAGTTAATAAAGTTGGTGTCAAGTAAAGTTTAACAAATCAACCAACTAGGATAATTTAAATATTATGTGCAACGATTAGGGCTGCACAAAAAATTCGTAGTTCGTGATTCGAAAAAATTCGTAAAAAATTCAATTCGAAATAGTTCGAAATTAATTCAAACCAAACTCAAATTAGACCTAATTCATTCGAAATAGGTTCGCAAACTATTCTAGTTCAAATCTCGAAGTAACGTGAACCGTTGATTTTCACTGATGACTTGTGTTTGCTGATGACATAAAAGTTAAAATACAAGGCCGCCCAGCCATAAGTCGTAACTCGTAACTCATATCCCCCGCTCTCAGTTTTGAAACCTTAATAGACTTTCACCTCTCGTTTTTGGTGACTACGATCACTCTTTCTTGTAGTAAAAAATTCCGTAAAAGATTAGAAATTGAGTTTGTAAAAAAATCGATTCGAAATTAATTCAAACCAAACTTAGTTCGAAATTAATTTAAACTAAACTCAAACTGGATTAAATTTGATTCGGTTCAATTCGTTTGCAGCCCTAGACCGACGATGATGCATATATCGGATAGATTTGATAATTGTAATAATTAATTAATGCAAGAATTTGATAAATTTCAAAATTTATTATAGCAGTCAAGCACTCAAGCCTTTCATTACTATATACAATGTTCCATCAGCCATGAATCAAATTTGAAGTATTTTAAAACTCAACGGGTAATTAATCAAAAGTTCAGAACTGGGAACTTGGACCATTAAATTTTCTAAATCATTGCATTGATGACTAATTAATTTTTAAATTGACCAAATTTGATACACAATCTAAATGAAAGAGATAATATCTCAGACTTTACTTCTTTTTTTATAGTGATGAGCTTCAATGTGGTTGTCACAGCTGTTGAATAAATTTGTTATTAATTATATATTATCCTATTTTAAATAGATATTATTGTCATATTCAATAATAGTCAAAAAAATTTAGAACAGCAATAAAAACTATTCATTGAAGTTAGGAAAATGTTAAATCATTCAAATAAAATTCCATCCAAATAAAATTAAAATATAATTCCACATGTTTTGGTGTAGTTTGGCATTAGTTTATAAGTATTTAATATATGTTAAATTTGACTAATGTTCAGAATTCCTATTGAGCGATTAAGTATATAATGGCATAGAGTTAATTGTTTGGCTCACTCTGACTAACTAAATTTAATTCTAGAATTTATTAGATTGATTTCAAATAATAAATTTATCGATTACTTTACAATTGATGTGTTTACATGAAAAACATTAATGCTTGCAAGCTGTCTCTATTCTCTTTAGAGTGAATTCAGAGTAGGTCCTATGCCCAAGGAACTTACTGTGGTTCAATAGGTATAATGACCATTTGATTTGCATCAATATTCGTGTGAACTAATTAAAATATGTGCACATGTATTTTAATTTTTATATGCACAAATTTTAATGCTAATCGGACAGTGTTAGTGTTAGTGTTAGAACTAGTTAAAACAAAAGTAGGTCCAGTGTTTATGAGATCTATTCCTATTCTTTTTTAAAAAGAATACATTCAAACTATTGCCTTGAAATTTGTGAACAATATTAATGCTTGCAAGCTGTGTTTCTTCTGGCTTACACTACTATTTAAGTGGATATTTTGAATATGTACTTTTTCTATCATATCACAAATCAAATCCATCCAAGTTTGTAAAAGGACTCAAATTGTATTTTCATTAACTTTAAATTCGAATCATATGTTATAAATTATCATAAATATTAAAATTATCATTTCTATTAAAGTTATCATGCAAATTTCAATCAGATTTATTTTTAATTTTTTATGCATGTCCCGTTCAATTTTTGAGTTAGTTCAATTTCAGATAACTCAAAAATTGAACGGGAGAAGCGTAACCATAGAAGCCATAGGAATTGACTACAGTATTTGAATCCGTAGAGAATCTACCGCTAATATATATCAACATTTTCTTTAATACAACTCGTTCAAACAAACCGTTGAGAGTCTTGAGACAATGGTAAACAGTAAATTAAATCTATTGATTCAGCAGTTACTCTGAATAGTTTGTACACAAGTAAACCATGTCTACGCAGTATTCCATACCATCATTACCTTTGCGTGACAATTTTGAGGCAACTTCTTCTCCAGTTTAATTTGACCTGAGAGACTGTTATTATTGTTATAAGGGTTAGCAGTTATGAAATATAGTTTTCCTGTTTGTTTTAACTGGAGACATATTAATATTGGTTTCCAGTTCTGTTGAGGAGCAGAAGTTGAACCGACGAGGCTCTCTCCGCGCGTGTTCTCATTTTTGCTTTTCATCTCTCGTTCAGTTTAACACTAAAACCCTAAAACCCTAAAACTCTACTTACTCACAAGTCAGATCCATCCGGTTTGAGCTATCAACACTTATCGTAAATGGTAATGTTCTATGCTTTCACTTTCTTCCCCTGTTCTTTTACCTTTTATCAATGGTTTTCTCATTTCAGAATAGCAATTTCCAAAGAATTTTCATAATTTTGATTTATTGCTGCGGTACGACTTTGCATTTGATTTCTAATTGGTCTGGACTGAATTGTGGTTGTTCTTTTCAATTTTGAAAGCTCATTTTTTTTAGCTTGTTTCAGTGGCAGAGTGCTTGCATTTAGAGTGGGAAAAATGGTACGGTGGAGCCAGTATGGTTACGGTATGGAACGGCACGACACGTGTGGTTTTTCCGTGCCGTGACTTGCATGTCGCGTGTCGCGTGTCGCGTGCCGTGACCATCTTTTGAAAATTTGACACGACACAGCACGTCACGCTAAAAATCTGATCACGGCACGTGATCATGCGAGTCACGTGTAATTATGACCGTTAAGTTTTGATTAAATAGTGAATCTTGAATAAACTAATCTAAATTATGAAAAAATAGTTAAATATGAGAAACGTGACTAGTTACGTTTGGACACGGCACGCGAACAGTCACGGAGTAACTCGCGTGCCGTGACTATCACTCCACATTTTAGTCACGGTACGGCACGAGACCAAAATCACGACGTGTTAGTCACAGCACGGAACGGCACGTTTTTACCACTCTACTTGCATTAGACTTTAGTGTTGTTTCTCATTAATTTATTAGCATTTTGCTTGGATTAAATTTGACTTATCCTGGGAATACTTTTTGAGTGATTAAGTATATAATGGCATAGAATTGAGTTGTTTGGTTTAATTTCTTCAATCCGTATCAAGTTGAATCCTGTTGGTTTGGTAATGTAGCTATGATTTTTGAGAATCCTTAAAATTAAGGAGTTATTAGATGAGGGATCCACTTACACCATTTTTTTTGTAACATCAAATTACACTCTAAATTTTTAAAGTTTAAATAGTCGATCCAAACTGTTCAACATTATGGATATATTAAAATGTATTTTCAGATCAAATTATATATATATTTTTATTTTTTATTATTTATTAAGATGGATACAAAAAATCTATAGTTTGAAAACAACGATTTTGTAAAATACTTCATAAATAGTAAAAATAAAAAAAAAATATATAAATTTTTGTCATCAAACACATTTTAATATGAAGATCATGTTTAACAGTTTGAATCGACTATTTGAATTTTGAAAACTTCAAAAATTAATGGTGTAATTTTGTACCACCAAAAAATAGCATAAGTGAATCCCTTCTCTTATTAGATTTATCGCATGCAAAAATTATCTCCAGACCGGTAGTTCAAATTGTGTCAATAAAGGTCATGTTGTTCAGTTTTGTTCATACAACATTCTAATTGCATCTTGGATTTTGTAACTTTGCTAGTTAACAACTTCAATTGATATATGGTGATTGGTGGATTTGAATTTTATTATTTTATTTGGTCGAGTTTTACATTCTAAGTATAGTAATAGATACATTTCAAGTTAGGTAATTAAAATATATTGGTGGAACTCAACTGTTGTGTCACTGAAATTGTAAAAGAATTAATATGGAAACCTAGACTCATCTGCCAATTACAAATCACTAAATTGTTTATTCTTTTCATGTGATGTAGGATTGGGCAAGTGACAGTGATGGTTCGGTTGATCTGTCATGGCTGAATGATGAAGAAGAGAAGCCAGTGTTGCCTCATATCCAAGGGTCTTCAAATGAGGTATATTTGCTAATCCAAATATTGTATTTTTTATATTATTATTGTACATATCTTATGTAATTTCAATTACTAATGTAGTATGTTCAAGACGGTGCCTCTGGTTCTAGTCTAATGGCTCATTTCTTAGCCATGGGCTTTCCAGAGAAGTTGGTGGCCAAAGCAATAAAGGAAGATGGTAAGTTAGTATACTTAAAATCAGAAAATATTGTCATGTTTTTTTCATAGTGTAGGTGCTGGTCATGTTTGGTCAAAAACTGGGGCACCTCACTGGAATTTCAGTTTTTCGAATTTCTAATCTTTGTCAATTAATCGTTAAAACTGTACCAATCTATAATATTTTTGTATAAAGAAATTATATTATCCGGAAACTAAATTTCCATACCTTTATTATGAGATAAAGAACACAAAAATCCATGTAGCCATTTTCTCTAAATTGAATTTTGAATCTGGTTAAAAACTGGAACTATTCACTGAAATTCAGCTTTTCTGATTTCTGTCTTTTGTCAATTAATCGTTAAAACTATACCAATTTGTAATATTTTTGTATAGAGAAATTATATTATCTGAAAACTATATTTTCATATCTTTATTTTGATATAAAGAACACAAAAATTCATGTAGTCATTTTCTTTAAATTGAATTTTGAATCTGGTCAAAAACTGATTGTTCATTGGAATTTCAGTTTTTCTGATTTAATCTCTGTTAATTAATCATTAAAACTGTACCAGTATTTAATATTTTTGTATAGAAAAAATTATATTATTTGGAAACTAGACTTCTATACCTTTATTTTTTATATAAAGAACACAAAAATTCATGTAGTCATTTTCTCTAAATTGAATTTTGAATCTAATGGTCCTAATTTATTTATTTTCACAATTAAAATTTTTTTATTTAAAAAAAAACAGACCCGTAGACCCGTATGGACCGGACCATGTCAATCTGGACCATGGTCCTAGCATGGGTTTGGGCCAACTATTTCAAGGCGGACTCGCTAGACTCGGACCGTGTAGACCCGTGAGAACCATGGATCGGCCGGGTTCGGACCATACCGGACCGGATTGGCCTGTTTGCAATACACTAGTCGATCTAAACAGCTCAACATGATCTCCATACAAAAATATACCCTGGAAACCAAATTTCACATTTTTTTTGGAATTTCTTTTGCTATTTTTTTAAATAGGAAGAAAACTTGCATGATATAAATAGTCTGAACCATTTGAAAATAACAATTTTGTACCTATATAATAAAATAGTAAAAAAAATTAAAAATTTGGTCTCTAAGGACCTTTTTTATATGGAGATCATGTTGAACGGTTTAGATCAATTTTTTGGACTTTGAAAATAAAAATATGAATTCATAGTACGGACCGATCTGTGATTTTCAAAGTACCATAGTCTCACTCTTTGGGATACATCCTTTTCAATCAGAATGTTGACATCTGATATAAAATATAAAATATTTATCTGTGTGTACGATATTCAATTTTAGATTAATACATTAACTCATCTTGAGGTCTGTGTGACTGCACAATTTACACTCTTTTAGTTGCAATGCTGTTAATTCATTCTCTTATTCTGCTTTAATTGCATTCCCATGTCTGTACATAATACATTATAATACAAGTACACCCTGTTGTTATTATATACCTGAACCTAATGCTTTGATTTACATTCTGTCAATTAATGATACAGTAGTATACAAGTAACCCTGTTGTTATTACCGGTGCCATACCATAGCAATATTAATGGGATGGTGATAAAATCAAACTTTTTTAAATGGTGATAAAATCAACTTTTTTTAATTGTAGGCAATGAAAATTCAGGAGCTATTTTGGAGCTTCTTCTCACTTACTCGGTAAATAATTTAACATGAGGAAGGCTCAAATGATTCCACTTTTGACGTCTCTATTATGCCTTTATTTTTAAAACTTTAATAACTTAAATTATAAATCTTCTATGTCAAAATAAAACTATTAGATGTGATCTACATCATTTGCATTATGCATGTGTATAATATTATGACATTTCAATTTTATTATGATTGTTATCAAGAACTTGCAAAAATATCATAATGTGGATAATTTCTGCACGTCGATTTTTTAACTTATTGGTTCATGTAAAATAAAAAAGAAAAATTATTATTTTTTATTTGCATGTAATGAAAATAATATAGATCACGGTTTTTTTTGGGCATATATAAGTTTTAGATTTATTATTAGAAAATTAAAAGATGTGCTGTACCTTTTGATAGAGCCTCTGTAAAGATATGTGCATACATTTTCATACTTGTTCCTCTTTAAAGAAGTGCCTAAACTGGTACTGGTCCTTATTTTTTTGGAGAAGAAAGAGCTAGTAAGGAAAGTAGTTTCATAGTATTGCATGTCATGATGAACACAAAATAGTGGCAGAAAAGAAATACCAGCATGTTTCCATCATTTTTGGGTCTTGCATGAAATTTTTAAAGTCTTGTATGGATACCCACACAAATGTGTTCTCCTGTGAGCAGGTTTTTTTTTCCTGAAATAATGTAGGTGCTTGATGGAACTCCATCAGGAAATGAGGAAGACGCACCGAGTGATGAGAACAACTTGAGAAATTATGATTTTGATGATATAGTATGACGGCTAACTCTGTCTTTATTATAGTCATCTTAAAAGTTGGAAATGTATTTTATGGCCACTGCCTTATGCTAGAGACTGTACCTTAGTATAACAGTAATTGTGTACCTTGCAATAATTTACTCGAGACCACAGGTTCAAGCATGGTGCTGGCATGTACTATCTGTTAATTAACACTTAGGAGCTTATATGAGAATCCCCGGTTTATACCAGTAAAGTTAGTCTAGACTGGAAAAGACATATAATATCAGATAGGATAATTTACATCTAACTTTATTGTTGTCAAGCATGATCACTGTTGGACCTAACCTTTTATAATGAATTTGAACCTTTCCAATATAGCATGTCTAGTAGTTTAATCTGCTACGGAATTTTGATGAAACCATGTATCAATATTTTCGTGTGACTACCTCAGGCATATTATATTAACTCATCTCTCAAATTTTATTCTTTATTTTTAAAGAAACTGCAGAGTCTTATAGAGATGGGCTTCAGTCGAGGCGAAGCCTCGTCAGCAATCGAAAGATGTGGTATGCTTCTTCTATCAAAATTATTTTTATTCTCGACCAGTAATCGTCTTTATTTATAAATGTACCAATGTATCATTTAATTTCTGATAATTTTTTTTTAAGGTTACTTTGATCCCTACTGGTAGTACTATGCGCAAACAGGAATTTACAATTTGTGATTCTGAATTCTAAATTATTTTCTGTTGTTCTTTTTAAACCTTGTATTCCTACAGTTCATTGATTGGTCGTTTGTTTTGTATTTGTAGGGGAGGATGCGCCCCTATTAGAGCTAGCTGATTCAATCTTTGCTGCACAGACAGCAGAGAGAGAAGGTGGATTGGGGGAATATAATGCATACAATGCAGATGAGGTTATCTTTGGGGAATATAATTGACCCTCATTCATTTTTCAAAACTTTTGTATTTATGCATGATTTTCTATATAGTTTAGAATAAAATGTTATGGTTACTTTAAAAATGATACTCATACACAGCTTGAAAATTTTATGCAGTTGACCCTCATATATTGAAAGTTTAGCTCCACCTGTGGCTTGTAATTGAAATTCTATTGCCTTTGAAAGTTTCTCATTTACTGTGGAGACTTTAAAAACTTCTCATTTGATGAATTTTCAGAAACAAAAGGACAAGTACGATCCATTCTTACATAACAACAAGCGTTTAAGGTGCTCGAGCAGCAGCCGACAGAACAGCACTCAGATGCATGAACGCCTCAAGCGGGTATCCTGTCGACCCAGCACAAGTTGGTGCCATGATGGAGACACTGACATGGATAGAGAAACAAACCCAATGGTTGGATTCGGTCTCCCCACAGATCCAGGTCGTCAGATATTCCGGGAGCTTCCTAAGGAAACTCGGGGCCCACCTTACTTCTACTTTGAAATCGGGACACTCGCCCCCAAGGGCGTATGGGATACCTTTGCTAGAATTTTGGGTGTCACACCGGAGTTTGTAGACTCCAAGTACTTCTCTGCTGCTTCTAGAGAGCAAGGCTACCTCCACAACCTTCCAATAAAAAATCGGTTCCAATTGGAGCCGGTGCCACCAAAGACGATCCTAGAGGCATTCCCTTCAGCACGGACACACTGGCCACCATGGGACACACGCACCCAATTCAACTGTCTTGAAGCATGCATCACCAAAGCAAAGTTGATAGAGCAGATTCGAGCAAAGCTGGTGGCATCCCCTGACCCGCCACCAGAGACCGTGAAAAATTGGGTAATGTACGAATGCAACAAATGGAACCTCATCTGGGTTGGTCAAAACAGGGTTGCACCGCTTGAGGCAGATGAAATTGAGTTCTTGTTTGGGTTTCCAAGAAACCATACACGAGGGGGAGGGGTCAGTCGTACCGAGCGGTACAAGTCTCTAGAGAATTCATTTCAGGTTGATACAGTTGCATATCACTTTTCTGTACTCAAGGACATGTTCCCAAACGGTATAAGGGTTTTGTCTCTTTTTTCTGGGATTGGTGGTGCTGAGGTAGCACTCCATCGATTGGGGATAAAGATGACTGCAGTGATGTCAGTTGAGGTTTCACCGATCAACCGTACCATATTGAGGGGTTGGTGGGACCAAACAGGGCAGAAGGGAGAACTTGAGGTGATTGATGATATTCAATGTGTCGATGATGCAGCTTTGAGGGGCTTTATTGCAAGACATGGAGGATTCGACCTTATTGTAGGGGGGAGTTCATGTAATACCTTGACTAGTAATAACAGAGATCATCGGGGCGGGTTCCATGGAGAGCGTTTATATTTTCACTATCAAAGGATTTTGGACAGAGTGAGATATCTCATAGGTAGACACTAGCTAGACTAATGCTTTTCTTTTAAAATTTTCATAGATTTTGTTTACTGGTGGTTGCACACTTGCACAAACACAAAAATGGAGTGTGCTGATGCTGGAAGAATGTGAATTTGTAAACAGGGAGTTAGTACATTTATCTAGTCTACTGGTTGTGTCATTTTTGTCTAATGTTAATTAGTAAGGCTTGGGTGTTATGGATAGCATAACGCCTCAAAAATCTATCGTATAAGTTTCAATTAAAGTAGCTTAATAAATTGGTTATATAATGAACTTGTAGAATACTAATTTTTGCTATTTTTTTATAAAAAATTTACTATCTTTTATGATTTATATGAAAAATTGCAAAAAATAGTCTAACATATTGAAAATTTTATTTTATTTTCAAGTCATTTTTTTGCCATATTTCATAAATCATAAAAAAAAAAAAAAAATTTCAAAAATAGTAAAAATTAGTATCCTACAAATTAATTATATAACTAATTTATTGAGGTATTTAGATCAAAATTTGAAGTTTATTTAATAGGTTTTTAGACAGTAGCACGGATAGCCTTATGCTATTCATAGCACCCAAGCCTTACTCAATGTTAATTTATTACTGCTTTCATGAAATTCAAGACATAATTCAGATTCAATACTAAGATTCTGCTATCCAATTTCAGACCGAATTATTATTTCGACAGGATATTGAGGCAAAAGTATCGGATTTTTTTATTAAAATACCCTCAAAAAAATAAACAGCAAAATTTTCCCTCTATCGAAAATTTTAAATTTTAAATAACCAAACCACCTCAATGTGGAGAGGTTAGATTCCAGTACCAAACTGCCTCGAGTGCATCGTCCACTTAGGTGGTGGTTTCTCTTAGGTCGTCGCAATGTTTTTTTATGTTATGTTATAGTTGTAGTTAAACTGAATTTGTAATATTTTTATGTTTGAATAGTTATATTTCATATTTAGTTTTTAGTGTTTTTTTGTAGTCTTAGCATTTTTTTTATTTTTGTTTTACTATTTTTTTAGTCGAGCAAAACCAATTTATAACATTACAAAAAAAAATTAAAACAAATTAAATTCTAACAAAAGTAAATTATAAATTAAAAAAAATGAACTTCTACATATAAATCAAATTATAAAACACTACAACAAATAAACTTATCACCCTTAATTATAGAACATAATACAACAAAATAATATAAAACATCATCTATAAAAATTAATAAAATAACTTATATCTTAAAAAAATATAAGATACATTGGAAAAAGAATTATATACCAAACCGCTCACCTAGGGAGCAATTTGGTAATAAGATCTAACTGCTCCACAGCGGAACAGTTTGATCATTTATTTAAAAAAAAAAAAACATTTATAAAAAAAAATTGCTACGGAGGGTAGATTTGCAAATTTTTTTACGAGGGTATTTAAAATAATCGGCAAAAGTATTGTACTAAGGATATTGTATTTGCAATCAACTGCATATTGAAAAGAGATGCATTTCCCTCGTAAAAAATCAGAAATAACAATCCTCATTACCAGTTTAAAACAACTTCAACAACACAACTGGTACATAAATGAAGTGAACCAGTTTCAATAAAAGAATAATCCAATCAACAGAAGCGCGAGCATTGATAGTGAAGGTAAATAGCATATTGTTATAACAATATTGAGCATTGAGCAATGACATAAATTCAGAATGGCAATTATGATTTTCTTTCATCTATATCTTTCTCTAGTGAGGAAGATATAGATGCTTCAAAAAATACAAAAGGCTTAAATAATGATCCAGTTTATAGAGAATAAAGGAAATAACCAACACAAAACATGCAAATTTTACAAACAAATATGACAACAATAAAGATGAAAGAACATTCCTCAAGATCACACGTCATTGGATTTCATTCAGGTTAACTACTACACAAAAGACACTTAAAACTGTCTTCAGACACATCACACATCCATCAGTAGATGAATGAGTCATACACATACCATATACCCCAACAGCACAAAGCACTACCAAATTAGACATGTCAACTTGTCTCATCTAACAGCAAAAGCAAACAACCAACCAACCAACAAGCAACAAAATAATACAAAGGGAGGTGGGGTTCTTAAAGAGTCTTCACACTAATTAATAACACTAACACATTAAATCTCAAGAACTTAAGCCATTGGCTTCATGAAACAGGATAAGGAAATGATATGGATCTCCCATCCCCTAAGCCCTCTCACCACGGATGCGGCGAGCAAGCTGGATGTCTTTGGGCATGATGGTGACACGCTTGGCGTGAATGGCGCACAGATTGGTGTCTTCAAACAGACCCACTAGGTACGCCTCAGCTGCCTCCTGAAGTGCCAGTACAGCATGGCTCTGGAACCTCAGATCAGTCTACATGATTATATCAATACACACTGATTAGCAATTTTGTACATTTTTTATGAATCAATTTTTACAATTACAAGAGGTATTGTATAAAACACTTACCTTAAAGTCCTGAGCAATTTCCCTGACAAGCCTCTGGAAGGGGAGTTTCCTGATGAGAAGCTCGGTACTCTTCTGGTACTTACGGATTTCACTGTTTCAACAAAGGAACCAAGTTAATTACCACCACTAGTACAACTTCAGATTTCAACACCATTTACTGACTAAAATTTCACCCCAATATTTTCTATTGCAGGTATAGCTAAAGACAAATTGAATTAAACCACTTCATCCCAATAACAAGGAGTTCAATTCCATGATAATATAAACAAGGTACAATCAATGTGTCTAGAGCAATCAAGCAATTGACAGTATTTTGAGAGTATATTTTTTTTCCATAAACATTCAACATCAACTAAGCACGACAACAAAAAATTGTGGGGCAAAATCATAACAGATAACAGTATCATATGACCAAAATACCAGTAGTAATTGGAAACCAGCTAAAGAGGAGAAAAAAGAATACATACCGAAGAGCAACAGTACCAGGACGGTAACGGTGAGGCTTCTTGACACCTCCAGTTGTGGGGGCTGACTTACGTGCAGCCTAAAAGAGAAGCAAAAGAAAAAAGAAAAACACAATAATTAAGCATTGAAAGAAACACAACACTAACAAAACAAAGGAAATAATCTCAAATAACAGTATTGCAAAATTCATCATTAGCAATTAATAACACCATGTTTACAATCAACAATTGTTTGATTGTAAGGAAATAAATATTTAGTTGATGATCAATACAAATATATTATCAGAAATATAGATGACATTGATTTCTAACAAAAACTATATTACTAGAATAGTTAACTGAATTTTTACTGATAAAATCCTGAGATACCACCTATACTGAAAAGAATGAAGTAAAAACAAATTGAAATTCAACCTTGGTAGCAAGCTGCTTGCGAGGAGCCTTGCCTCCAGTTGACTTACGAGCAGTTTGCTTGGTACGGGCCATCTGTCATATTATTTTTAGTATTAAATACAGAATTATAAATATAAATTTGCCTCTGGAATTATTAAATTACAGCAATCATTGAATTAAAACATGCTGAAAAACTTTAACATCATAAATAGAAATTATCAACTATAATTCCCCTTCCCATCAGAAGCACATCAGCATTTATTCTACCATGGGATTTAAAAGTTTTATCTTTAAATTGAAGGCAACTATTTGTTTTGCAGTTAGATAATTTTTAAAGTACCAACACAAATCTCAGGAATTAAGACCACATTTAAACCCTAACTACACTAGGTAAACCCAAAAGGTACTCCAAATTAACAAACAATAAGTACCTAATTCCCCAAATTACAAATAATATATGTAAAAAATAATTCTACGGTAGCTACAGTTCAATTCGAAATTCCATAGAAAGGGAGCAATTAATGAACAACGGAGAATCAGAAAGAATCAACAAGAACTACGAAACCCTAATTAGTCTACAATTAAGAAGTTACCGCAAACTACGAACTAAATTAATAATTAATAATAAAACAAAGATTCAAATTCAACTAACTGTAACAAATTAAATAATAAAAAACTAAATTAATCAAAAAAGGAAAAGAGAGAGAAAAGTACCTCTCAAGTTTTTCTCCTTCAAAGAGTAAATCTGATCGGAAAAAATTATGAAACTAGGAGGTCTAGATGTATTTATACCCAGGGGTTATTTCATCTGACGGTTCAGATTGCGTAAAACTGTTTTTTCTCTGTAGGCGTCGAACGGTCGGATTTTGCTTTGTTTGAGAGATCCGGATCGAGGGTAGAGAATGCTGCGCTCTGATTGGCTGATACGAGAGTCCACGGATCGAGAGAACGAGTCTTGGTAAATACGTGTTTATATGTCGTTTGGTTTGGTTTGATGGAATTAATTTTGTTTGGGTTGACGAAATTGACCCTGTGAGGTTGTGGTAGGGTCAACGGTCAATGGTAATTAAAATGTGGACCACTAGTATTGAAGTGGGGGTATTTTGGGGAAATTAAAAATAGTAAGTAACCGGATTGAGGCCCTAAAAAGAGCATGATAAAAGTAATTAAATTAAAATTTAAGGCCCGAAAATAAGTTTACAGCCCAAAATCAAAATGAGTTCGGTTCACAGTTTATTTTCAAAAAACACCCTCAATTTTAAGGCCTACAGCTAGGAAAGGAAATTTGTCATGGCGTGACTAATCACGTCACATTAACATCATGTCACGTCACGTGGCAACCAACTGGTGCGGGTCCACTCCGAGTGCTTAACGGGTGACATATTCGGATCCAGAAGGTGCGACTGTGGCAACCAACTGGCCTTGGCAATGGAGATGATAGAGAAGGACGGTAGTGGCATTTTGATCTACATGCGTGGTCACGAGGGCAGAGGCATTGGTCTCGCCCACAAGCTCCGGGCTTACAATTTGCAAGACAACGGTAGAGACACTGTCGAGGCCAGCGAGGATTTAGGCTTGCCGGTTGATTCCAAAGAGTATGGCATTAGCGCACAGGTTAGTTTTACTTAATAGATCTTACAAGTTGTCATTTAAACCCTATATATGGTGCTTTAATTCAAAATTTTATTCAGTTTTTAAAACTCTAACCGAACCCAAAAAAACCGAAGTAAAATTTTTGTTTGGTTGAACTAAAATAAGAGAAATTAAATTTCAAAATCTCAAAACTCAATACATACACAAATATATTTAATAATCTTAGAAATAAATATCAAGATATATGTTAATCAAATAAAAAAAAGAGATTAAACGGAACCAAAGCAATTCAAAAATTCAATCGTACCGAGCCATTTAATTCTAAAAATTTCGATTCAGTTAAAAACCAAATATACCAGATCCAACCAACAACTCTACTTGTTGGTCAGATGAAGGGACTACTGCCCTTGAAAATTGAACATAATGATCTTTTGTTGGATTATTTGAAATTCCAGTTTTAGTCATGCAAAACCTTAGTACAACTGGTTCATTCAGTTGTCGTGAAAAAATGACTAAACTGCCCCTCTTAATTGTTTCTAAAATGTTATCATTCTTCACTTTGAACAGATATTACAAGACCTTGGGGTTCATTCAATGAGGCTTATGACGAACAACCCAACTAAATACATGTGCCTAAAGGGCTACAGACTTAGTGTAGTGGGACGAGTCCCGCTTCTAACTCCAATTACCTCGGAAAACATGAGATACTTAAAGACGAAAAGAACCAAGATGGGTCATGTTTATGGGGCCGAGTTTGATGTTCTTCTCGAGAACTCGGCCTAATCTAACAATGATGTTTTATGCTTTGGGAGATTTCATCTGCATTGCCCTTTTGAAGTATGTTCAAGTCATACAAATATGGATATGTTTGATGGAAATAAATGACATATTCATTTCATAGGTGATTGAACTAAGGGGAAAGAGACCCAAAAAAATAAGAGAAAAATTAATAAACTTCTTTCTGTTTAATATTTATTAAACTTTGCTCTATTTGCTAATTAATGTACTATTTTGCTTGTTTGTTCGAGTTTTCTGCTTTAAAGTCTTAATCGATTTCTCAAGCATGCATATATATATATATAGAGTGCTTTAATTCGTGCTCATATCGTAATTTTCAAAGTTCAAATAGCCGATCCGAACAGTTAGATGTGTTATCCATATTGAAATGTGCTTGGAGACCAAATTTTACATTTTTTTGAATTTTTTTACTATTTATTAAGCCACTTTGAAAATCGCTGATCCAACGGTTTCACTGTTCAATATGAGCCACCGTTGGATCAGCGATTTTCAAAGTGGCTTAATAAATAGTAAAAAAAATCCAAAAAATGTAAAATTTGGTCTCCAAGCACATTTCAATATGGAGAACACATCTAACAGTTTGGATCAGCTATTTGAACTTTGGAAATCACAATTGAGCGCGAATTAAAGCACCCGCTTTAATTCGCAATGCATAATAGCATTACTATATATATATAGAGAGAGAGAGAGAGAGGTTGGCTAATATACAATCGATTGTTCCTGAGCTCCCGTGTGACCAAATTATTTTTCGACTTTCGAAGTCCAAACAGTCGATCTAAACCGTTAGATGTGATCTCCATATTAAAATGTACTTGGAGACCAAATTTTACAATTTTTGGAATTTTTTTACTATTTATTAAGCCACATTGAAAATCGCTAATCCAACGGTGGCTTCTATTTTTACTGTTTTGTTAAGCCACCGTTGGATCAATGATTTTCAATGTGGCTTAATAAATAGTAAAAAAATTCCAAAAAATGTAAAATTTGGTCTCCAAGTACATTTTAATATGGAGATCACATCTAACGGTTTAGATCGACTGTTTGGACTTCGAAAATCAGAAAACAACTTGGTTGCACGGGAGCTTAGGAACAATCGATTGTATATTAGCCAACCTCTATATATATATATTTATAATACCAACTACCAAGTTTGATCTTTTATTGATGGAAAACTATGAACACTAATTCTTGGACTACATTGAAACCCTACCTACACAAGAGAAGTCAAAAGGGTACTCTAAATTAACAAATAACAAGTGGAAATAAATCTGCTGTTATTCCCATGGCAATAACAGGATTCTATTATTTCAATGTCAACCATTTAACTTCATCAAGATCCGTGCATGAAAAAAAATCTTCATTGAAATTCACGTATAGAAACTTCAAATGGTTGGAATCGGAATAATAGAAACCTGTTATTGCATTGGAATAATCGCAGATTTATTTCCATAACAAGTACTTAATTTTGAAAAATCATATTAATGTTTGTCAACAATCGATACTTCTAATTTACTTAGGGTGCGTTTAGATGAATCAAGAATAGTGAGAGGATGGTAGCTATTCTAATTTTGAGGATAGTAGTTATTCCAACATTTTGTTGGATTAGTAGAATAGTGAGTTATCCCATAAAAGACAAACAAAGAATAGTGGCTATTCGCTAATCCAAACACACCCAAACATAGATTAGTAGCTCGGAATAGTGCTAATCCGGAATAGTAGCTATTCTTCACCAATCCAAACGCACCCTTATAGTTCAGTACGAAATTTGATAGTTAAAATTAGCAATAGAAGGTGAGGTGCGTTTGGATGTGTGAAGAATAGCTACTATTCCGGATTAGCACTATTCCGAGCTACTAATCTATGTTTGGATGAGTGAAAAATAGTCACTACATTATTTTCGGTCATCAGCGATCGGCATCAGTGACCGGTTGGGTCACCGGTCGCTGAAGATCAATTAAAAAAAAAGATTTCGATGACAAAACTCTTCAGTGACCGGCGCTCCAAGCTTCTGCATCTGATTTGGACTGGTCGCTGAAAGGTATCCCCCTAAAAAAACCTGCGAAATCCTCTTTTTTTTCTAGAACTCTGCACGCATTTTAGATTTAGATGAACAACTACGACCGACGACATAGCCTTCAGTGACCGATTGGGCCGATCGCAGGAATATTTTTCTGTAGTGAGCTATTCTCATCAATCCAAAAAAACAAAAAAAATATATTGATGGGTATACTGGACTACTGGTCGTCCGAGGATAGTAAAATAATAATACAACGGATCACTAAACTAATCTTATTTTTCAATTAGAATAATGTAGAAGCGAATCTCTCTCTGTTTTTTTTTTTTTAATTCTGGAAAGATGCGAACAGCATAATCCCATACGTCATATATACTTCACTAAATTAATTAATGTTAGCAACCGCCGACTCTTTAAAGAGATGATCAGCTCCATGTACAAGTATGACGTATGGGATTATGTAGTTCACATCTTTCCAGAATTAAAAAAGGAGATTCGCTTCTAATAATATACATAGAGAGAGGTGGACTAAGATTAAAGTAGTCACTGAGTTTTGGTGTTAGCAATTTGTTTTAGCAGTTTTAAAATTTAAATAGTTAATTAAAATACTCAATATGTTTTTCATATTAAAATGTATTTGGAGATCAAATTTTATAATTTTTAAAATATTTATTATTTTTAAATTTTTTTGAAAATTACTGTTATGAATAATAGAAAAATCTGAAAAATAGTGATTGTTAAAAATCCATAAAATAAGTAATTTTTTTTTTAAATTTGGTCTCCAAGTACATTTTAAAATGGAGAACACGTTCAACATTTTAGATTGACTATTTAAACTTTGAAAATTATAAAAAAGAAATAGTAGTATCAAGGTTTAACAACTACTACTTTAATCTTAGCCAACCTCTCTCTCTCTCTTTATGTATATATATAGTGTGGCTAAACTCAAAACGTTTGTTTCTAGCTTCCGGAACAAACGATTCGGTTTTCTGATTTCCAAAGTCCAAACATTCGGTCCAAACCGTTAGATGTTCAATCTATGTAAAAATGTGCTTGGAGACCAAATTTTATATTTTTTTGATTTTTTTTTACTATTTATTAAAATGGTGCAGAAATTTAATAAAATCAGCAATTTTCAAACCATCTTAATAAATAGTAAACAAATTAAAAAAATGTAAAATTTGGTCTCAAAGCACATTTTAATATAGATTGAACATCTAACAGTTTGGATTGACTATTTAGACTTTGGAAGTTAGAAATCCGAATCGTTTGTTCCGGAGACTAGAAACAAATATTTTGAGCTTAGCCACACACACACTCTCTATATATATTCATATAAAAGGTATATCATTAGTAAATCATAGTTTTCATACTAGAAGGTAGTGTATATTGTTTAATTTGTTTTAATGGGTCATGATGTGTAATATATAATGAAGAGTGAGGATATGGTACTATGTATAGCGCATTATGTATTATGAATTAATATCTCTCGTTTTAAAGTTCAAACAATTGATTTGAATTGTTAAACATTATTTCCGTATACAAATGTATTTGTAGATAAAATTTATATTTTTCAATTTTTTTTACTATGTTTTAGATAAGTTAAAAATTACTTGATTAAAAATTATAAACATTTTTAATTTTTAATTTTTTTTATTATGCTTCTATTTTAAAATTTTAATGACTTACAATTGAAAATTTAAATGTCAAAATAAATAGATATGATTTAAATATCGTCTTCTCTGTTTACATGTAGAAGATTATAATATTTTGATTTTTTTATTGTTATCAAAAGTTTGTAAAAATACTTTAATGTGAATAATTTACGGACTTTGACTTTTTAACTTATTGACTCGTATAAAATAAAATAAAGAAACTAATAATTTTTTATATGCATGTGGAGAAAATAATATAAATTATATCTAATGGTTTTATTTTGATGTATAAGTTTTAGAATTTCTATTTAGAAAGTTAAAAAAATAAAGACATAATAAAGACACACAAAAACATAGGGGTGCAAACGAATCGGATACGGATCGGATAGTACTAAAACCATATCTGTATCTGTATTTTTTTTTCCGGATACGGATACGGATCGGATATTAAACAAATACGGATACGGATCAGATATTAAACGAATACGGATACGGATCGGATATGAACGGATTCGAATACGGATACGGATATTATTCGGATATCTAATTCATATATTGTAACAAAATTAACATACTTTTCAATTATACTTTTTTTGTCATTAGAAAATAAGTACATAAAATACAGATATAAATTAGACAACAAAATAATTTTTTCATATATAGTCACATTTAGCCTTCATTTCTTTGTATTTTTTTTCTTTTATTTTTAAGTCGTTGATCGAAAATACAGTAGTTCAAATAAATATCATAGTACAATTAGTATCTAATCAATTAATTAATTTAGATATAAAAATTGAAAATTACCACAGTGCACAATCAAATAAATGCCACATGGATTTAGAGAAACATTTGAGACCTTGTAAACTGAAGGTCTAAATTAAAAAAAAATAGTTCTTATTTAAAAAGCCATCAAATAAGTGCCACATCTGCTAAGCACTCTCACAATTTTTAACTTATTCGTAAAAGTTTCGCCAATTCAATGAATTCAATGAGAGAAGCCAAACATCCAAGCGGCCAGCGAATTGCGAATGAGTCCGATAAAATTCATATACCGGATATTAGCGGATATCCGTTAAACGAGAACTTACGGATACGGATAATTATCCGTATCCGTATCCGTATCCGTATCTGCTTCCAAAACTGAAACCGTATCCATATCCGTATCCGCATAAATTATATCCGTATCCGATTATCCGAATCCGCAAAAATCCGAATACGGATCCGGATCTGGACGGATATTATCCGATCCGTTTGCACCCCTACAAAAACACGATCTCAATTCCTCATTCTTTTTTGTAGTCTTTTTGACAATTTGCTAAAAGTACTTGATAGATTTAGATTTTCCAATCTATACAAAATTATGACTAAAATCATGATTTATTATAAGTATTTTCGTATACATGTCAAGATCTTTACACACTAATAATATTATGTTTCTTTTGTAAAAAAAATGCAAAAATTTTACAAAAAATTTACGAATTCATTCATACAATAAAAAATTTATTTCAATCATATATCGATATATACGAGTGTTGTGATCGCGTTACTTATTCATGGATTCGTATCGTCCCAGATACTGTAGAGGATTAATATCATTTTACGATTTGAAATTAAATCTCAACCGGTTTGGAATTCGGATGAGTGCAGGGACAATATTATTGGACTTTGAGATTCATGCCAAGTTAAAATGAACGGTCCAGATCTACTAATTGTAAAAATGGAGAGGATATGAATTCGTATATTTTAGTAAAGATCCAGTATGATAATATGCATGCACCCGTCAAACTCATCTGTTGTCAACAATTTGACGAAGAAACCATTTTTTTACTTTTCTAAAAAGAAGAAGCAAGATTCTATATGCAGTGCTTATTTAGAATTTATTTATTCTATAGTCTATGCACTGCATGAAGTCAAAACTACTCTGTTTAAAATCTTTACTCGAAATAAGAACCAAATCTGTCCCAGTCGGCCAATCGGAGCCAATTTTATTTTGTTTCCTCTTCTTGGAAAAAAAAAATAACAAGTGCATGTTTGGTGGGCTATTGGATATGTGTATGAACTCGGAAATTGAACTAAAAATTATTATTTATGTGGAAAAATAAAAATTCAGTTCAACTGATTTTTTTTCTTCCGTGAGAACAATAATGCGGCCGAACACGCTCCAATAGATCCACTAGTTCAATTTTTGTCGCAAGTCACTGACTTAGCTAGATGTCCCTCTGACACTTACAAAATGATGGAAGAGAAACCTCGGGACCCAATGACAGTGACTTGTTACACAAATAACAACAGAGAATTATTAACAGAAAATCCATTCACATTAAAAA
Source organism: Carex cristatella (assembly GCA_024447775.1). Classification (NCBI taxonomy): domain Eukaryota; kingdom Viridiplantae; phylum Streptophyta; class Magnoliopsida; order Poales; family Cyperaceae; genus Carex; species Carex cristatella. The sequence continues at coordinate 502,249 of JAJHPF010000026.1, read as the reverse complement.
AAAGCGCGTGAAACTGGTCCCAGAAGGCGGCTCTATTAAGATTTAAGAGTAGTAGAGTTCGCTACCCATACAGGAACTCATATCACGTGAGCTAACTCAAATTTTGAATTCTAATACAAACCGTCCGATCTGATTTAGTGCATTCTACCCAGGACCAGATTGGCCTGGATTCTAATCGAACGATCTAAATTTAATCCCAAAAATTTGAGTCACCTGAGTTTCTAGACTCAAGAGTTCTGCGCATATAGGAACACATATCACCTGAGCTAACTCAAATTTTGTATTTTGATCCGGATCGTCCAATCTACCACAGCACGAATATTGAAGAATTCCCGCGCATTTTATCTCGGATCAGATTGACTCGGATACTAATCGAACAATCAAGATTCAATCTTAAAATTGGAGTTACCTTAGAGGATCCAGACTCTCAGAGTAATACCCATATATGATATATCGAATTCGCATCCTCTGAGATATCTCAAACTTTGTGTGACTTTTTGGAATATGTCAATCGTTCAAATACATTCTGCACGAATCTCAAAATCTCAAATAGTACTGGCCCCCTACGGTTCCCCGAATAGGCACCGGACACGTCGGCCAAGCAAAAATTGAGATATCTCAGAGGATACGCACTCTGATATACCACCCCATACCTTCCCCTCTCCTTCCCCATCTCCATACCTTCCCCTCTCCTTCCCCATCCCCATTTTTTTCCCTCGCATTATAAATTATTATCTCTCCGTTTCTCTCATTCTCTCATCTCATCTCATCTCATCTCTCTCCTCTCCCAACCGACGACAATACGATCAACCAAACAATCTCTCTCTTTCTCTCTTCTTCTCGGGTCGGCCACGCCAGACCGATTTCCGGTTAGCCTCGTTCCTTCTCAAATTCTTCTTCTTTTTTTTTATTCGTAACGGGACTGGACGTCTCCAGTTTTGTTAGTAGCGCGAGATGCTTCAACAGTTATTTTTTCTTTTTTAAATTAGAAATGTCAGAGGGAGGTCACATCAGTAGCAAGTCAAAGTCTATTAGCCGTCCGTGATCTTGATTGTTTAATATTTGTAATCACCTACCTTATACTGTTTATACCGAGTTTTGCTTACTGATTTTTTTAATTTTGTTATTTTTTTTAAGGAAGGCAAGTGCGAATTGAGGTCGAATCGCTGATATAACAGTACAAGAGGAGAGGAAAATTTGAATTTGAATTTGAATTTTGATTTTTGAGGAGTCGAGACCGGAATGGCTACCATTGCTTCTTCTTCAACAGTGCTCAATCTCAATCGGAATCAGTAACTCTCTCTCTCTCTCTCTCTCAATTTCTGTGATGCACTTAGTACACAGTAAAGTCAAGACAATTTTTTTTTGACTGTAGTGTAAAATTCACAATTTTTCCTCTTTATTTTATTTTTACTGGTTGTGTGTATCACTAAATCTGATTCCCTTTGTGGTCCAACAAATTAAATACTAAAACAAACAAACATGCAGAATCTGTCACACATTAGCTCCAAATTTAACTAAATTTGTTGAATTTTTTTTTTTTTTTTAATCTTGAAGGGTATGCATTGACAAAAGGCACAAATTATCCAAGGATTTGAATCTGTCACAATGCTCCCCATCCACCGGGAGGGTCAACGCGGCAAACACCAAGCTGCCAAGACTGGTGGTCTCATGCTCATCAGCCAGAGATGGCAGTGCCTTTGTTGCAAAGAGCACTTCTCTTGTTGGCCAGGATCGTCAGTCCGATGTTTTTGAAAAGGAAGCTGTGCAAACAGTTTCCACTTCTCCTTATGATTTTTCAATGGATGAAGATAGCGAGATGGATTTGGATAGCCCAACTGAGGGTTTCTCTTCTATACAAGATGCCATAAAGGATATTCAGCAAGGCAAGGTTTGTTGCTTGTTTGACACAATTTAGTTTCTTTGTTTACTATTTACTGTTGCATCCTTTCTATTCAGGAAATAATTAAATCAATGATAATCAACCCATAATGATGGTTTTATTGATTTATGATTATTTTTTGAAATATAGCTGGTGATAGTAGTGGATGACGAGGATAGAGAGAATGAGGGTGACCTGATCATGGCAGCATCTCTGGCCACTCCAGAGGCCATGGCATTCATAGTGCGGCACAGTACCGGCATTGTGTGTGTCAGCATGATGGGAGAAGATCTTGAAAAGTTGGATCTTCCCCTCATGGTCTCTTCTAAAGAGAATGAGGAGAAACTTTGCACTGCTTTCACTGTCACCGTGGTATGGCACACTCTCTCATCACTTTGTTTTACTTAGTTGGTTGTGCTCATTGTTTTAAGATATCAATTGCATAATTAGTTCTTGGGCTGTGTCAAGTGGTTTGAATTATTTCTTTAGGAAATTTTTACTTTGTGGTGGTAGTCACATTGCTTTACGGTCATACTGATCTTTTCAGGTTGGTTTTCAGTTGCTTGTGTACATATTGGGTCATTGGCAGGTCTAAGGGGCACATTCAGATCACTTAATGCCATTTATACCCTACTTCAAATATTCTAATTTGGCAGTTATTATTTTCATTCACATACTTGCAAATCAGCAAATCTTTTTATTGTTATCTGTTATTATCTTTCTTATTGAGAGCAGCTAAACACTAATCTGTGCAATTTAAGCCAAGGTAAAAACAATTTGGCCTAAAACCCTATTGCAAACATTAATTTTAGTGTCTTCTCTGCTTCACAAAAAAAATAATAAAGATTAGTGCTTAAAGTCTCATTTGGTAGTGCTTGATAATTCCATCATTTTGTTTTTGTTAATATGAATATTCAATTACGATTGTTTTCGTCTAATTAGGATGCAAAAGAAGGCACCTCAACTGGTGTATCAGCAAAAGACCGCACAAAAACCGTGCTGGCCCTTGCATCAGCAGATGCCAAGCCTGGAGACTTCAATCGTCCGGGCCATATATTCCCTCTTAAGTACCGGGAGGGTGGGGTTCTTAAACGGGCCGGGCACACTGAGGCTGCAGTTGACCTTGCTGTGCTTGCCGGCCTTCCACCAGTTGGTGTCTTGTGTGAGATTGTTGATGAAAGTGACGGGTCCATGGCGCGCTTGCCAAAGCTGAGGGAATTTGCAAAGAGGGAGGGGCTGAAGATTGTTTCCATTGCTGATTTGGTTAGGTCAGTTAACTTGAGTTTTACTTGAGTTATATCCAGAACAATTTAATCTCAATTACTGAATCTGTGGAGAAACAAGAGTTAATAGGGTTAAGATTGGGGGCAATTTGGGTTCCATTGGTTCAATTATTTGAACTGATGCTAAATTGGGAACCATTTGGGGTGTTTTATTGCTATGGTTGAGTTTGACTGAAGTATACTAAACTCGATTAGTACAATTCAGGCATACTTCATTTAATTGATAATTGATCCAGTGTTTATTGCATGATTGAGATCGGTTCTAACTTGGCACTGTTATTTACTGACCAGGTCCCATATTGACCAACTGCACAAATTGAGGGTTGCCGAAGATTTATCAAAAAAAAAAAAAAAAGGGTTGAAAGCACAACTATAGGCTGTTACCCAACAATTGTTTTACGTTTGTAATTTACTTAAAATAGGAATTCTCTTATCGCAATTAATGATTGCGCAATTGACCAATCATATAAACTACTGGCTAGTTGTCATTGATTGCATAATTGCACAACCATTGATTGTAGATATAGCCCTGGACTTGGCACTAGTTAAGGATTCTCATTGCTGATACCATTTTGATAAATATTATTAAATTAAAATTTCAGATATAGAAGGAAGAGAGACAAGTTGGTCGAGAGAGCCTCCATTGCACGGTTGCCACTCAAGTGGGGCAATGTCAATGCCTATTGCTACCGCTCTCTTCTTGATGGCATGGAGCATATTGCCATGGTTAAGGTACATGATTTTAGAGTGTAAAAAGAAGAAAATAACTCAAATAAATATCTTCTTCATTTATTTACTAAATTAAAGCACTTCTATTTCAACCACAAACACACTACACACCTTTAGATACTGCACCCAACATAGTCCCCATCGGTAAAATCATTATAAAGCAAAAAGAAAACAACGCAAAGATGGAATTTGCAACCAAACAATTCAACTTTTGTGTCTCAGTACCTTCTTACATTGCCACTGTAATTATATCCTGTGTTAAAATTTATATATGAGTGAGGCTATGGTACTATGCATAGCACAGATTGGACGGTACTATGATTAATATTTTTGTTTTCAAAGTTCAAATAGTCGATCTGAACTGTTCAACGTGATCTACACATGAAAATGTACCTGCAGACTAAATTTTACATTTTTTTTTTACTATTTTATTAGATCGATAGAAAATCACTACTTTTGAATGGTCTAGAATTTTTAGATGAATTGATTTCCTACTATCTAAAAAACTAGTAAAAAAATTCTAAAAAAATGTAAAATTTGATCTAAAGTACATTTTCATATGATTATGTTGGACAGTTCAGATGGATTGTTTGGACTTTGAATATGGAGATATTGATCCATAGTACGGATCAATATGCACAATGCATAGTACCGTAGCCTTACTTTTTATATATTAAATAAGCCTTTTCCATACTGGCTTGTATGGTTGACTAGTTGGTAGCAAATTACTTCAGGTCTTCTTTTGTTATAACTAACACTTGCTTTCAATTCCAACAGGGAGATATCGGAGATGGCCAAGATATACTGGTGCGGGTCCATTCCGAGTGCTTAACGGGCGACATATTTGGATCCGCAAGGTGTGACTGTGGCGACCAGCTGGCTTTGGCAATGGAGATGATAGAGAAGGCCGGTAGAGGTGTTTTGATCTACTTGCGTGGTCATGAGGGCAGGGGTATTGGTCTTGGCCACAAGCTCCGGGCTTACAATTTGCAAGATAACGGTAGAGATACTGTCGAGGCCAACGAGGATTTAGGCCTTCCGGTTGATTCCAGAGAGTATGGCATTGGTGCACAGGTTAGTTTTAATTAACAAATCCTACAAGTTGTCATTCAAACCTAAATGACTAAACTACCCCTCTTGATTGTTTCTAAGATGTTATCATTCTTCACTCTGAACAGATATTGCGAGACCTTGGGGTTCGTTCAATGAGGCTTATGACGAACAACCCGGCTAAATACCTGGGCCTAAAGGGCTACGGGCTGAGTGTAGTGGGACGGGTCCCGCTTCTGACTCCAATTACCTCTGAAAACAGGAGATACTTGGAGACAAAAAGGATCAAGATGGGCCATGTTTATGGGGCCGAGTTCAATGGCCGTCTCGACAACTCGGCCCAAATCTAACCATCCTATTGATCACCAAATAATCTAAAGACGATTTTTGATTATTCGGCCGATTGTTTTATTGGTCATTGGTTTAATCGATTGGTTTATAATTGTTTTGGATAAAAAGAATGCTACGATTGGCAGAGCAGGAAAAAAAAATGGCGTATTCATTTCATAGGTGATTGAAATCGGGAAAAGATAGAGACCCAATAAATAAATGAAAAATATTTTTCTTTGGAAAAATAGAGTAAATATGACTTCTTTTATGTTCAATAATAAAGTCTTAATTAATTTCTCAAGCATGCATATATGATACCAAGTTTGATCTATTAACTATAAACACCAATGTAGAGTGAGAAAAATAACACGGTGGACTTAGACTCCATCATGAAACATCACGGAACAGTCTAATGTCCCAAAATAACAATATGAAGATCACCACGCTTAAGAGAACAATTTAAACTGAAATTTTACTAACAACCCACAATTTTAGAACATGCATACGAATAAAATTACAACCCAAAACTGAAGGTTCGGTAAATGGTCTTAAAAAAAAAAACACTAAATTTGAAAATTCCACCCAACGCAACTATCATTCTTTATTTGGAAAACACATAACGGTCATGGTATTGTAAAAGGAATTACAGTCAAATTTAACTTGAACCACACAATCTAGAGGGTCAAAAGCAATTGTCAAGTTTTGAACCACCTCCTAACGCAATGCAACAATCCATAGCTACACCACACAATCTCACACAGTATCTTCATTCTTATATTAAGCACGTAGATGTTCTGATCTGTTAACGACTTTGATTAAAAAAAAATACAATATTAGATATATTATCATCCCTTCGATCAAATATTATGAATTTATGCCTTTTTAAAATATTTTTTACACGTAAAAGTCTAAATTTATTTGAAATGCATCTTTTATGCATCTTATTTTCAAATTAATTATTATTATTATAGTGCGACATAGTGCTTTGTAATATAAATTTGAATAGTGTGCTTGTTGTATTTATATTTAAAATAATTTGCTTTGATACAACAACCATAAGTGTAGGATCTTGTATCAAGATATTTACAAGATTTAAAATACAACACATTAAATTACCACAGCTCACTCATTGTTGTTGTTATTATTACAAAACCATTATAATTCTTCATTACATTAGTGTTATTATTAATTGCATTATTTTGTACTTGTTGTTACTAAATATATCAATCTAAATAAATATTTATATTTATCATAATTATTTCAAAATATATAGTCTTATTTCAATTATAATTTGCATATTTTGTTTTTCACCGTCAAAACATCATCTATAAAAAAAAAATTTCATTTCTCTTAACTATTTATCTCGTTTTTCTTTATTTGTTTGTCAGTTGCAAATTAATGCCATTAATTTCTTCAAGACTAGCTAAATTTAAAATTATCTAGACAACTAATAAGCTTTAAGATTTAAAAAAAGTAAGACTTGATTCCCATGGTTCTTAATACGTGGATATAAACCAAAATTTGAGTATTAATATCTGAAAATTCAAACTGGTTTTGTAAAACATTAAGTTGAAGTTCGAGTTTTCATAGATTTAAAATAATTAAGAGATATCTCAATTCTTATATGAAATAAATACAAATAATAACAATTCGTATATTCACGAGATCCCGGACCGTCCTCAAACTCAAGTTTGAGTAAAGGAGTCGGCCCAATTTACTGCCAAAAAAAGCATCAATCCTATGTCTGTCATAATCATGATCGAGCTCTTTTAAGGTTGACAGCATTCTCTTGACTTTTAGTTGAAAACGTCTAAAGTATACGAAAGCTCTATTTTTATTCATCATAAAAAATTAGTATTTAAAAATTTGAATTTCAATAAGTGGATAATTTGTAAAGTATACGAAAGGGTATAACAATTTCATATATTTTGAAAAGCATAATATTATGTAATTTGGTAATTAATTAAATTATTCCATGCATCATAGCACTTTTACACACAATTAATCATCAATTTCTGAATTCTTTAATATTGTCATTAACTTCAAAATTATTGTGGACAGTTATTTTTAGACTCAACATTATTATTTGTATATAGTGCTAGTTTGTGCTAGGCTCATCAAGAGGGCCTGTGGTGCTTAATCTCAAAATTTATTAGATTGATTTCAAACAACAAATTCAAATTATTGAACTTATTATTTCACAAGTGATGCGTATATATTCAAAATTATTATTTTTCGTTTACGTAGTACAAAGTCGAGTGGTCATGAACTAATGATGAAAAATAAATACACTAAAATAACTTTTAAATATCTATTCTTTTAACCGCTTCGCCTTGACTAAAAGTTGGGTACACGGTCTAATAAAAAGAAACCAAATTTGAAAATTTTCAGTTAGCAACTGTTCATCTTTATTTGGAAAGCACATAACATCCAAAATTTTTAAAATTTATTTAGTAAAAAGTTGAGGGTTCAGAAACAAATAATGAAAATTGAATATACTAGAATAACTTATAAATATTTATTTTTTAACCCGTTAAGTCTTGACCAAAAGTTGGGTATATGGTCTAATAAAAACAAACCAAATTTGAAAATTTTCAACTAACGCAACTGTTCATCTTTATTTGGAAAACACATAACATCCAATAATATTGTAAAAGGAGTTACATTCAAATTTAGTTTGCTCATATTGTTTGCCAATTTTGAACCACCTCCTAACGCAATGAAACCATCCATAACAATACTACACAATCTCACACAATATAAGCACATGCAATTCAAATTCCTCAGAATTTATTAATTAATCAAACAAGATCTAGCTACATCTCACAAACTCAAAATCCACAATATGAATAAGTTGGCATTTTCAATTTTGGTACTGTTGAGTTTGAGCCTCATTATAAATCATCATGGCATGGTCTCTGCTATGAGCTTGTGTAAGGTGGGCAACGACGGCCGTGCCTGTCTGCCACCTGTTAGGGGGCCGAATCCACCGCCACCAACCGCTAAATGTTGTAATGCTATCAGAGGTGCAGACATAAAGTGCTTATGTTCGTACATTTCATCTTCCCTTGTTCATGTATTATTTGGAATTAATACTAAGGAAGCAAAGAAGCTGCCGAGTAAGTGCGGTATTGTCGGACCGACATGCTAAGACCATAAGCAACCTTGGTTGCCTATGTTTTATGTATGTATAAAGTTATTTTATTTTATTTTTGGTATATTTAATTTATGTATGTCTTTGTTGTTTGTATAATACTATAAACTGAATTTTATTGTGCAATATTTTTTTAAATTTCAGTTTCTTCTTTTCAATAAGAATATCAACTTGTGTGGGTTTAAATTTACATGTTGATTTTCCCATATATGATCTGACATGTGAACAATTATTTAATTTTTAAACTGTGAATATATCTTCCTTTCAATGTCTTTCAACATGCAATTTCCTAGAGATATTCATTTGATTTGGTTTACATTTTTAATTTTACAAGTAGGAATATAAATTTGTGTTGTGTATCGTAATTAGTTACATCACATCATAATTTAGATCACGTGTTATACTGTGATCAAATTAATATTTCACGTGCAATACTATACCGTAATCAAAATCGCGGAAAATAGTGATGAAGTAGAAGCACTATGTATGGTTCTCTCTTTCCATTTGAAAGGTGTTCAAGTTTCTTTGTTTTTGTTTTTTTGGATGAAGTACATATAGTCTACCTTCATGACACTAAATTCTATAAAAGAAAGATTATGTTTGGTTTTATATATCCTGAATCTTGCCATTTACAAAATTTGGCTTTGAAAAAGAATGTTGCAATTTTATTTTTATGTAATAATTTGATCATTAGAAATAATATTTAAGTTGGTGCTAGGTGTCGCTTATGAATGGATTCGTGATGTTACATGATTGAACACAGAGATGACATGACATTAAACCATCTTTTGCATGAGAGGTGTTATATTCTTGTGATGTGCTGCATGTGCATAATAAAAGTGGTAAAAGGGCCCCATAAATTTTAGAATTGGTCCAATTTTAATCGCATGCACGGTTCATATTCCAAACTCAAATTTTACATTACAAGATACAAACTCTTCAATTTCAATCCCCCGTAGAAAAAAAATTGGACCGTAGACCGTTTCGAATTGACACAAATATCAAAGAAAGTGACCTTTTCACATGCACTAATGAAATAATGCACTCTGGCATTATATTATTCTATATGTGGTATGAATGTGATTATAAAGAAAAGTTCAAGGTCTGATATGCATAATATTTCCAAGAGAACCTTACACCTTATCTTAGAAGCAAATGCAACTTCTATTGATTTGAACAAAACCATCTCTCTCTCTCTCTCTCTGGAATGACAATTGAGTGGGGAAAGATATTATATTTAATACAACTAATATTTGATGCATGTATCTGTCTTGTAATATCTTATGATGTTAGGGTTCTTTGGTAAAATATACACAAAAACATATTAAGATAATCTAAGGGTCTGGTGAAGATTGTATTGACCTCTCTTCTCTCTTCAATTTCTTCTTTGAATCTCTCCATTACATTCGGTTCAATGTCTGATGAATTCCATCAAAAAACAAATCTCAATTCAGGTAACAACTAACAATTCATATTGTATAGAGATGCCCAGTTGATACATACATAGCAAAATGTTACATCAGCATATTGAGCCTAAATACAGTTCTTGATTCTTGTCAGGTCCTAAGAGTCAGAAGGTATGTTTTTCAAAACTACAAGCCCTTGTCGATGCCAAACGAGACACGTTTAGCATCAATTTATCTCTGAGCAGGAGTCTGTTGAGTATTGTAATGTGTACCAGTCACTGGTGCATACTGCGCAGTGCCATCTGGCATACTTTGAACCTGAGCCAGAAATTAAAGCTCAAATCATCTCATACCAGTAAATACATATGTACGAATTTGATATGTATATATGCACCACACAAGCACTGTTATCGGCTATCCGAAGGTACACAAATTCAAGGTACAGAATTCATTACCGACTGGTACATAGTAGCACCAGTGTTGAACTACGTATAATTATGGGTATGCATGAAAATATTGAGATACCAAAGATGAATATTAGTAGAAAGAACACAATATTCAGAAAACTGGGATCCAAATGTAAAAATTAGACAAAACTAACTTGTCTATAAGGATCAGGACAAGACCCATATGCACCAGCCTCGGGAGGAGGATTGCCAAAGGCTCCAGGATATCCTAAAAAAAATAAATCAAATACAATAGTTAAGTTTCTGGTATCACCTGAGAAAGTTCCAAAATTTTCAGATCTACCCTTCAAAATCGAAATATCATGTTATTGTAATAAGTAGGGGTGTTCAAACGGTCAGTTTGGGTGAAACCGAAGTAAAATGACCAAACCAAAGTTTTATTTGGTATTTAAAATAGAACCGAACCGATTAAACCTATCAACCAATTAAGAACCGATCGATTCAAACCAAAGTAAACCTATTGGTACCATTATTAACGAAAAGAATACATTGTCATACACAACCATTGAAGTTCGGTTTGGTTCGTTTAATGAAAGCATTATAACACCAATCAAATTAGAGTCGAACCAATATAAACCGGCCAGATCAGTTTAGTCGGTTTTGAAAAGTCTATACCGTACTGAACCATTTAAACTGAAATAATTCAAATTTCAACCAAACCAATCCATTTAAACAGAAATTTTCTGGTTCGGTTAAAAACCGAACAAACCAAACAGTCTGGACACCGCTAGGTATGATGATAGAAGTACCAGGATTAGCTGCAGCAGCTGCCTGAGCTCTCTTCTCAGTGTTAGCTAGCTCAGTACGTAGCTTCTCGATCTCACGCATCATAGAAGCCATACTATTCTCCATCTGCTTTCTGTTCCCTTCATTCTCTGCATGTGCCTTCTTCTCGAATTCGATCGCCGCTCTGTCACCAATCAGCAAAAGAGATGAACACTAAGTCGGTTTCACCTTGGTTGTTCCCAAATTGCACCCAAAATTGTATTCGTATCTTGTGAAATCTTGTAAAATCCATATAAAATCAACCGTTTAGAGATTTTTCACTTTCTTTGTATCGAAATTCTAGGTTTAATGGACAGAATATTATATGGATTTTATTTTCAAGAAATCCAAATTCTATTTTTGCGAATTTCTAGAAATTAGGTTTTAAGGCATTGATGATTGATTGTAATATATGTTCACCTGCTCCTCACAAATAGCAAAAGAGATGAATGATGAATACCTCCCTTTGTGAAGTTCCTGTTGCATAGTATTGATCTCCTTGGCAACAATGTCGAGGCGGCTATTCTCGGCCCGCATTCGGCCCAGTTCTCCCCGCATCCCTACAAGTCTCTGCACCATTTCATCTCTCGACAGGGAGAGTCTCCTCACATCTTCTCCAACCCTGGCAATCTCCGATCGCACTGCCTCCACTCGCCGTGCAGCTGCCTCGGCATGTCTGGACCTCTCTACCACCTCCCTCAGCTCTGCCTCCTTGGCCTCTCGTGCACGTGAGGCCGAGACGGCAGCCATGCGGAGATCCTGCTGGGATTGGTGGAGCTCCTGGCGGAGTGCCACATGGACGGCGGCAAGGCGCTGGTTGTCGAGGAGAAGGGCTTGGATTTCACGGTCGATGGCGGATAGGCGATCCTCCAGTGCGGAGACGGCCGGAGAAGGAGGAGCGCCGCGAGAAGAAGGGAGTTGGTGGTGGTGGTGGCGGCGGCGGAGAGGATCGTCGGGATGGGAAGGAGGAGGCGGCGGCCCGCGGCCCAAGAGAGGTTGCTGGTCGCGTAGGTCAATGACATGTGGGCCCCGCCGTGAAGCCATAGTTTCTGCTTCAATGCTAGTTTCCGAAAGTGTGTTTTGCTCGGAATCAACTGAACTCTTCACCCTTTAAATATGTGTTCATGGGCTCATGGGTTGGGCCGGTTTGGATTCGACCCAAATCAATACTCAGCTGTATTGGGTTATGTGATTTTGGGTTTTGGGTTTTGACAAAGAGATGCAATCAGAGAAGTTTACTTGTAACTTTAACAAAAGTGAACTTACCTACCAGTCAGACCTTAGAAAGTTAGCTTGGGAGTAGAGCATTTGATACTAGTGAAACAACAACAATGGAAATTCTGAAGTGTTTCAAGGGGTTCTCAACATTTTTTCTTTGTTCATGGATCCAACAAACTTTATCAATAGATCAAATACCTCCAATGGAAATGAGAGAAATTTGAGATACTTTTTCTCAATTTGTGTGGGAAAGCTTCTTGGCACTGGTAATCCTATTCCTTACAATTTCTCTGCTCTATGTCTTTTTGAAATACCAGAGTATACTAGTAGAATATAAGGCATATATTATGTAGTATTATTTGGGCAATTTATTAATATACCAGATTACCAGTATATTATTGTTTGTGCACACAAGGTGTATGGTGAAATGTCGAAATGAGAGTCCCACTACAACCTATGATTTTGAATTTAGAGAACTTTTATTAACTTTAGTTTGGTTTCTCAATATACTTCTTTTACATTTCTGTTAAGGTAATAATGATGGGGAATTGAAGTCGAATGAAGAAAAGAGGGTATGTTCATGGATATATGCATTGGCTAAGGCTGATAGAGATATTGCTTTTGAGTTTGTTAGATCAACTGAAAGAGGTAATTCCAATCTTGAGATAATAAAATCTACATATTATTCAATAACAAATGTATCTCAGAATATGTCAAATATATCAGGCATTATTAATTTGATTTTTGAACTCGGTATGAGGAAGGGTTGAGTTTCAAAGAGGCGGAGAGGAGAAGACGGGAGGAAGGACCCAACATTCCTTTTGACAGCTCGTTTCTAAACTGGCGTCAGCTCTTGTGGAGAGCCTTCTTTCATCCTTTCAACATAATACTTGTTGTCATGTCCACGCTCTCTTACTTGGCTCAAGATAATGCAAACGGATCCATTATGCTCGCTTTGGTTCTCATCAGCGTCGGTCTTAGATTTCATCAGGTGTGTATATTTTGCCTTCTATATGTTCTTTTTAATTTTTTCCTTTTTTTTGTCCTTTCACGTGTGTGTTGGGGTGGGGTTAGGGGTGTTGACGGATATGAAATGGGTCGGTGGAAGCATTTTCACACCCTTAATTATCTGTTAAGTTAACAAAAGAAACTTTACCCTTATCAATACCCGATAAGATAACAAAAAAACCATACCTATACCCATCTTATCGAATACAGTACGGATCGGTAAACAAATAAAATGGTGCCATTTAATATTATCGCATTAAGTAACAGGTACGAAATAGTCTTTACATTTACCCTTACCCATACCCGATAAGCTAATGAAAAAAAAAAAGCCTTACCGGTACCCGTCTTATCGAACACGATACGGGTTGGGTAAATGAATAAAGGGTACCATTGACACCCCTAGGTGGGGTTGGGGAGGTCATGTCTGGCCACCTAATTTTTGTGTTACTCTGCTTGTTAATTTTTTTATTCCAAAACATCTTAAATTGTGTAATAATTAAGCATAGACGGCTTAATCCAATTTGTACTCATTTGAGCATATTAGTGACTTGTCAGGAATACAACAGTTCCATGGCAGCCAAGCACCTGTTTGAGCTCCTGAGGTCACCGGTGCGAGTGCAAAGATGTGCCGGTAGAATCAACCAGACAGAGCTAGTGGTACAGATTGATCAGAGAGATGTTGTGGTGGGTGACATTGTCCATTTTAGCCCTGGCGATCTCTTTCCTGGTGACATTCGCCTCATAACATCAAGAGACCTGATTGTTAGGTGATATTATATATGTAATTTCTTTCCATCAATAATCTTTCATGTCAGAGTTAATTTGATTTAGTTTGTAGTTTGTACTAAAAAGGTGAAGCCATGCTTCCTTGATCAAAGTTTGTGTTTACTTTAATTTGAAATATCACAGATTGACAAGTACTGTTCCATGAGAGCAATTACTAAACCAGTAGTGCAAAATTTCACTGTAAAGTTCCATGTTATGACAAATGTGATAACCTGGTTGAAACAGTCAATCTTCATTGACAGGAGAATCAGGGACAGTACAAAAAATGGCAGATGTAAAGGAAGATTTGAAGACCCCTTTATTTGAGCTCAGAAATATTTGCTTCATGGTACGAAACTTTGTTAAATTTTAAAAATTTCTTTAATTGATCAATTTTTTGCTTGCACCCGCACCCTATATAAGAACTTGAATGGCCTTCTAGTCAATACTTTGCTTTTCTACTTTCTTTTAACTGTACCAATTTTCACCAATTCCTTGCTTTCCTACTTTTTTTTTTGTCTTCCTTACTGTTTCTTCTGCTTTTAACTGCATATGTCGAATGAGTACAAATATTGTTTAATTGAGGTTTAATTCCACAATTGGGTTGTCATCGACTAGTATTATATAATTTATTGTCTTAATGGATTTTATAATTAATTTCTTATTATGTAATTCTTGTTAATGGCATACACTTAGAAATTCTTTATATGTACCCAGCTGAAATTGTAATCCTAATCATCTTGAATTCTTTATATTTGCCCTAAATTGATTTACTTAAAATCAATCAATCAATCAATCAATCAATCAATTACTCTAAATGAAATTCTAGGGAACAAGTGTGGTATCAGGAATTGGTACCGGCTTGGTGATATCAACCGGCTCAAACACCTACATAAGAACTATCCTCTCCAAACTTGGAAAAGTACAGCCCCCTGATGCTTTCGACAAGGGAGTACAATTCATCTCTTACACGCTAATTTGCATCATGCTGGTGGCCGTACCGGTTCTGATCCTATCCACCTACTTGGTCTCAAAGAACCTGAGTGAAAGCATCATATTTGGTATCTGTGTTGCTGTTGTTTTAACTCCCCAAATGCTTCCTTTGATTGTCAATACCAATCTTGCAAGGGGTGCTGTTGCAATGGCAAGAAATAGGTGCATAGTGAAGAGCATTTCAGCTATACAACACATGGGTGCAATGTAAGAATTAAGAAAAAAAAAGAGTGAGGCTATGATACTATGAATAACACGGAATGGTCCATACTATGAATTAATATCTCCGTTTCAAAGTCCGAACAATGAATCTGAGCAGTTGAATATGATCTTCATATGAAAATGTACTTGTACATTAACTTTTTTACTATTTTTTCGATAGGTAGAAAATCACTCCTTTTCAATGGTCTAGAATTTTAGATCAAGTGATTTTCTACCTATCTAAAAAATAGTAAAACATTTCTAACAAATATAAAATTTACTTTGCAAGTACATTTCCATATGTAGATTAGGCTTAATAGTTCACATCGACTATTTGAACTTTTAAAACAAAGAATATTGATCCATAGTCCATAGTACTGACCAATTTGCGCTATGCATTGTATCATGGCCTTAAAAACAATTCTCACATATATATATGAGGAGGTATCCACTTACACCATTTTTTGGTAGGGTGTAATTCGGTGTCACTAAAAAATAATGTTAGTGCATCCCTCCTCTCTCTCTCTCTTTCTATATATATGAAGAGGGTTCCAATGCACCCAAAATTTCATGCTCCCATTTGCTCCCAATTCTTTATCTTCATTTTTAAAGTCTTAATAGTTGATCCGAACCATTCAACATGATCATCATAATAAAATATGCTTGGAGACCAAATTTTATATTTTTTGGAATTTTTTTGCTATTTTTTAAGATATGTACAAAATCACTTTATCGGATGATCCAGAATCTTCTTAAAACAATGATTTTGTACCTATCTTAAAAAACAGTAAAAAAATTCCAAAAAATATAAAATTTGGTCTCCAAGCATATTTTGTTATGATTATCACGTTGAACGGTTCGGATCGACTATTTGGACTTTGAAAATGAAGATAAAGGAGATGAAAAATTGGAACCAAATGGGAGCATAGAAATTTGGGTGCATTTGAACCCTCCTCTATATATATAGGTTATCGTTATCAAAAGTTTCATACAAGCTTTTAATATCAAATTAATGTAGGGATATCCTATGCATTGACAAGACGGGCACGCTCACTATGGATCGTTTCATAATGGTTCATCACTTGGACATATGGGGCTTCCCTAGTGAAACTGTACTCAGATTTGCATTTTTAAATTCGTACTTTAAAACAACACTTAAAGGTCCTGTAGACGATGCAATTCTTGCACACGCATACACAAATGGATACCGATTTCACGCTTCAGCATGGAGAAAATTGGATGAGTTTCCGTTTGATTTCACGCGAAGAAGAATATCTGTTGTTATTCAAGCAATAGACATGGATGTGAGTTATGTTGTCACCAAAGGAGCTTTTGAGGAGGTTCTTGGTGTGTCCACATATATGGAGTGTGCAAATGGAAGGGTGATAACCTCAACACTGACTATAGATGAACGGTTGAGATTGCTTCAGATGAGTGAGGAGATGAACAACGACGGATTGGTTGTGTTAGGTGTTGCCATAAGAAAAATTCCCAAGGTAATTTCTCAATCAAGGCCTTTAAGTAGATGTATTTTATTTTGGATTGTTCAGTGGTTATTTTGGATCAAAACACGAACTGCCTTATTGAAGCTCCAATTTATATAAGTGTAAAACATATATGAATGAATGCAGATAATTAATAGAATGAAAATACTTGAAAACTTGGCACAAATTTTCTGCCCATTGTATATATATGGGTTTATCTTGTTGTTGGTATTATTATATTACCACATTGGGACATAATCTCTCTCCTTTCTCTCTAGGCAAGTAACATGCTACTCTTAAGGAACACATCAATAGAGTCGGACATGACCTTCCTCGGGTTGATCTCATTTTTCGATCCGCCTAAGGACTCAGCAAAGTATGCACTCTATCAACTTGCCGAGCGAGGTATAAGCCCCAAAATCCTCACCGGTGACTCTCTCTCCCTCACCATAAAGGTATGCAAGGAAGTCGGAATTGCAACTACTCATACAACCACTGGTGCGGATCTCGATGCACTTGATGAGACGGAGTTTCATGAGACTGTTCACAGAGCTACAATCATTGCTCGCCTTACCCCAACCCAAAAGCTGCATGTTGTGCAATCCCTTCAAAAGCATGGAAATCACGTAGTTGGCTTCTTGGGTGACGGCATAAATGATTCATTGGCACTTGATGCAGCTAATGTTGGTATTTCAGTCGATTCAGGTGCCAACATTGCGAAAAAAAGTGCTGACATAATCTTGCTAGAGAAAGACCTTAATGTTCTTGTTTTCGGAGTGGAGCATGGCCGGTTGACGTATGGAAACACGATGAAGTACATAAAACTATCATTGGTAGCAAACTTCAGCAGTGCAATGTCGCTGCTTGTCGTGACTATTTGCATGCAATTGGAGCCGTTGTCACCGAGGCAACTACTAACACAAAATTTTATTTACAGCTTGGGTCAGATTGCAATCCCATGGGACAAAATGGAAGATGGCTATGCCAAAACCCCTCAAATTTGGTCATGGAAGGAGCTCCCAATTTTCATGCTTTGGAACGGTTCCATATGCTCAATTTTCGACATTTCCATGTTCGTATTTGTTCGGCTGTATTACGGAGTTGATAATGTAGCATCATCATTTTTCAAGACAACTTGGTTTGTGGAAAGCCTAGTGATGCAAACGCTCATAATTCACATGATTCGAACGACGAAAATATCGTTTTTGCAGGACATGTCAGCATGGCCTGTTCTGGTTTCTACTCTTGTGGTTATTGCTGTTGCAGTGGTGATACCATATACTCTCCTTGGCCAAATGATGGGGCTTACTCAGCTCCCTTTTTCTTACTTTGGATTTTTGCTTGTGTTATTTGTTGGGTATTTTTCAGTTGGTCAGGTTGCCAAGAGGATTTATATCAAAGTTCATGGAAGATGGCTTTGACAAAGATTATTGTGTATATCTTTTGACATGTTGTGATTAAGTAGAAGCACTATGGTTCTCCCTTTTCATTTGAAAGGTGTTTATTTTTTTTTTTATGAAGTACATACAGTCTACCTTGATGACACATTAATTTTAAAAAATAGAAAGATTTTGTTTAGTATTATTCTAAATCCTGCTCTTCACAAAATTTGGCTTTTGAAAAAGAATGGTGCATTTTATTTATTTATTTAAAATTGATCATTAAAAATGATAGTTAAATCAGATTTTTATTTTATTTTTAGAAATATATTAAATATTTTGTTTCTATTCCATGGAAGGAACTGAATCTGGTTCCTATAAAGGTCTCCAATTGTATTGGTTCCTTTGAATGTAGGATTTTCTGTGATCAAATTTGAAGACCTACATTAATTCCTAAAAGAATAACATTAATGATTCAGTTTTTTTCTATGACATCGAAAAATATTACCATCTATCTCCTTCTCGACAAAATATTTATTCTATTTCTAAAAATAAAAATTCTGAGTTAAATTAGTGCTGGGTCTCTCACTCTGTCATGGATTTGTGATGTTGCATGATTGAACACAGAAATGACATGACATTAAATCACCTTTTGCATGACATTAAATTAGTGATATTTAAGTTCTTCAAAACTTCTTTATTCTTGTATTTTGGATAGTTGGCCTGATCTTTGTTTCGCATGAATATGATTATATATTGTGATATTAGATTTATATAGCTGAATGCATTTCGGATTCGTGTATCATTACATACGATTCTATCAAATACCAGAGGAAATCAATTAATGGTGGTGATTTTTTGCTGAATTGTTATTGCTATTATTACTACATTATGAATTCTATCAAATATTTTAATTGTTACTTGTTTAAAAAATATGCATACAAATAAACATTAATATTGATATCATAATTTAAAAATAGTCCTAGTACAATGATGATTTGCATGTTTTTTATTTTCACTATAAATATACCTTTTATTAATATTTTTTTCATTTCTATTAACTCTTTAATTTGGTCTTCTATTTGTTTTTCAGTTGCAAATTAAGGTTGTTGTTTTTCAAGGCTTCCAAAATTTCAAGATATTCAGACAACAACTAATATTTTAGAAAGCAAGTTTACGGAAGTCTTGTCTAGAAGGATGATAATTAGAAGTTGGTGATTGGGTCTACCTTAAATTGCAGCCTTATAGGCAAGTCACAGTGGCAGGATTGCGCAATCAAAAACTTAGTTCAAGATACTATGGTCTGTTTGAGGTGATTCAAGAAATGGAAAACCATCGCATATATTTTTACAATTATATATTTTTTTTATGTGTTAGGACTGTTACATGTTATACATGTAATTCAAACATTGTATTAGAGGCATATAATTTAATTAGGAATTAATTTAGGGTTTATTATATAAAATTTGTAAAATTATTGAAATAAAAGATATTGATGGAAAATGTTGAATCAAAACCCTATTATTTTATTGTTTTTTATTGTTTATACTTGAATGGTTTTAGATTGATGAATTTAGACTAACCGCCCTAGCTAATCGATTGAAGAATTATATTTGGGTAGTTTTGTTTAGTGATCTATTTATTTGAAATTGTTGCGATTAAAAGTACTTTAAATTATCTTATTTTTATATTTTGATCTCTAAATTTTTTTGGTAAAGTTTTGTTGTATTTTTCAAGTACGAAGGAATACATGACAGGTACAACACAAAAAACATCTTTAAATTTCTTTTTATGTACAGAAAAATACAAAAAGAAAAATAATGAAAAGAAAAAAAAAGAAATAAATAAAAGGGTACGGGAACCACAAATGAAGTGGTGTGTCATTAAGCTCTATTTTCTTTTAAGTTTCATAAATAAAAAAGTTGTATGTACCAACACACTTAGTTAATATATTTTTCTCCAAATCAAATGGGGAGGCCAATTAATCTTTCGATTTAAGAATATTTCTGGAACGTGTCATTTGGTGATGTTTCTTAAGTGATGTCAGATTAGGTCAATCATGAAGTGAACCAAGTCCAAATTTTGAATAGTTTGAGTGAATTCCTTGAGATTAAATAATTTAGTATAGGCCAATCAAACTAGATTTGAATATAATTATTTGAGAACAAGCAATCGTTCATGGAAAATGGGTTATTTTCAGTTGGGTCGGTTGCCAAGAAGATTTATATCAAATAATTTATTGAAGATAAGCTCTTTGACAAAAATTATTGTGCCAATCTTTTGACATGTAATGATTAAGTAAAGTTCTATGGTTCTCAATTTTCATTTAAAAGTTGGTTTAAAGTTTTTGTTTTTGATGAAGTACTCATAGTCTACCTTCATTATAACACATTAATTTCGAAAAAAGAAAGATTTTGTTTGGTATTATCCTGAATCCAGCTCTATACAAATTTGGCTTTTGAAAAATAATGTTGGCTTTTTAAAAACTTGATCATTGAAAATGATAGTTAAATCATAAATTTGTAATATTAGAAACATATTAAATATTTTGTTGGCAAGGACATTAATGGGAAATTTTGTTTCTATTCCATGGAAGGAACTGAATTTGGTTCCTATAAAGTTCTCCAATTGATTTGGTTCCTGTAAATAAAATTTTATGTGATCAAATTTACAGACATCTAAAAGAATCAAATTAATTGTTCGGTTCATTTTATGATATCATATATAAATTACCATTTATCTCTTTCACGACAAAAAGTTTATTCTATTTCTAAAATAAAAATTCTGAATTAAATTAGTGTTGGGTCTCTCACTTTGTCATGGATTTGTGAGGTTGCATGATTGAACACAGAGATGACATGACATTAAACCATCTTTTGCATGAGAGGGTGTTATATTTTTGTGATATGCATGATAAAATTAGTGAAATTTATATATGAACCCAAAGTCTTATAATTTGTAATATTTAAGTTCTTCAAAACTTCTTTTTCTTGTATTTTGGATAGTTGGTCTGATCTCAATTTGTTGTCAACATGATTATTGTAATATTGGATTTATATAGGTGAATGCATTTTGGATTCGTATATCGTTATATCCGATTCTATCAAATATCAGAGGAAATCAATTAATGGTGACAATTTTCCACCACCACCACCACCACCACAATAGGGCCTATTAGCCACCATCTTTAAAAATAGTTCTATACAATGATCATTGACATGTTTCAATTTTCACTATTAATATATCATTTATATATTTTTTTGTCATTTTACTTAATTTCTGATTTCAATTTCTATCTGTTTTTCAGTTGTGAATTTATGTTATCATGTTTCAAGCCTACCAAAATTTCAAGATATTCAGAAAACTAATATAAAAAAAAGATAAGATTTAAGCATCACATAGAATTGCAAGTTAGGTATGTTAATTTACTATTTAGTGATAATGTAATTAAAAATTAGTATGTGGTGTTGTAAAATATATTTTTTTAATAAAATTTTCAATAATTGTCGAAAATTGCTAAAATTTAATATACACATACATGTATATTAGGCATGTTGAAATTAGTTTGCAACAAACTATAAACGTTTATTAAAAAAAAAATTAATGAAGAGTTCATTTCAAGTTTTATCCAAATTTTTTAGATGTACTGCAAATATTATCATGTAAATGCTGGTGATTTGTTTTGGCCCAAATAAGAAATTATGACATATATTATGCAGATAAATATGTTGGCATTTATTTACAGCACATTGTGAGTGCTTATAAATTTTTTAATCAAGAGAGAGTTCATTTTAAGTCCTACAATTATCAAAATTAAGTTATTTACTCTAATTTTTTTTGCAAAACTAAAAAGACATGGCACATATTACACGAATAAATATGCAAAATTTAATTGACAAAACATATTATTTTTCTGTTATATAAATCATACATAATGTTAAATGTTAAATGTTAAATTTGTTTTTATTTTTCTAATTATCAAAAGTATCAAGATAATTTATTATCAAGTATTCATTTCATTCAGACTAAATTAAACTTAAAATTAGCACAAAAATGTTCCTTGAAAAAAAAAACATCAAGCTTGGGTAGTACCTGTAATTAATTACTGTCACCTACACCATGTACCAGTATCAGGTTACATTTAGGTCTGCATTTATTACTCATGAATAATAATATTGAATTCATTATTCTTTTTACAGATTGAGATTACACATATGAATTGTTTTTGCAAGCTAATTAAAAAAAAAAAAAAAAACAGAGAGGTCTGCAAGTGAATCAATATATATTTATATCTGAATAGATAGTAAGTAATTAATTTTGCCTAATAATTTTATTTCTCATTTAAAAAAATGTTTATAATTTAAAAACAATTATTATTATTTTTTAAAATTTACCGATTTAACTATATAAATTTACAGTTAAAAATTGAACGAGACAAATAATAACGGTTAAAAAAAATTGAACGGAATAAATAATAATAACTCAAATTTTTTTTAATTGAAATATATCATATTGATGAACCTGATCCCAACAATATTATATTATTTTTCAACATCTTGCCGTAAATTTTTTTTTTTTTTTTTTTTACTTCTCTTGCCGTAAAAATTAAATAACACCAACTTACTAAATAATTATTTAATGTTTTCCACGCGAACCTCGTGCTTCCATTCCAATTTCCAGCACGACTCTGATCTCAATCAGCTTTTCGTTCCTATATGGCATTTATCAATATCAATTCATATAAACAAGTTACTGAATCCAGGTGGCAAACTGGCAATGTGGCATCCGTTAAATTATCGCGAATTTTCCTAAGGAGACGTACCCGCCACACAATAGCCTTCTGTCATCATGTTACATATAAACAATCCTTCAGTCAATTCAGACTATTCAGTCTTCGGGGGTGCGTATCCTCTGAGATATCTCAATTTTTGCGTGACCGACGTGTCCGGTGTCTATTCGGGGGGACGTAGGTGGCAGTATTATTTTTGCTTTGAGATTCGTGTAGAACATATTTGAACGATTGAGATATTCCAACAAGTCACGCAAAGTTTGAGATATCTTAGAGGATTCAAATTCAGTCTTCAGTGGATGCCACCTTCTTACATCATTCCAGATCCTGTACCGTTACTTAAATTATTTTATTTGAATCTAGACTGTCCGATCAGAATCCCAGCAAATCCATCCTGAGATAGAATCCACGGAATCTCTTCAATACTCGTGTAAATTAAGATCGGACGGTTTAGATATAAATTCAAACTTCGAGTTACTTTTGGATCTGAATTCCAGCCTACTTCGAGACAGTAGACTCTTCATTTGGGTAAATATATTAACGGAGTAGTTCCAACCTCATGCAAAGCACTGACTATAGAATCAAAAGAGTATTGCATATGACTCGTGCGCTGCCTGAAGTAAAAAATTCTCTGTTAAAATCTTTACCAACCCCTTCATTTTTCTAATACAATACTTGCTCTGTTTCACTTCCCCATTCATTGCGTCTCTGCTCTTTACTCCACTAGCCTCTTGCAATGGCGACAATGGCGCGATCTCTTCTCGCTCCCAAACCCCAACCTCTGTCGACAACTTCTTTCAACACCAGAAGTGATCGCCGTATTCAGATCTCTATCTCTCCTCTAAAAATCGCGAGATCAACGAATATTACTCTCCAGCGTGGCGGATTGGTGCTTGTTTCTGTTGCAACGGAGGCGTCCAGTAAGGAGCCCGCTGACTCATCGGCGAACAAAGGAGATGCTAAGTAAGTGTTCTGAGAATCATTTTGTATTTAGGTCACTGAATGACTAGAGATTTTAGGTGTTAGATTATTATGTGTGACAGTGAAACTAAATAATTTTAATAGAAAAGTCAGTAAATTGGGTAAATATGTGAGTTTTTTAAATTAAAAGGGTAAATATGATATTATGAATTTTTGAGGGGGGAATACAAAATTTCAAGGTTTTTGAGGGCTATACATGAAATTATTCCCTTTTTCATTATTCAATACTTAAAAATCAAAATACAGAAGATATGAAAATGAAAAATGTGAAATTAACTTGTTGCAATTTGTGCTCACATTTGTCTGGTTTTTGTTAAATTAACCATATTTGGAATTTAGAATTTCTAATTTACTGATTATTACCTGTGTATGAAGTCTACACTATTATTAGTCTATTACTCATGTTACAACTGTTATGAATTATGGTTACTAAATTTTGTTTGTGTAGGAGCAATCCACCAACAGTAGTTAACTCGTCTGGTTTGAGCATTCAATTTCCAGACATCCCTTCCACATGGTATGAACAAAATACTTGTCAGTTTTCTTTATTTATTTTCTTTTAAATCCTTGTTATAGAATGCGATATAATTTGCTTAGAAGTATGCCATTCATTTGAAGTTGTCAATCAGTTTTACATACTATATTGTTTCCAGCAGCTGTATCAGATTATCAGTAATTCAACATTCTGTTACCATGAGCTGAGCAAAAATGTCTTACAGTTTCTGTCAATTTATTCCTCTTTAGCTTTGTAATCACGGTATAATCATATGGAATCAATAAAATTATGTGCAGGCAAGTGTTCTAATAGTACCAATTTGATCAATTAATTATTTTGTTGTCGTCCTGTTGACTTTTAATCATTGTTTTTTTTTTTTGGATAATTGAGGGGATCAAAAGGCTGGTCAAATTTGAAGCTGAATTGTACATAAATCTGTACATTTGTATGTCAATTAATTAAGACATTTTGTAGGGCTATCCCTGCATATATTGAATTAATGTATTTAATGAAATAATGTTGAAGGAGCACATGGCTGATTGGTGCAGCAGTATTTCTCTCTGTTCCACTTTACAGAAGAATTAAAAGGGTCGAAGGTAATGCATCTGACCTTCTCTTTTTCCTAAACAACACATTAGTTTTTTCTGGTACAAGCTACATACCAGCACAGTAGATAGCAGTAGACCTGATCTGGAGTTCTACTGGTTATAGATACTTATTTGAGAGGCCTATTTGGGTATTTTTTTATTTTATTTTTGTGATTCTCATTAAATCAGAGGTGGTAGAAAAGGCAGAGGAAGCAGCAGAGACAGCTCTAGAAGCAATAGATAAGGCGGCTGAGGAAGTAGGACATGTAGCTGCTGACCTGGCAAAATCATCGAGCAATGGAAAACTAAAAGAAGTAGCTCTAAAGGTCGAAGGCATTGCTGAGAGGATCGAGAGAGATGCTGAACATGCCGAGGAGGTTTTGCATAAGGTACATTAATTAAAAGATTAATTATTTTACAAATCTAATCTTGACTTAAGCACCAATCAAGGCTTAATTCTCAAATTGAGCATCAGTGCAGCCTCATTTTATTTAAAATTTTCTCATTTGATTCCTTATTATGCAATGGGGCCTCAATTAAACCTACCTAACTAAGAGAAAATTTCTACCGTAATTGATGGGCATTATCCAATCTCATTATAATAAGAGATTCCCAGAATTAATATGAATTCTTCATTTGAAGTTTTCATTTCACCCAATATCGCTCTCAGTTGCTCAACTGAGATTTAATCAAGGCTTGATTTAAGGATAGCAGTGCAAATGAAGCATGGTAAGGTCAAGCATAATAAAATAAAAGAAATGATTAAAATATCTCAACAGGTAGAGCATATTACAGAAGAGATTGAGGAACTGTTGGAGCCTATAGTTGAAAGGGCTGAGGCTAAAGAGAGAGAAGGAAAGCATGAGAAAGCTGACAGAAGCACTAACAGCTCTGAGACTCATAATAGCGATATCTAGGGAGAATCATATTATGCAGAATTACCATTGCAATCTTCATTTTTACATTAGACTGGAACAACCATGTTTCCAATGGTGCAAGGATACCTACAATTGGCATGAAATTAGTGATTATTTTACTGTATTGATCATAAATTTGGTATGTCTGGCATTGTTTGTTAATTTTTGCTACATATTTGTAGGAGGTGAAAGTTCAATGTGGAAAAACTAATGTTTGAAACTTTGTTTTCAATGCTTGAGAGTCACTATTGTAACAACATCCATAGCTAAGGGCACATAACACGGCACGTGTCTTTAGGTATGCTGTGTTTGCATGTGTCCTCTGTGTTCTTACAGATACATATTCTGTTCATTCTACTGAATTTTAACACGACACGGGGACGTCTAACAACACATCTCGTACGGACATAGTTCCAAAATTGTACATGTGTATGGGTATCAGTGTATGCGTAGTACAGATATGGAATATAATTATTTGCTTAAAATAACCCCAAATATTCTCATTGCTAACTTGCAGTATCAACATCCTCCATAAATTGCAAATTTTGTAAGGTAGAAGAACAAATTGATTTTTCTCATTCCTCATTAGCATTACTAACTCTCCTAGTATAAAATAGTTTAATATTACCATAATTTTATACAGTAGCAACTGAGATTTTATCATTTTTAGATTTAGCATAAACAAGAGGAAATTGAACAACCATAGAACAATTTCCACGCCAATTGTCATATGTAATGTCCTTTCCAGTGGCTACCACTTTTTAGTTTCAAAATATAAGAGGCTGCCTTCTAAAATAGGGGAATAATTTGGGTCTGACTCCCACCGTGTCCGTCTGATCTGCTTGTAGATCTGTGCATACCGCTTCAATATCTGTATGTGCTTGCTTAATATTTGTGCACATATTTTAAGATGGGACCCGTCCGATCCGCTTTAGGATCCGTGCACACCGCTTCAATATTCGTGTGCATATGCTTTAATATTCGTGCACACAAATCTTAAAGCAGATAGGACAAACATGGGACCCATCAGACTCAAATTTGAGTACAATGGACGCTGGATCCAAATTATTCCCCTAAAATAGAGAGAAAGATTCTTAGTTGCTCATTGATTGTTGGTAACTAATGTGAAAGCGCTTAAGGAGTAATTTTATCGAACATCTTGTGAGCATACACCAATACTCGAGTAATTGGAGAAATATGAAATTCAAAACAAGAAGCCAACACAAACAAGTAATCAACCACAAGAAAATAAAATAGACAAAATTTTATGTGGAAACTCTTTTGGAAAAAACCACGGGAGTACATGGCACAACTTCATTAGATCAATGAGTCTTTATAATACAAGGAGATAATCAAGCCAATAATACTTAATCTAACACTCTTTTAAAATTTAATACACTAATCTATGAGATTATCAAGTGTATAGGTAAATTGAATTAAGAGAGCAAAAACCCTAGAATGAGCTTAAAGAAGAAGAAGAAAAGAACGGCCTCACTTTCACCCTCTCTCTATCTTTCTCTCACAACTTCACTAGATCAATGGATCTTTACAATACAAGAAGATAGTCAAGCCAATAGCACTCAATCAAACACTCTCTTACAATTTCATACATCAATCTATGAGATTTTCAAGTGTATAGATGGATTGAATCAAGAGAACAAAAACCTTAGAATGAGCTTAGAAAAAAAGAAAAGAATGGCTTCACTTTCACCCTCTCTCTATCTTTGCCTTTCATTCCATCGGAAATTTCATTTCCGTTAATTAGCGACATGGGCCTCGGCCCATTTTAGTTTTGGCTTCATACGGCAACACAGATAGTGGAAAAAAGTCATGTTTAACCAGCTCTGTCATGGCATGGCATGATACGCACGTGCTCCGTGCCATAATTGTCTTATAGAAACAATAGTACAATACGACACAAGACACAAACTGATCTGATCACAATATGGTACAACACAAGAAGAGACCAAAGGAAATACCGAAAACTGAACTGATCTTCTTTTAGCTAGTACTTCCAGTCTCGTAGAACCAAATCTCTCGGCTCAAATGTCTTACCACATGAAACACATGCCCGTCGCCCTGGAAATTGCAAGAAACAACGAGACATAAGTGTAAAAAATTTGAAGGCTGTATTGATTATTGGGGATAAGCCACTGATTTAAAAAGAGATATATTATTATAAAACATACCAATTGCATCTGAAATTTGTGGCTTCCGAATTTCCATACTTCCCATTTCTTCAGCATCTGTTGGAATTTTTTCCTTGCAATTTGTATAATCATCAATATGAATTACAGGAATGCTGGATATGAATTTCTGGTCTTGGCCCTTGTATGCTTGGCACAGTTGGACCATATTTCGAGAGCAACCCCTTAAGGCCAACTCCTGGAGGTTGGGAGGCATGCTATCTGAAAGAGATTTAAGCTTAGCACATGATATCAACTTCATCTTCTTGAGTGAGGAGAGCAGGCTCAAGCTGGCTGGAAGGTGCTCAAACTCATAGTAAGAAAAGTGGAGCTCTTGCAATGTGGTCAGCTTTTGAAACCATAAAATTTGATGATTTGTAAACCGGGTAAATTCTGAATTTGTTTTTGAGAAGAGTTTGGGATTGGGAATCAAGCAATCCAACAGTCTAGCATTTATAAGGGTTCCTCCAAATAGGTTTCGAACATATAACCGCCCACATGAATGACATTGCCCTTTGCCACTAGACCAAAGGCTGGTTGCTGTAAATTCTGAATATTTGAAATTCAAAACCCGGAGAGAAGGAAGACTCCCTAAAATTAGGTGGTACTCGTGATGCAAAAGACTGTGGTCTGCCTCTATATGGGTAAGTGATCGCAACCCTTCATCCCGATGCACTTGTAAACCTTTCCCTTTTTGTTGGTCCTCTGTAGAATACATGACAAAAAGTTTCGGACAACTATCAAGATGCAGACGTTTAAGGTGACTAAGAGATTGTAGATTCCCTTTTATTTTCAATTCTGAGCAATTGTAGAGATATAAATTCTCCAACAATGGCATGTTAAGGGGGTCAAAAGAGACACTCACCGAACAAAAACACAATTCCAAGTGGGTAAGAGAAGATAAACGGGAGATAGAATTTTCAAGTGAAATCAAGCTGTGGCATCCATCAATTATCAACTCCTTTAGGGATGGACAGAAAGAGTCAAGGGGTGCTTCCATTAGGGTTTTGGTGTTTGCTATAGTTAATTTAGAGAGACATGGAAAAAAGTCTCTACCTTGTGCATTAGTCCAGTTTTTGCAATTGGATAAGTTGTCCAAAACTAGTTCTTGCAAGACCGGAAAAACTGTGTAGTTTCTTCCATACAAATGATAATTCATGAATTCGATGGAACTCAACTCCTCGATATGAAGAAATTTCAGAGAGGGAAGTTCCCCAAGAGGTGGTAGGACTTTTACATTGACACATGAAACTAGACATAGTGCATTTAGATTTAGGAAATAACCTATTTGAATGATCCAATCTGGAAAATCTGAACCAACATAATTATCAATTCTTAGGTCTTTAATATCCTTATGCGGTTTCAGTCCATCGAGTACCTCCATGTCAACATTCAATTTTCTCTCTGTAGTGATTGAATTTATAAAAATGCTATCAAGATGTTTCTTGTTTACTAGATACGCTAGCATAGCCTCATTTTTGTTTTTGATATTCTCAAAATTCTCAATTCTTAGAGTCGCTCTGATCTCATTCAAATTTCCCAATTCAGTTACTCTGTGTCCCTCTTCTTTTCCAACAACAAAAACACCAAGTTCTTGGAGGTTGGTAAGTTGACCTATTTCAGAAATTTGGGCAATGGTTTCTTCCTCAGCATACAAGTGACGAAGATTTATCAATTTGTTTATGCCCCTGGGTAATTCTTGGAATTTGCATTTCCGAATATAGAATGACTGAAGATGATAGAGGTCAACAGAAGAATCAGTTAAAAGTTTGATTCCTGTTGAAGATAGATCCAGGAAACGAAGAAGCTGTAAGTTCCAAATGGCGGTTGGTGGTTTGGAATTATATTCCATGCACATATAAGATAGATCAAGGACCCTGAGACTCCCTAAATTAGATAGCGTGTCATTTATAGCACTATAAATCCCTTCATTTTCACAGCACCCAAAGTATAAGAACGAGCGCAATTTTGTATGTTTTTGAATTCCCTTTATGATATTGAGATTGTTGGTATCTACTGTCAAGTGCCGAACACCCAAAGGAATTTGAACTACTCCCTCCCCTAGGTAGCAACATTCCCCGGAAGAGATAATAACTGCCAAATCATGCATTAATTCATGCATGACATAGCTGTTGTTATCCCCTGCATTTTGAAAAAAGGACTTCTCAACCAACTCATCAAACCATTGCCTCCCAATATCTTCAAGTCTCATCACACCATTGACATCGCATTGAATAAAATTTTGGGCTATCCACATATGTACTAACCTATCTTTTTCTATCAATGTGTTTCTAGTAAATAAAGAGCAGTAGGCAAAACATTGCCGTAAACAAGGATCTAGTTGTTCATAACCAAGTCCAATAGATGGAAGGATTTGGCTTTTGCCCTCTGGTATATTCCACCATTCACTTTCGGAAATTCTCCTCCACCTATCTTCATCCACATTACATCTTAATATTTTTCCAATTATTTTAGCAGCCAAGGGTAAACCGTGTAATTTGTCAACTATTTTCTTTGCTATGGATTTTAAAATTAATCGTTTTTCCAGTGGAATCACCCAATAGTTTGACTGATCCCCGAACACAAAATGTTTAAATAATACCCAAAATTTATCCGGGTCTAGTGCACTCAATGCTATGGGACCAAAGCTTCCTACCCTATTAGCAAATACCTGATTCTTAGTTGTTATGAGAACTACACTACCAGGGGAAGCACATGATAAGATTGTATAAATAACATCCCATTGAGATTCAAACATATCATCGAGGACAATTAGAAATTTGACTCCCTCAATGATCGAAGAGAGCTCCTTAGAAATGTCCTCTAATGTGATCACACCTAGGGTTGGATATAATTCCCTTGGTAATAATGGAAGAAGTGATTTAACAAGTGAATATTTTCTTAAAGATTGAATAATCTTACGCATCACCAATACAACATCAGGTTTGTTAGAGACAGAGATCCATGCTTTTGATGCAAAAGTTTGTTGTACCTCAGGATTATTATAAACAGCTTGAGCGAGTGCTGTCTTGCCTACTCCTCCCATCCCAACAATAGGAATTACCAAAAGACCATGGCAGTTTTTATAGTTAAGCCCACCCTTTTTGCTGGATTCTGACTCTGAACCCAATATAATATCTAAAATCAAATTTAATTCATCCTGTCTGCCATACAAACCCACCTCCTCTAATGGTTCAGAAATGGTTTCTATTGGATCAGTAACATCACGGGCCTGCGATTCATTTTTATTATTCATGTTTACCAACTTAAGAATTTTTGGGATATCAGCGGATAGTTTCTTCAGCTTATCCACAACATTCGTTAAACTTTTGATTCTATCACTAGGAGAAAATATGGTGCTGACCGCAGAAAGGGAAGAGGAAGCAAATTTGCTAACCTTGTTTTTTCCCTGAACTTTCTCCTTGATGGATTTGGCTTCCATGTTGTCCAACACATCTTCCACATCATAAACAGTCTCTTTGAGCCTCCTCAGCCACTCTCCAAGAGCTGGATTGTTGATAATTGCTCCCTTTTCAGCCTCTGTCACTGTTGCTTGACAGAGTAAAAGAGTATTGGTCAATTCCTCAACAATCTCTTCAGCGCCTTTCTGCAACTCATAATTAGCACCGAGATAGTTTTGTGCTTTCTGAAGCACACTTTTGATGACCGGGGACGCAAACCATCCACCAACCAACATCTCTATTCCTACCATTGTTGAGATTTTGGGAGCAATAATTAGCTCTTCGATTTCTGCTGTATATGATGGATTTAGTTACTTCGGTTGAGTCAAGCTATAGAAGCCTCGGAGGTACATACAATGCTTTAAGTTTCCATAGACAATGAAATTATAATAAATAATTTAATTAGTATAAATAATTCACTTGCCAGTTGTCATCACAATGATGAAATTTAGTTAGAGATGTTCAACTTGCTGTCTCCATTTCCACCAGATGAGAAAGGGTAATTGCATTGCAGTTTCCTTTGGGAGATTGGATTTCTTAAATGATGGTCTATGACTTTTCAGTTTTGTATATATTTTTTTTAATCTTGAAACGGTTCGTTTTCTTCCTATAAAACTATGGTTCTTGTTGAATTTGAATTTAGCATGTAAGCTGATCATTTGCGAAGAAAATTGGTTTCAATGATTTGGATTCGTTATTCGAAACCAATCCGATATTGGTGTTGATATAAATTTGGCCTGTTCAAAATTGAGGTTTTCTCTCGAGTTGTTTTGGCTAGTTGTTTCTAATTGCACAATAAGGGTAATCGACATTGAAATTGAAAAATTGGAGACAAGTAATTGCACAATTCATGGTAGTCTTTGATGTTAATAAATTATAGTTGTGCATCAATCAAGTTTGTTAAATAATATCTAAATGTTCCTCTAAAACACATATGACCTGATCTCAACCCTTGTTCATCAGTGTTGTCAACGACTGAATTTAAGTTTCTTACTTAACCTTTGGATCTTTTAAATTACTATTTGGTATTATTAAATTATATTTAATTGATATATAATTCAAGGTCTTCAATAAATAATGCAGGTTTCCCGATGAACAAATACAATATAGTTTATAATATTGGTAATATTATTTTGCATCAATTAAGCAAATATCACTCCAGAGTCACTGTAATAAGATATTTTTTCTCTCTTGTTATTATCACCCCAATTATAATTTAGTTAAAATAATTAAATAATCACTGTAAACTTGTATACGAATATCGATCATAGCATGTCGATCAGCTACACATCAGAAAAACAAATAGAGTCAGGCATACATTTTTACCAGATCCATGAAATGTTTAAAGCTAATTGTACAACCATGGAACCCTATGTTAGTGTCACCATATATATCCAAGTTGATTGAGTCAATTATATGTGTTTTTTTCTTCTATTAATTGTTTAACTACATGAACGAAACGAATTCGGTAGGTAGGAAATTTTGTTGGAAACATATATAGGTGCTCCATAAATTGAGACAAAAGCTGTTAAAAAAGTAAAACTGGAATATTTGTGAAATAGTTTACTCCCAGTAAAACATTTTGAATCTAGTGCAAGAAGTACTGTACATTTATTTTCTTATGTCTTGTTTATAGAAGGTTACTATATATATTTATGGATATGTGAGTTAAAAGCTACTACAATGAATTTTGGTGTCGGAAAAGGGAATAAACCACACCAAATATACAAAGTTTTTGGTACAGACAGATCGGAAAATATCATTTTGGTCAATACCAATCCAATGGATATGAAAATTTGAAATGATCGAGGCAAAAGTCAAAAGGATGATTATACTTATTAAAACAGATTATAATTGATCATGGAATGGTTCTTCTCTTGTTATTATAGTCAGGTGGTCCCAGCTGACAGTATATTCAGTTGACCTAAGGCTTAATTTCGTTATTATATTTGGTTTAAGTTGAAGAATTCACATTATATTTTTTATTTCTTTGTTATATTATGTCCGTACCCAAACACAGACAACAAGTAATATGTTTAAGTTGGAACGCATATTTTAAAATCTTGCTCAATCTCTAACTAGAAGATAATGGATTCTTATTGTTCATATAATTAATTAGACATTTACAGTATTTAATTTACCAATCCACAAACATTAATATAATTATGTTTGAACGCGTATTTTACCAATTCACAACATTGAAATACTCTTTATATATATATGATCGATGACACAAAACATAATCAAAAGAAAGAAAAAAAAAACTTAGCTTATTATTATTTTTGGAGCTTAACTATATAATTAGTTATTTTCTTTCTTTTTGCTAAAAGAACGATGTTTTCTATTAATCAGAGTCCCTCAAAATTTCAGATAATAACCAAACGACGACAAAATTCCACATGGATTATTTGAAAGTGCAGCCAGATTACGTCACATGAATTTGCAATCTTTTCCAACAAAATTTCGACAATTACTTATATTTTTACGTAAAATTTTGATATTATATATTGTTATTGCCTCCAAAAAGAAATTAATTATCTTTAATTGCCACTGAAGATTTAGAAGAAACAGAAAACCAGCAACAACTAAATTTCAAACAAATATCCCATTGATACCCGTCTGTAAAAACAATTTGGGCTTCAGAGCCCAAAATTTGTGTGTTTCTTCTGTGAATTCCAATTGACAGATTACCAGCTTCCTGATGGAGTTCCAGAACCATGCTCTGGACCAATGGTTGCCATGACAACTAGTGTAGGTAATTAAATGAAAAAAAGTTATTGCAAATAAAGGTTGTCATGGACACTTTCAGCAGAGGTTATTTTTTTTTTTGTAACTAATTAAAGTGGCTTTGCTTATACGTCAAAGGAATGACTCCAAACTTATCATCATGATCACTATATTAAAATGTGTTTGGAATCAATTTTTTTTTATCAATTTTTCCAGAATTTTTTTACTAATTTTTTAGACAGGTGCGAAGTAACATTTTTTGGATAATTCAGTGAAAAACATTAATTTTGTATTTATCTAAAAATAT
The DNA here is from genome assembly GCA_024447775.1 of Carex cristatella. Taxonomy (NCBI): domain Eukaryota; kingdom Viridiplantae; phylum Streptophyta; class Magnoliopsida; order Poales; family Cyperaceae; genus Carex; species Carex cristatella. The sequence continues at coordinate 467,684 of JAJHPF010000026.1, read as the reverse complement.
ATGTAAAAAAAATTCAAACAATATAAAGTTTGACCTCCAAACATATTGAAAATATCGTGTTCTTCTTCTGCCATATCATTCTGTCTTCTAGTTTGAACTGCAACGATTGTCTATTGCGTTTCGTATGTATCAATTTGTGTGGTTGTCAAGTCATTGACTTCAAACTGCCATACCAATGAAAAATTGTGGTGATTGATACATACATTTTTTATACGGATTCGGGTCGACGGTATTTAGATGAGAGAAAAGAAAGTTATAAAATATTACATGGGAGGTGGGGCAACATCAAATCTACATCAACATTAAATTTAAGTTAACATAACAAATTGAGATAACTTAAATTTAAAAAAGAGAGTTTAATATTTGCATAATTCTATACAGTTGCAACTGAAACTTTATTATTTTTAGATTGAGCATAAACAAAAGAAATTGAACAGCCATGTAACTATTACAAAATTTCCACGCCAACATGTCATGACATGCAGAAATTGATGTTCCTTCCGTTAGTTCCAATATTTTAGTTCCTAATTGAAGAAAATATTTGATATAAGAGACTTCCTTCTTCTAAAATAGAGAGTCCGTAGAATTTTATTGATGCTCGCTTTTAGAGGGGAAATAAAAAAAGGTCAGGTTGTGACCGGCTCGACATGACATGATATATGTGTAATGGTACAACCCAAGGCATGATATCCGTATAATTATATTTTTTCCCTTGCATACAAAACTCTAGTAGCTTATTCATTATCAATGAAAACAAATGTGGGCTTGACTCACATTTTTTCTCAAAAAAAAGAACTGATCTCATTATGGCACGGCACAATACAGGACAAGCGAGTTACAACATTTCGCATTATTTTTTATTTTACAAACTTTACAATTTTTTTTTTCCGATATTGTCATATTTTTTGATTTTTTTTTAATAAACAAACTTAAATTATTAAAAAATAGTTGAATGTGATCAAACATAATCAATCACAACATATTTAGTCATGACACGTGTCATGATCATGACGTAACTAAAATACTGTGACCGTCTCTTGTTGTTTTGGTCGTGAGAAGACATGTCATGGCACGTAAACAAAAAAAAAATTAATCACGAAACAAAACAACAGCTCATAAGTCATAATATGACACAAATTTGCTTCGCTATGCTCGTTGATACTCAAGTTTATTCAGTTTGATATAACACTCGGTTTGGACTTTGAACTATACCTTTTGATGCCCGTCATGGTACAATTGAATTTCATAGTTTGAGCTCAGAACAGAATTTGAATAGAAATTCTCGTCAGTTAAAAGGTAACAATTTGGGCTTCCAATTTCTGAGCCCAAAATTTGAATGTTTCTTCTAATATCGTCGCCACTTTCTCCAGTGGTTTCCCTATTTCTTTTTCTTAGTTCTCCCACCACCTTCTCTCTCCCCTCCAGTGGTTTCCCTATTTCTTTTTCTTAGTTCTCCCACCACCTTCTCTCTCCCCTCCAGTGGTTTCTCTCTCCAGTAGTTCATCCCAGATGGAAGCACTGAGGAAGCTGGAGAAGTACAAAGCATGCTTGCTTTCATCCACTCTCTTGGCCTCTCCTCTGGCCTTGATCTCCATTCCGATCGCTTTCTCGCTCATCTCCTTCTCTTCTTCGTTTCTCTCTCACCGTTTTAACCCCACCTTTTTTTATTCTTCTTTTCCTTAGAAATGACATTTTACTTCCTGTCCCTCAATTACCATCAAATTTACTGAAATTATTTTTCTTTGTAGTAGAGGAAGTTTTATGTATAAATGCAGCTCAAAATGACAAAGTAAAAGGGATGCACTTGAGGTGTTCGAGGAAATGCTAATGAAATTTGTGCTGTGCAGTTAAGCTTTGTATAATTGTTCGTACTTTATGTAATCTAATTTTCAAAGATGTCTAATGGGTTTATATTTTGGGTACTGATTTAGAATGGTACTAGTACCGTTGCAATCCTTAATTAACTCTTGATTCTGCAATTAAGATTCAGTTTCCCTCAATAGTCAATTCTATAAATTTTTACCAGGTTAATTGTAACCGATTATGCTGTAATTAAATTCTTCATTAATGAGGGCCATAACAATAGCCCTACTTTTACCCACAATCCTCCAATTCAGCACCAAATGAACCTCCGACATAGCCTCAATTTTTTTAATCTTTCTTTGTTCTTATGAAACAGGTTACTCCTGAAATCATGGAAGAGTTAAGGTGCTTTGAATTTGATGCAATGGATCAAGGTAATCCATGCCACCTACTGTTCCTGAGTACCAGTATTTATACCCTATGGGGAGCCTCAATTAAGCATTAGTAGTTATATGCAGACTGATTTAACACATTTTCTGTAATTAAGATCCATTAATGTGAATTTGACTTAAATTCATAAACCTCACTAACAATTTTGATCACTTGAGGGAGAGTGCCAGGTAAGAACATGTGCTTGTAAAGGGGCAAGGGTGGGTGGCAGTAGACACTGTATAACATTTTTGATCACTTTGCCTGTACAGACCCAAGTTTAAGGCAATATTTGAAGCATGATATTGTTCTGGATAAACCACGGACTGACGGACATGTCAAGGAATGGTTTTATCAAACACGTTGCGTACATACACTAATGCCCACTTAAATGGAGAACTATGAAATGCTCATGAGAAGCAATCACAACAATCAATCAAGCACAATGAACATAAAAGAGAGACACAAGATTTTACGTGGAAACCCTTGCGGGAAAAAACCACGGGAACACGGTGCAAAATCACTATACTTGGGAGTTTTTACAATACAAAAGATTATCAAATGAATAACACTTTCTTACAATTTGATAGAGTAACTTTGATATTTTCTAGTTATTTTTGTGGAGAAAACCCTGGAGATAAGTCTCAGAGATGGACTTATTCACTAGGAGAAGAAACACTTTTACTTAAATCAAGCCAACAGTTTTTACTCTTCTATTTCTCCATTCAGCTTTTCTGTAAAAAAGCTACGGCTTCGGCCCATTTCTTTTGGCTTCATATATACAGCAGATATCACTGCCCTACGAGAAATGGAATTCTTATCGTCACTGATTGGTATGATTGGTAGAGCACTTGCTGGCAACCGACTTCTTCGTATTTATTGGAGTTAACTGAAAGGAATACAATACAGACAAATTATGAGCATATCTCAGAAATATATGGATTTGGTGTCCAAAGGTATCTTTTCCTTTTTTTTTTTTTTTTTTTATTTTGTTTAATGAAGGGACTATAACCTCCCAGTTCTAATACCCAGCTGAGGCTGCCTACTGGTTTCAAGTCTGCATTCCTCAGAAATTTATCCTAATTTTTGCTTACTATTATGATTTTCTGGTAGTTGAATTTTAACTAAAAAAGAATACAACAATATCTGGCCTCACAAGCAAAGTATTAATTATTTGAAGTACATGTCCTTGTTTAGAGCATACACACTCAAATGTACACGAGAATCACATACACAAATGCATCTTTGCATAGATTAATTAATATTGAAGCCAGTGAGTCATCCCTTGTATTCATCTTAATTTTCATTAGTTTAGTTCTACAGTTCCTATGGGTATTGTTCTCCTAACATATCATAATAAAAAATGCTCTGGTTTATTGTTAAAGTATCTGAAAAAAAAACTGATAAAAAAATATTTAGAATTAAAAATCAATTGCATACCTGATGTGAGCAGTTAATTTGCAACAGTTCTGCAATTTTCAGGTCAAACTTATTGGACACAGCATTACAGATTTCCTGAAATTAATATTTGTCTGTCTTGCAAGCTCAAAACTATATTTGGCCAAATCACTGCAACAAAAGCAAGGGATCAATATTTTGGTAGTTTTGACAGGAATAATTACAGAGAATGCTTTAAGGGATCTTATACACAGGTGAACTATGGAGAAGAGCTTTCTGATTTACAAGTTACATACAGCTCACAATTGGGTGCATTTCGATCATCGAAGGACTTACTCAAAGAGTACTAATCTTGCTATTTCATGGTTTGATTAGATTGGTACTATTCCAGTGTATCCAAACAAAATAAAGTGCATGCTTATATTTTGTTGGTGATTTAGTTCAGCTAAATGACCAGCTACATAGAATTTTGTTAAAAAGTATTGGTCTCTGGAATCTCCAATGATAAATTAGGTATTGTCCAGATGTATAACAAAAAAAAAAACATATACTTACAAATTAGCAATAAGGAGGTAGCGCATATGTTGAGGGAACTTCTGTGACGGGAAACAGATCATCTGCATGTCCTTCATTGATTTAATTGAGAACCTGGTAGTATAATATTGAAAATTTAGAATAATTCAGTTGGAAGAAAAAGGAGTGTCAGCTTAGTCGTAAAGCAAGAGAGAGAGAGAGATATTTACTGTGGTCATAGGGGTATGATCAAGACCTATATACTATCAATTCATTTTTGCAATTTTCAAAGTTCAAATAGTTGATCTAATTTGCTCAACATGTTCTCCATATTAAAATGTGCTTGGGGACCAAATTTTATATTTTTTAGAATTTTTTACTATTTTTTATGGATATTTAAAAATCACTTGGACAAGGTTGTACAGAGAAATAACTAAGGGGTTTTATACTGAAACCTAACTACCATACACAGTGAACTATTGAGAAGACCTTTTCAATTTACAATGTTACAACAGCTAAAAATTGGGTGCATCTGCATTGTCAAAGGAACAGTGCAAGCGTAATGCTGTTTGAATTAGTGTTTAAAAGTAGTGTAAAGGAAGAAAGAGTGCAAGAGTAGTGTTGTTTTGATTAGTGTGTAAAAATAGTACAAAGGAAGGAACGGATCGAGTACTTCTGTTTAGATTAGTGACTGGACTAAAATATTGAAAATTTAGAATAATTGAAATGAAAGAAAAATGTGACTTGACTAGTATTACCAAGAATCAAAGAGCTGATGATTTCAAATTCATTACAAAAAGAACAGAAAAAAAAGGAAAGACCAAAAATTGAACTGATGTTCTTTTACCTAGCTTTTCAAATGTGAACTTGAAATTGCCCAGGGCCACCAGTTGCGCAGTACAAAATGTCTCCGCTTAAATCTCTTACGGCAAAAAGCACATGTCTGTTGCCCTGGAATTGAAAATTGAAGGAAACAACCAGAGGTAAGTGTTAAAATTTGAAGGAAGTGTTGACTATAGGGGCTAATAAGTCACTGATAAAAAATAGCAGAGAAATATTATTATGAAACTCACCAATTGCATCTGAAATTTGTTGCTTCTGAATTGCCATACTTCGTACTTTGTGAGCAATTGGATAAAATGGAAATTTTTCCTTGTACTTTTTATAATGATCAATATGGATTAGAATGCTGAGGGAAATTATTGTGGGTTCCCATGGATATGCATTGCACAGTCGAACCAAATTCTTAGAGCAATTATCTATAAATAACTCCTGTAGGTTAGGAGGCATGCTATCTGAAAGAGATTCAAGCTTAGTACATGATATCAACTCCATCTTCTTGAGTGAGGAGAGCTGGGTCAAGCTGGCTGGAAGGTGTCCAAACTCACAGTTGGAAAAGTGGATTTCCTGCAATGCGGTCAGCTCTTGAAACCATAAGTTTTGATGATTTGTAAATCGGGTAAATTCTGAATTTTTGAAATTCAAAACCCGGAGGGAAGGAAGACTTCCTAAAATTAGGTGGTACTCTTGATGCAAAAGACTGTGGTCTGCTTCTATGTGGGTAAGTGATGGCAAACCTTCCTGATGCACTTGTAAACCCTTCCCTTTTTGTTGGTTTTTTGTAGAATACTTGCTAAGAAGGTTTGAGCAGTTAACAAGTTTCAGACGTTTAAGGTGAATAAGAGAATGCAGATCTCCTTCGATTTTCAGTTCCGAGCAATTCTCGAGATTCATATCCTCCAACAACAACATGTCACGGGGGTCAAAAGAGACACTCGTTGAAGAATTACACAATTCCAAGTGGGTAAGACAGGAAAGACGGGGGGAATTTTCAAGTGAAATCAAGCTGTTGCATCCATCAATTGTCAATTTTTTTAGGGATAAGCTGAAAAGGTGAAGGGGTGCTTCCCTCAGGCTTTCGTTGTTTGATATAGTTAATTTAGAGAGAAGTGGAAAAAATTCTCTAACTCGCGCATCCTTCCATTCTTCACATATACATAACTTATTCAAAACTAGTTCTTCTAAGAGTGGAAAAACTTTTGGGTTTACTCCATACAAATAATAATCAATAAGTTTGACGGAAGGAAAATCCTGGATCTGAAGATCTTTCAGAAAGGGAAGTACCCCAAGGGGTGGTAGGACTTCAACATCGACAAATGAATATAGATATACTGTATTTAGATGTTCGAAATTGCCTATTTGAATGATCCAATTTGGAAAATATGAACCAACATAACTATGAATACTTAGGTATTTAATATCCTTGTGCGGTTGCAGTCCTTCGAGTATCTTCCAATCTACAGTGGATTTTCTCGCTGTAGTGCTTGAACATATAGAAATTCTATCAAGATATTTCTTGTCGACTAGCTTCGCTTGCATGGCCTCATCTTTGTTTATGATATTCTCAAAATTCTTAACTATTAGAGTCCCTCTGATCTCTCTCAAATTTCTCAATTCAGTTATCCCGTGTCCCTCTTTTTCGCCAACAAAGAAAACACCAAGTTGTTGAAGGTTCGTTAGTTGGCCGATAACAGAAATTTGCGCAATGGTTTCTTCATCAGCGCATAAGTGACGCAAATTTATCAATCCGTTAATGCAACTTGGTTTGTCTAGGAGTTTGCATTTCCGAATATACAAAGCTTGAAGAAGATAATGGTTAATAGAAGAGTGAGTTAAAACTTTAATTCCGGTGGAAGATAGATCCAGGAAACGAAGATGCTGCAAGTTCCAAATGGAGGGTGGAGGTTTTAGCTCTTTTTCCATGCTTATATAAGATAAATCAAGAACCCTAATACAATCTAAATTAGATAGAACGTTGTTTATAGCACTATATATCCCTTCAACTTGACTGCACCCAAAGTATAAGAATGATCGCAATTTTTTTTGTTTTTGAATTCCCTTTATAACCTCGAGATTGTTGGTATCTACTGCCAAGTGCCTAACCCCCAATGGAATTTCAGCTAATACCTCCTCAAGGTAGAAACATTCACCTGAAGAGACAATAACTGCCAAATCATGCATTAATTCATGCATTACATAGCTGTTGTTATCCCATGCTCGCTGAAAAAAGGACCTCTCAACCAACTCATCAAACCATTTCCTCCCAATATCTTCAATTTTCATCTCACTACCGACATCGGATTGAATAAAATTTTGGGCTATCCACATATGGATTAATCTATCTTTTTCTATCAGTGAGTTTCTAGGAAAAATAGAGCAGTAGGCAAAACATTGCCGTAAACAAGGATCTAGTTGTTCATAACCAAGTGCAATAGTTGGAAGGATTCGGCTTTTACCCTCTGGCATATTCCACCATACACTTTTGGCAATTCTACCCCAACTTTTTTGGTCTATGTTAGTTCTTAATATTTTCCCAATAATTTTAGCTGCCAAGGGTAAACCGCATAATTTTTCCGCTATTTCCTTTCCTATGGATTCTAAGGTTCTCCTTTTCTCCTCGGGCATTACTAGATTCCTGAAGGAAACATGTTTAAATAAATTCCAAAATATATCCCATTGCAGTGCACTCAATGGTATGGGACCAAAAGTTCCTACCTTATCTGCAAATACCTGATCCTGAGTTGTTATCAGAATTACACTACCTGGGGTACTACGACATAAAGTTGTAAAAAGGTATTCCCATTGATATACAATTTCTCCACAACAATCATCAAGGACAATTAGAAATTTGACCCTCTCAATGATCCAAGAGAGATTCCTAGAAACGTCCTCTAATGTGATCACATCTAGGCATTGATATGCTTTTACAGATTGAATAATCTTAAGCATCACCGATACAATATCAAGTTTGTTAGAGACAGAGATCCATGCTTGTGATGCAAAAGTTTGTTGTACCTCAGGATTGTTATAGGCAGCTTGGGCGAGTGCTGTCTTGCCTACCCCACTTATCCCAACAATAGGAATCACCAAAAGACCATGGCAGTTATTATAGTTTTTCCCTTCATTTTTGGTGGATTCTGACTCTGAACCTAATATAATATCTAAAATCATATTCAATTCATCTTGTCTGCCATATAAACCCACCTCCTCTAATGGTTTGAAAATGGTTTCTTTTTTATCATCAAATACTTCAGGGGTATGCGATTCATTATTTTCATTCTTGTCTACGAAGTCAAGAATTGTTTTAATATTATTAGAAAGTTGGTTCAGCTGAGCCACAATCTTCTTTAGACTTTTGTGGTTATCTTCAGAAAGAACGACATTCTGGACAAGAGAAAGAGAAGATGAAGCAAGTTTGCGAACCTTGTTCTTTCCCTGAACTTCCTCCTTGATAGATTGGGCTTCTATGTTGTCCAATACATCTTCCGCATCATAAACAGTCTCTTTGAGTCGTCTCAGCCAGTCTCCAACAGCTGGATTGTTGATAATTGCTCCCTTTTCGGCCTCAGTGACTGTTGATTGACAGAGTAAAAGGGTATTGCTCAATTCCTCAACCATCCCTTGAGTGTCTTTTGGGAACTCATAATTAGCGCCGAGATACTTCTGTGCTTTCTCAAGCACACTTTTGATCACTGGAGTTGCAAACCATCCCCCAGCCAACAACTCTAATCTGGCCATTGTTGAGATTTTGGGAGTATAAGTTCTTAGGTTTTCTGCTGTATATGGTGGATTTAGTTATCTTCGGTAGAGTCAAGTTATAGAAGTCTCAGAGGTACATATAATGGGTTAGGTTTTCATAGACAAAATGAAGTTTATTATAAATATTTTAATTAGTACAAAATATTAAGTTGCCATCAAGATGACGAAAATTAGTTAGAGGTCAACTTGCTGTCTCCATCTAACTAATGGATTATTACTGTTCATAGTTAGACTTTTACAATATTTATTTTACCAATTCACAAATATTAAAATAATTTCTGATGACCCAAAAAAATAAAAATAAAAACAAACTCAGTAGCTTATTATTAGTTATGTTAGGAACTTTTAATTGTTTTTTCACAACTAATTATTCTTTTTCCCATTTGTTAAAATAGGTATGTCTTCCATTAAAAATTCGAGCGAACAACCTAAAGTTGACAAAACAAATAATGGATGAAAGTACAGTCAAATGACCTCACATGAATTTACAAACTTATCTAGCAAAATATCAACAATTAGTTTGTTACAGATTCGACTTACTAAAACATTTGCCATTAAGGAAATATCAACAATTAGTCTCCTTGACCTCCCCAAAGCCTTTAGATAGTCTGGGCCTTCCTGGTGAGATAGGCTCAACATGTTCTTGGGCTACAACTTCCTCAGACTCCACACCTCCTGCACGATTGGGCCGATTTATTATAGAAGCATACCGGAAATAAGTGAAGACGTGCAAAATACTTTTTGTGTGAAATTTATGATGTTCGGCCTTCAAACTTTTAGAACAAGTAGAAGTTGTTGGGTCTTTGTTTCCCATTTTTTCTTCACAATATTATCTTCTTATGTTTAACCTGAAACACATGTTGAAAGTAATCCAAGTCATCAGGTGTCCCCACACGGCCCGCATGACTAGGCACACGGCCCGCATGGCTAGGGACACGGCCCGCATAGCTAGGGACACGGCCCGCGTCACTGGCGCTAAATTTGTCTTCTGTTATAACTGTCTCTGTAAACACATTTTTCTATTTTTGGTAAGTCCCTGTAATAGAGTTAGTGGGTGTAGCTGTAAGCCAATTATAGCACCAGAATTTTAGGGTAGTGAATGCTAAATTGAGATTATGTTCTAGTATTTATACTATGTATCTTGTATGTGTAATTTGTCTAAGTTGAGTAATATGAAATTATTGTAAGTTTTTTCTGTTATCTCAATTTATTTCCAACAAATTTGGTATCAGAGCCAAAGGTGAGAGATCAAGGCAGATCCGACCATGGCAGAGAACATGAATGTTTCGAATCCCTCGATTCCGCTGTTCAAGGGAGACAACTATGAGTTCTGGAGCATCAAGATTCGAACTTTGCTCAAGTCGCAAGGTCTATGGGAATTGGTAGAGAAGGGAGCACCGGCCCCTGATCCCACACCAACAGAAACAGCGAAGCGCGATGCGAAAGCACTGTTTTTCATTCAACAAGCCGTTGCTGACACGGTGTTTGCAAAGATTGCAGTAGCAGAAACAGCAAATCAGGCCTTGGTCTACTCTGAAAACCGCATTTCAGGGAAGTTCCAAGGTGGTAGCTATCAAGTTGCAGGGCTTGAGAAAGGAGTTTGAGACGTTGAACATGAATCAAGGCGAATCTGTTCAAGCGTTTCTCATAAGAGTCACATCCATAGTCAACCAAATCCGAAGCTGTGGAGAAGATCTTCCAGAAAAAACGGTTGTGATGAAGGTGTTGCGCAGCCTAACAACCAAGTTTGATCATGTGGTGGCAGCGATCGAAGAATCCAAAGATCTGTCCACCTACACGTTTGATGAATTGATGGGATCACTGCAAGTTCATGAAGTTCGTCTCAACCGATCAGAAGTGAAGGACGACACGAAAGCTTTCTATACCAAGGGCGATTCCTCAAGAAGCCAACAGCAAGGCAGAGGCAGAGGCAAGTCAAGTTACCATCAACCACATTCTAATCAACCGAAGAAAGATGTAGAATGCTACTACTGTCACAAGAAAGGGCATATGCAAGCCGATTGCTACAAGAAACAGAGAGAAGAAGGTCAAGACGTGGAGTGCTATTATTGTCACAAATTCGGCCATGTGCAGGCTGATTGTTACAAGAAGAAACGTGAGGAAGAGCAAGCTAATGTTGCAGAGGAGAAAGGCAACAAAGAAGACACCGAAACCAGGCTCTTCATGACGAAAACTGTTGATGCGACCCGTACCATGCCTGACACGGCCCGTGTCCAAAGCACATGGATCGTACGGGATACTGATGCAAGTCAAGTTTGGTTCCTAGACAGTGGGTGTTCTAATCACATGACCGGTTACAAGTATCTCTTCGAAGAATTGGACGAGTCATACAAGAAGCCTGTGAGACTTGGCAATGACAAACAAATTCAAGTTGAAGGAATCGGCAAGGTGGCTGTCAAAACTGCAAGCAACACAAGGTATCTACACAATGTATACTTCATCCCACAACTTGCACAAAACCTCCTGAGCATCGGCCAAATGATGGAGAGCGGGTATGCGATCAAATTCGAAGGCTGCACTTGCAAAATCGAGGATTCATCAACAAAGCATGTGATGGGTAATGATCAGGCAGGAATTGATGTCATGATGGGGGGCAATATAGTGGAACGTGATTCCATGACTAGAGATGACAAATTGGAGCATAGTGTCCGGCAAAGCGACTGTGATCAACTTGCTGAGGAGAAAAACCATACAAATCCGTCACATGTTGAAACTGACCTGATGCCGATAATCGGTAATGATGGAGGTCATAACACAGTTGACACAGAGAAGGATCTTGAAGAAGATGACTATCAATATGAAGATGCTAACTGGAGTTGGTCTATGGCAGAAAACAACATACCAGTAGCTGACAGAGAAGATGTATAACCTGATACGACCCAGATCATCATTCGATACAGCCCGCATGAAGGCGATACGGTCCGTGTGGACTCCAATACGGTCCGTGTGGACTCCGATACGGTCCGTGTGGACTCCAATACGGCCCGTGTACCATTCAATTCAGACAGCAGTAACACCGAGCAGCCTCAATTCGAAACAAACAGTGAGCAGCCTCAGCAAAATGAAGATATATCAACACCACTGCGAGTTTATACAAGAAGAATCAACCCACAGTCACAGCAAAAGACCAAAACCTTGCAAGAATTATACTCATCAACACAAGTGCTGATGGTGGAAGATCCCGAGTGCTTTGAAGAAGTCGCAGGCAAGAAAGAATGGGTCACAGCTATGAAAGAAGAAATTCGGGCAAGTGTTCTGGACGATAGAAGGAGCACATCCGGGCAAGTGTTCTTCTATGGTGACAATGCAATTTGCTGGAATTCGAAGAAGCAATCAACTGTTGCACTTTCCACAGCGAAGCGGAGTACAATGCTTTGTGACATCAGCGGCATGTCAAGGTATTTGGCTCAGACGCATTTTAGAAGAGTTAAACTACAAGCAAACAGGAGCAACAAAGATACTATGCGACAACCAGTCAACAATAGCAATGAGCAAAAATCCGGTGTTTCATAGTCGTACTAAGCATATTGAAACAAAGCATCACTTCATTAGAGAGTTGGTTGAGCAAAACGAAATCGAATTGGAGTATGTGAATACGAATGAACAAGTTGCTGATATCATGACCAAGGCTCTTGCAAGAGAGAAGTTTGTTTGGTGTCGAAGAATGATGGATGTAGATGACTTTGGATTAAGGGGGAGTGTTGAAAGTAATCCAAGTCATCAGGTGTCCCCACACGGCCCGCATGACTAGGCACACGGCCCGCATGGCTAGGGACACAGCCCGCATAGCTAGGGACACGGCCCGCGTCACTGGCGCTAAATTTGTCTTCTGTTATAACTGTCTCTGTAAACACGTTTTTCTATTTTTGGTAAGTCCCTGTAATAGAGTTAGTGGGTGTAGCTGTAAGCCAATTATAGCACCAGAATTTTAGGGTAGTGGATGCTAAATTGAGATTATGTTCTAGTATTTATACTATGTATCTTGTATGTGTAATTTGTCTAAGTTGAGTAATATGAAATTATTGTAAGTTTTTTCTGTTATCTCAATTTATTTCCAACAACACAATCCTTCAAATATTTCTAATTCTTTATTTTTCCACGCGTTATAAAGGTCTTAATTGAATTTCTCTTCATAGTTTGGGCTCAGAATAGAATTTCTATAAAAGTAAGTACTCAGTCTGTAAAAAAGAAACAATTTTGGGCTCCGTATTTGTCAGCCCAAAATTTGAGCCTCTCTTATCCCTATCCCTCTTTCTTTTAGTTTTTCTCTCTCCGCCTTCTATCTCCTCCCCAGTAGTTTAGGCCAGATGGAAGCACTGAGGTTGGAGAGCCTCAATTAAGCATTAGTAGTTATATACAGAATGATTTAACCCATTTTCTGTGATTAAGACTCATTAATGTGAATTTGTCTTAAATTCATAAACCTCACTGAACAATTTTGATCACTCGAGGGAGAGCGCCAGGTCAGAGGGAGGGCAGGGGGGGGGTGCTGGTAAAGAGGCAAGGGTGGGTGGCAGTACACATTGTTTAGCAATTTTGATCAATTTTTTCTGCACATACCTAAATTTAGGGCAATATTTGAAGCATGATATTGTTGGGGATAAACCGCGGACGCGTCAAGGAATAACTTTATCAAACACGTTGCGGACATAAACTAATACCCACTCAAATGGAGAAAAATAAAATGCGCACGAGAAACAATCACAACAAACAAATCAAATATAATGAAAATAAAAGAGAGACACAAGATTTTACGTGGAAACCCTTGCGGGAAAAAACCACGGGAGCACAACACCAAATCACTATACTTGGAGTTTTTACAATACAAGGAGATTATCAAACCAATATACTCTCTTACAATTTCATACACAAAATTTGATATCTCCTAATATATTTTGGTGAAAGGGAACAAGAGAGAAAATCCTAGAGATATGGCTCATAGTGGACACTTGTTCACTAGGAGAAGAAACAATTAGCTAAGCTTAAATCCAGCCAACAGTTTTACCCTTTTATTTCTCCATTCAGCTTTTCCGTAAAGAAACTACATGTGCTCTGGCCCATTTCTTTTGGCTTCACATAAACAACAGATATCACTGTCCTACGAGAAATCGAATTCATACCCTGACTGATTTGTATGATAGGTAGAGCACTTTCTGGAAACCAACTTCTTCATATTTCTTGGAATTAGCTGAAATAAATACAATACAGACATAGTATGATGACAACTCAGAAATAGATAGATTTGGAGTCCAAAGTTTTTTTTTTTTTTTTTTTTGGTTTAATGAAGAGACCCAAACCTCCCAGTTCTAATACCCAACTGGTTTCAAATCTGCATCCCTCAGAGGTGAGGCGAGGCATCCAAAGATATTTGTCCTAATTGTTGCTCTCTTTTTTTGATTTAATTTCTTGTAGCTGAATTTTAACTAAAATGAAAACAACAATATCTACCTCATGAGCAAAGTACAAAGATGTGAAGTCTGTGTTTTAGTTTAGAGTGTACACACATGAATTTACAAGAGATGTACAAACAGAAATTCATCTTTAATTCACCAAGTCGATCCCTTGGATTCACTTTAATTTGTATTAGCTTACATTACTGTTTAATAGTTCCTCAGGGTATTTTGTCGTAACATATCACAGAACTATAGATGCCATGCATTAGTTTATTATCATGCCCAAAAATGCTCTGGTTTATTTTTAAAGTTTCCCCAAAAAAAAAGCTGTGAAAATGAAATTAGAACAAAAAATCAATTGCATACCTAATGTGAGTAGTTATTTTGCAACACGTCAGCATTTTTCCCTTCAAACTATCTGAGACAAACATATCAGACACAGACTTCGTGAAATTAATATTTGTCTGTTAGACCAAGTCTCAGCAAGCTCAAATCTATACTTGTCCAAATCACTGCAACAAAAACAAGACATCAATATTTTGATAATTTTGACTGGGAGAAGGCTTTACAAAGCTAGCATTAAGGGATATTATACTGAAATGTAACTACCATACACAGGTGAACTACTGAGAGGAGCTTTTCGATATACAAGTTACAACTTACAACAGCTTACAATTGGGTGCTGTTCGATATTTGAGTGCATATTATTTAGTTAGTGATCCAGTTCAGCTAAATGAACTGCTTCGTAGAACTTTAAAAAAAAAACATTGGTCTCTGTGACCTCCAATAATAAATCTATTGTCCAGATGTATAACAAAACAAAAATGTCTTCTTACAAATTGGCAATGAGGAGGTAGCAAACATATTGAGGTAAACTTCCTTGAGGGGAAAAAAGGTCATCCCCATGTCCTTGATTGATTTAGTTAAGAACCTGGTAGTAAAATATCCAAAATTTAGAATAATTTGCAAGAACCAAAGAACTGTTGATTTCAAATTCATGAAAAATAAAGAATACAACAAAAGAAGAAGACCAAAAACTGAACTGATGTTCTTTTACCTAGCTTTTCTTGAAAGAGAATATTTTATGACGAGTTCAATACCATGAACTTGAAGTTGCCTAGTATCCAATCTCTCAGCTGAAATGTCCTACTGCATGAAGTACATGACCATTACTCTGGAAATGAAAATTGCAAGAAACAAGCAGAGATAAGCATTAGAAATTGAAGACAGTATTGACTATCACTATAGGGCCTAATCCACTGATTCAAAATTGAAGAGAGAGATTATTATGAAACTTACCAGTAACATCTGAAATTTCTGGCTTACGAATTGTAATGCCATCAATTTGGATTACAGGAATGTGAGAGATGAATTGCCAGTCTTCACCCTCATTTGGTTGGCACCGTTGAACCAAATTTTTAGAGCAACCCATTAAGGTTAACTCCTGTAGGAACGGAGGTGTGCTCTCTGAAAGAGATTCAAGCTTAGTACATGATATCAACACCACCTTCTTGAGTGAGCAGAGCAAGGTCAAGCTGGCTGGAAGGTGCTCAAACTCACAGTTGGAAAAGTGGATCTCTTTCAATGCGGTCAGCTCTTGAAACCATAAAATTTGTTGATTTGTAAATCGGGTTGATTCTGAATTTTTGAAATTCAAAACCCGGAGGGAAGGAAGATTTCCTAAAATTTGGTGGTACTCATGATGCAAAAGACTGTGGTCTGCTTCTATTTGGGTAAGTGATCGCAACCCTTCATCCCGATGCACTTGTAAACCCTTTCCTTTTTGTTGGTCCTTTGTAGAATACTTGCTAAACAGTTTTGAGCAGTTCACAAGTATCAGATGTTTAAGGTGAGTAAGAGATTGAAGATCTCCTTCGATTTTCAATTCCGAGCAATTTTGGAGATTTAGGTACTCCAAAAATGGCATGTTAAGGGGGTGCAAAGAGACATTCGTTGAAGATTTACATATTTTCAAGTTGATAAGAGAGGATAGATGGAGGATATATTTTTCAAGTGAAATCAGGCTGTCACAATCTTGAATTGTCAGTCCTTTGAGGGATGAGCTGAAAAAGTGAATGGGTGCTTCTCTTAGGGCTCTGCTGTTTGTTATTGTTAATGTAGAGAGACGAGGAAAAAATTCCCCAGCTCGTGCATCAGTCCATTCTTCACAGTTGGATAAGGTTTCCAAAGCTAGTTCTTCTAATATCGGAAAAACTGTTTTCTTTTTTCCATGAAAATGATAGTTAATGACCTTGATGGAACTCAAGCTCGCAATTTTAAGAAGTTTCAGGGAGGGAATTTCCCCAAGAGGTGGTAGGACTTCTACATTGACACATGAATATAGACATAGTGTATTTAGATTTAAGAAATCGCCTATTTTAATGATCCAATTTGGAAAATCTAAACCAACATAATAACTAATTGTTAGGTGCTTAATATCCTTATGCGGTTGCAGTTCCTCGAGTACCTCCATGTCTACAGTTGATTTTCTCCGCGTAGTGCCTGAATTTATTAAAATGTTATCAAGATGTTTCTTGTCAGCTAGATTTGCTAGCATGGCCTCATCTTTGTTTTTGATATTATGAAAATTCTCAATTCTTAGGGTCCCTCTAATCTCTCTCAAATTTCTCAATTCCCTTATTCTGTGTCCCTCTTTTTTGCCAACAACAAAGACACCAAGTTCTTGGAGGTTGGTTAGTTGACCTATACCAGAAATTTGGGCAATGGTTTCTTCATCAACACACAAGTGACGCAAATTTATCAATTTGTTTATGCCCCTTGGTAATTCATGGAATTGACATTTCTGAATATACAAAGCTTGAAGATGATAAAGGTCAATAGAAGAATGAGTTAAAACTTCGATTCCTGTGGAAGATAGATCCAGGAAACGAAGATGCAGCAAGTTCCAAATGGCGGTTGGTGGTTTTAATTCGTTTTCCATGCACATATAAGATAAATCAAGAACCCTAATGGTATCTAAATTAGATAGAGTGTCGTTTATAGCACTATACATTCCTTCAACTTGACAGCACCCAAAGTACAAGAATGAGCGCAAATTTTTATGTGTTTGAATTCTCTTTATGACATCGAGATTGTTGGTATCTACTGCCAAATGCCTAACACCCAAAGGAATTTCAACTAATCCCTCCCCAAGGTAGAAACATTCACCTGAAGAGACAATAACTGCCAAATCATGCATTAAGTTGTGCATGACATAGCTGTTTCTATCAACTCCACGTTGAAAAAATGACTTCTCAACCAACTCATCAAACCATTGCCTCCCAATATCTTCAAGTTTCATCACACCATTGACATCAGATTGAACAAAATTTAGGGCTATCCACATATGAACTAACCTATCTTTTTCTATCAATGAGTTTCTAGGGAATACAGAGCAGTAGGCAAAACATTGCCGTAAACAAGGATCTAGTTGTTCATAACCAAGTCCAATAGATGAAAGGATTTGGCTTTTGCCCTCTGGTATATCCCACCATTCACTTTTTGAAATTCTCCTCCATCTTTCTTCATCTACATTAGTTCTTAATATATTTCCAATAATTTTAGCTGCCAAGGGTAAACCGCTCAATTTTTCAGCTATTTTCTTTCCTATGGATTTTAAAATTAACCTTTTATCATCGGGCATCACAAGATTCGCAAAGGCAAAACGTTTAAATAATTTCCAAAATATACCCGAGTCTAGTTCACGCAATGCTATGGGACCAAAAGTTCCTACCCTATTTGCAAATACATGATTCTGAGTTGTCATGAGAACTACACTA
Source organism: Carex cristatella (assembly GCA_024447775.1). Taxonomy (NCBI): domain Eukaryota; kingdom Viridiplantae; phylum Streptophyta; class Magnoliopsida; order Poales; family Cyperaceae; genus Carex; species Carex cristatella. The sequence continues at coordinate 449,749 of JAJHPF010000026.1, read as the reverse complement.
CCTGGGGCACCACGAGATAAGGTTGCATAAAGGTATTCCCATTGATGTTCAAACATATCATCGAGGACAATTAAAAATTTGACTCCCCCAATGATCAAAGAGAGGTTCTTAGAAATGTCCTCTAATGTGATCACATCTAGACGTAGATATCCTCCTAAAGATTGAATAATCTTACGCATCACCAACACAACATCAAAGTTATTAGAAACAGAGATCCATGCATGTGATGTAAAAGTCCCTTGTACCTCAGGATTATTATACACAGCTTGAGCGAGTGCTGTCTTGCCTACCCCACCCATCCCAACAATAGGAATAACGAAAATACCATGGTAGTTATTATAGTTTTTCTCTCCCTTTTTGCTGGATTCAGAATCTGGGCCCAATGAAATTTCTAAAATAAGATCTAATTCATCTTGTCTTCCATACAAACCCACCTCATCTAATGGTTGGGAAATGGTTTCTCTTTGATCGGTAACTTCACGGATATGTGATTCATAATTTTCATTCATGTTTACCAAGTTAACAAAATTTGTGAAATCAGCTGAAAGTTGCTTCAGCTTATCCACAACTTTCTTTAAGCTCTTGGAGTTATCATCAGGAAATAACATACTCTTGAGAGCATAAAGAGAAGAGGAAGCTAGATTGCTAACCTTGTTCTTTACCTGAACTTTATCCTTGATAGATTTGGCTTCCATGCTGTCCAACACATCTTCGGCATCGTAAACAGTTTCTTTCAGCATCCTCAGCCAGATTGCAAGATCTGGATTGTTGATGATAGTTCTTTTTTCAACCTCCTTGACTGTTGCTTGAGTGAGTACAAGTGTACGGGTCAAGGTCTCAACCATCTCTTGGGTGCCTTTCTGCAACACAAAATTATCATTCAGATAATTCTGTGCTTTCTGAACCACTCTCCGAATCACTGGGGATGCAAACCATCCCCCAACCAACAACTCTACTCCTGTCATTATTGAGATTTTTTGGGAGTCTAAGCTCTTAGGTTTTCTTCTGTATGTATATGGTGGATATCTTTGGTTTAGTCAAGAGCCTCAGTAGTATATATAATGGGTTAGGACCCTTACACAATGGAACTTTTTATTAAAAATTTTAGGATCAAAATTTAATTTGTCATCAAGTTGATGAATTAGTTGGAAGCGTTCAACTTGCTATATCTACAAGAATGCGTATTGAATTGTAGATTCCTTTGGAGATGATTAATTTCTAAAATGATTACTATTATTTTTAAGTTTTCTTTATTTTTTTCATCAGGAAATTATTGTTTTTATGATGAAAGTATTTGCGTTATATTCAGGTACATTTGCAATTCACTACTACTATATTCATTATTTTAAAAGTATTTCTTGCAGAATTTGAACATGAGTCTATCCATAGAGAGTCGAGACCTATCACCGTATATGGGCTAGGCCTACAGTTCATGTACAAAAATTTGCAACACGACTTTGTAATATAGCACTATTATCAGTTTAATGATGTATTGAAGATAAAAAGTTATTTATTTTGGAAAATTAATAGTTTATGTTCTCTTGTGTTATCTTAGAATATGGAAATTGCACCTTGGTAATTATAGCCTATATAAGGAAAAAGTACGGTGGATATCAGTGAAAAGAAAGTGAAACAGTGGAAAGGAGATTCAGGGTGGCAAAAGTGCTCATGGCTCGTGACTCACTCAAGCTCGCTTATTTCTGGCATGAGCCAAAATACGAGCCGGCTCATTCTGGCTTGGTCCGGAAATGACCGAGTTTGAGCTTGGTCTGGCTCAACTCGGTCTAGTAACGAGCTAATCTAGACTGGACCCGGCCTGTGCATACAGCCCTCTCCTGTAGCCTTCTTTCTCTCTCACCCGCAACCTCATCTTGCGAGTCTTTGTCCCCTCTTTCCCTTTTCGCCTCCATTACTTCTGCCCCTCTGCCTTCAGCTCTCTCACCTGAAGTCTTCTCTCTCACCAGTGAGTTCTGTCCCTGAAAACCAGCTCGACCCGGCTCGGCGAGCTAATGAGCAAGTATATATCTTCGGGCACTTTTTGAATATAAGAACAGAAAAAAATTAACTAATACTTGAGAGTATATTCGGGAACTTTTTGAAAAAAAAACTTATTCAACAACTGGTATTGAAGCTAGATGATCAGGGACCAATCTGGTGAAGTAGAGAGGGAAGAGGAGGAAGAAAAAACTAAGAAAAGATAAAGAAGTACAAGTTTTATGTAGTAATTACATAAAAAGAGAAAAAAAAAAACAAACAAAAGGGAGAAACAAAAAAGTGAGTAACTTTCTAATGAAGAATGTTTTATCATTCCTTTCAATTCTGATCAATAATATTAATTAGTTTTAGGGAAAGTTAACTTCTATTGTAGCAAAAAGAACGAGTTCAAAAGTGGGAGGTTGCAGGTTCAAAACATGGACAAAATCTTTTACTGACATTGAAAATTTGAAGTTTAGTATCAATAACAATGCTCCTTGTGTGAAAGTCGGTCGTTTGAAATCCAGACGGAAATTCTTTATGGACATTTAAATTTAAAAGGTTAGACTTTTATTGTTCTTGCAAAAGAACTTCTGTTGGAGTCAAAGCTGACGACCCCTCATTGACGAACCGAAAAAAATAAGAAAGAAAGGGGCCGTTCGGCAACAAAAGATTAAGAGCTTAAGGAGCACTAAGAAACCGATGTTCGGTTGTCTTAATCCATAGGTGAATGATTAAGCGCTTAAGGAGGGGATATAGGTTCCTTAAGGTCTGGGTAGGAGATTAAGATCCGGGCAACACGCTAAGGAATTGGTGTTCGGCAAGATTAAGCGACTAAGGAAATTAAAAGAAGCGGATTAAGCCTTAAGAAGGCTTAATCCATGTTTGCCGAACAGCCCCAAAGAGAATAGGTCTCTAGTAATTCTCTGAAAAATTAGCAAATGAAAGAAGTTTTTGTCAATATTATTAAAAATTTGGATGGTGAAAGTATTGATTAATGGGAGAAAAGAGCTATTGACCAACGTGAATTTTTAATGGAATATATGCCGGTAGAAGAGAACTATTGACCAACGTGCAATAGATCATTTTACAGGCAGTAAGATAATCTCAACGCAAAAGATTGATTTTGCTTGAATGTTTTATCGATCTGATACAAGTCCAATAAGGTGCAAGACTAAGGAAAAAAAAAAAAACTACTTTGACGTCACACTTGTTTGATATGTTCCATTAAAGTAAGCCATCTTCTACTAAAAAATTGTAAAAGAATAAAAATATGAAGAATCTTTGACCAATAATACAGATCGAAGCTATTAATGTAAGTATAAGGTGCCTCACCCTGTCTGGAATTTCCTTGGGTCGTAATCTTGATCGGTCATTTTACAGGTAGTAAAACAAATCCGAGCGTATTATTTGGACTTAGTTTGGATGTATTATCGATCCAATGTATCAAGTCCAAGAAGGCGAAAGAGTTAGGAAAAAAAAAGTAATTTGATATAACAACATGTCGACGTTAAATAAGTTGGCCCTGGGACCTAGCTAATACTTAACATTAATAGCCACTGTATTATTGGTCAAAGATTCTTCACACACACACACACACACATAGAGAGAGAGAGGTTGGCTAATATCAAATCAGTTGTTTATAAGATCCCGTGCAACCAAGTCGTTTTTCAATTTTCGAAGACCAAAATGTCTATCCAAACTGTTAGATATTTGGTCAATAGTTCTCTTCTATTGGCATATATCCCGTGCAATCAAGTCATTTTTCAATGTGCTTGGAGACCAAATTTTACACTTTTTAGAATTTTTTACTATTTATTAAGCCACTTTGAAAATCGCTGATCTAACGTTGGCTTATGATTTTACTATTTGGTTAAGTCACCGTGAGATCAACGATTTTCAAAGTGGCTTAATAAATAATAAAAAAATTCCAAAAAATGTAAAATCTGGTCTCTAAGCACATTCTAATATAGAGATGACATTTAACGGTTTGGATCGACTTTTTGGACTTTGAAAATTAAAAAATGACTTGGTTGCACGGACCTCAAAACAACTGATTTGATATTAGCCCCCCGTCTCTCTCTCTCTCTCTCTCTCTCTCTCTCTCTCTCTCTCTCTCTCTCTATATATATATATATATATATATATATATATTGGAGAAGACTGGTTTACATGCATCAATAGAATGTATTAAGCCATATGATCCGTAAATTTCCTATATATTGGATTACTTTATCGTAGATCGAATTAATAAACTAACCTTCAACCACATTATAGTTCAATGGAATTCATTTTTTTTTTTTTTTTTGACAATATTTAAGAATCCGGTGATGGCATACCGCTAGCTAGTTCTATTGCATCGAGATTCAAGTTTAGAAACATTATATTCATGCTCTAATATTGATTCGTTTTTGGAATTTGCGGTTTAAAGGGATGATTTTGATATGTGTAGTTTTTTCTAGTACTTTAGGATTAACCATGCATTTATATCTAGCCAAATACGACAGTAAGTTTTTTTTATAACTCTTCTATATGAAAAGTTTGATATGTGAGATTTAAAGGATTGACCTTTCTAAGTTTGAAAGCTTGTGATATATAAGGTTTAAAGTATTGACATGTGAGGTTTAAATGCTTAACTTATTAGGTTTAAAGGTTTAAAGGCTTAAAAATTAACTTCTGACAGTAAAAGGTTTGATATGTGAGGTTTAAATGCTTGACATGTTATATTTAAAGAATTGAATTGTTAGGTTTAAATGATTGACTTTGATATATGAGTTTTAAAGTATTGATGTGTGAGATTTAAATGCTTCACTATTTATTTAGTTTTAAAGTGTGGATATGTAAGGTTTTCAGTTAATTTATTATCCAATTTATATAATCTGTTAGGCACAAATAATTGAACTGTTATGTTTTTAATTTTGGTTTTACTTATTGATATTATTTATGTTACTGTTTTGATTTTGATCCTGACTCTTATGACTCAACAAAACATTACTTACGACAAGCTCCTAGTGTAGAACCACAACTGTTTAGTGCACAAAAAAAATAAATGGATACGAATACAAATACATATAGTAAACGGATGTCAAAATTTAAAACCAGATCTGCCTTAAACGGATATATATACGGAGCGAACAATCCACATATATGGATTCAAATACTGATATGAAACAAATTATTATCGGATAATATTAAGTTATATAAATAATCCACTCAAATAATCCACTTATATAATATAATACAAGTATTATAATAAAAACAATATTTTTTTAGTAATACAAACAAAGAAAAAGAAAAAAAAGTAAAAAAAATATTGTTCTCAGTCGGGAACCAATTTAGTCCCTCTACTAGAATTCAAATATAATGAAACCCTTATATTATATGGGAATCAAAATACCATCACAGTATCACACCCACGGGAGAGTCAGTACTTCAAAGTTGAATGCAGTCACATAGCCGGGCCTTTAGTCCTTTTTAATTAAAAGTGAATTCGGGTAACAGCTAGCTTCAGATACCCTCATTAATTTCAATTCGGATAGTATCTGAATATTCGCTCTGTTTACAACTCATGAACCAGATCCGTATCCAAATCCAAAACTGTTCTCCATATTGAGATAATATCTGGATCCGAATTCGGTTTTCAAGTGGATACGGATCGAATTCGGAGCGGATAGTTTGGATCCGTTTACACCCCTACTTGCTTTAGAAATTTTAATATATTTTTTTTGGAAAACAGTTGTAAACAATTAATTTTGTTTTTATTTCATAACTTTGCAATGATTTGGTCCAGTTTAATATGAATTGTTAGAAATGTTTGAAAATTCTATATGTGCATTTATAACGTCAGCTGTTAAAAAATAAAAAATATAAGTTTGATTTGATGTTTAAAGGATTGAGTAGAGGTCCGGCACTCTAGAAGGCCGAAGGACTCGGAGGACATGCTCAGAGATTGGATATATATGATACTAAAAAATCAAATATTTATAACTTACACTTAAGGTGTAAAGGTTTGAATGTCTGAACATTACATGGTGGTCTTGTGAAATGTGATCTTTAGAGAGTTGGACACTGCATCGCTGGATAGGACGCTGGCCGGATGCTGACATTCTAAAAGGTTGAAGAACTCAAATAACGCGCGCAGATGGTGATTTATTTGAGAGGCAATTATCATGCTACAAAAATAAAATAGATTGTTGTTGTCCCTACTATATCAGTCAGTTGACCGTAGTCATGGAAAAATTATTATCTTATACGGTCAAGAAGAAAATATTATTTTATTTGATTTGACAGGTAATGAATCTGATTAGTTTCGCTACCAACCTCCATTTAATACTAAATGTTGGGGACCGTTGCTAGTTGTCTTCATATAAAGTACAAGCTTGTTTGATTCCGTAGAAAATATTGATAAAATATATATGCAAAATGTAAAAACTTATATTAAGTATAAATCAGAGGAGTACATAGAAAATTAAGGTTGAGGAGCTGAAAAATAAAGGGTAGAGTAATTTTATTTTATAAAGGGACTAAAATGTTTTCATGCGCATATATATAAAATCATAAAAAATTAATGACAAATGTTGCAATGATTCAGTTGATAGGAGACTAAGCCAACTTTTCCTGACACTAAGATCTGCCACTACTAGTGTGTGTGTGTGTGTGTGTGTGTGTGTGTATATATAACTTGTTCTTTTAGATGCAATAAATGTATTATGAACCAAAAATTCAATAACATACTTCAATTTTATTATATTTTAATTTGTTAGATATATCAAATTGGTAACGTGATAATTTATAAATCTCAAATTATACTATCATCTTATTACATTATCTCATTTTGTAACTGAAATTTGCAAAAGATATTCAACGGATCAGATAATTAATCGATCGTCAAAACTGATTAGTCGGCTGTCTAATCTAATTAATTTGATACTGTGCTCCAATATTATATTTCTGAGTCATTCTTCACCCAAAATATAGTTTGATGATGTTAAACACACAAACTTTCAATTTTGTTTCTCATTTGGACAAACGTACACATCTTTTATAATCCATTGAATCAAAGTGGTCTGCTTCTATTTAGTATAATTAACACTAGTGGAAAAAACACAATTTGTGTCACCCTATTTGTGTCGGATTAATGTGTCAGGCGATACAGAAAGAAATATGTATTGGTAATTAAAAAAAAACGATACTAAAAATATTCTGTATCGGCTGTCTTAACAGCCGACACAGATACCTCACTATCTGTATCGGTTCATTGTGAAATAGCCGACACAGATTATCTGTATCGGTTCTTTACTAATAACCGATACAGATAGTGAGGTATCTGTGTCGGCCTTTAGTAAATAACTGATACAGTATTTTTATAGACTGTTTGTATCAGCTAATATTATTGAACCGATACAGTGTGTCACTGTATTGGTGTCGGTCTATTATTTAACCGTTACAAGTTATTTTTAGTGTCGGTTTTTTAAATTTAACCGATACAGATAAGTTATCTTTTCAATTACCTCCCAACAACGCGGATTAAATCTAGGTTTTGACATCTCCACTGAAACAACAGTTCTCTCTCTTCACTCTTTGCGAAAATAACTTGCGAAAACAACAGTTATTTCTGATCTCAGTTAGCTACACCTTTATATTTCCATTTTGATTATCAAAAGGAGGTGGCGGCCTAAGCATTCATAGTTGATCAAAACAACTAAGTCATCACTTCATCTTCATCTAGCTCGAAAATGGTACGGATTAATGCAAGAATTTTATGCAATGTTGTTTTTAAGCTTGATTGAAGGTTTATTTGTCTTTCTCCTTTGATTATTGTACAATTTCTTACCTAGCTAGCTAATATACCAAAATAGGAATTTTGATGTTCATGTATGTAAGCCCTAATTAATGTTCATGTAAGCCTTAAATTGACATAGGTTGGCTTTAATAAGGTTGCTATACTTTGTGTGAGAATGATTAATAGATTTAGGTTGTTGTGTAGTGAGTTTTGTAAAAAAAAAATCAAAGAATTAGGGTAATTTTGCAATTTGTATTTTAATTGTAAGCATGCATGTAGGCTATGGTTTGTGTGATTAATAAGTTCAAATTTTATATATTGTTTATGATTAAATTAGTGGGGATTGTAAGAATTGATATTAATTATTGTTCTTTATGTAGGGTACGTAGTGGATTTGTAGATTAATTGACTATTATCTTCTCATCTTGCTATCACGGTCTCTTCATCTCGCTCGATCCGACATCCAAACAAATTGTAAGTACAACCTAAAACTCATATTTAATTAGTACGTAGTTTGTGCAAGCATGGATGTGTATTTTGATATATAAGAGTAATTTGTAGTTAATTAGGTGTATCTATACTAGGTAGAGTATTGTCTTACGAGCCACAACCGAATTAATTAATGCCGTTAGGTCATGAAACTCGTTCAAAATTAATCCATTAGGGATTAATTTTGAATAGTCCCCGTTTTGGGACTGCTCTTTGAATACTCTATCTCAATTAGGATATGACCACATATTAGTTGTGTTTTAGTATTTAGGAAAATTTCGGCAGCACTTTCCCATATTAGTTCCCTGAATATTCGGAGAACTGAGGGAAAGTGCTGCCGAAATTTTCCTAAATACTAAAATACGACTAATATGTGATCACTGCTGAGACAGAGTATTCAAAGAGTGTGATAAGATGGTAACCGGCCCATATAAGCCCTATTGTGAACACTTAAGCCCAACAGTGTGCTTAATTAATTGTGTTTTCTTATAATTAATTACATATGGACCGCAGTTGGATGTACGAAGCATCACGTCTGTCGAATGAATATATGACAGGTGTTGATGAGTTTATGAAAGTTGCTGAGGAATATATGGTAGGTGATGGGAATGGGCTAATGCCGTGTCTTTGCCGTGATTGTAACAATATGAAGAAATATTCTAACCCCATCCAAGTGAAGAACTATTTGATCCGCCGTGGATTCAAGCACCAGTACAAGCGTTGGATATGGCACAACGAGAGTACTTTGGAAACTGACAAAGGCACTGGTTCGGAGCATCAGGAATATAATACCGATGTAAATGACGGCAGTGATGATGTGCCGGGCGATGAAAATGAAGACATGAATAATTTTGATCAAATGCTACGTGATTTAGAAGAGGATTTTGGTAATGATAAGCAGTACTTTGTATTTGAGAATTTAAAAGAAGATTGTAATAAGGAATTGTATCCCAGTTGTAGTAAATTTTCAAAATTGAAAGGTGTATTAAAATTGTATAACCTTAAAGCATCTAATGGTTGGACTGATAAGAATTTTACTGCGTTATTGCAAACTTTAAAAGAAATTCTTTCAGATGGAAACGAGGTACCCTCAAATACTTACAAGACGAAGAAAATGTTGTGTCCAGTGGATTTGGAAGTTCAAAGAATACATGCATGTCGAAATAATTGTATATTATATCGGAATGAGTTCGAAGATCATCAAGAGTGTCCGAAATGTGGTGCATCACGTTACAGTAGAAAGCATTCAATCGCCGATAAAAGTGATACAGATGGACCTGGTAAAGGACCTCTAGCTAAGGTAATGTGGTACCTCCCCGTGATACCAATGTTGAAACGTTTGTTCTCCAATGCTAGAGATGCAAAATTATTGCGTTAGCATGCCGATAGTAGGAAAAAAGATGGATAGTTACGGCACCCAGCTGATTCTCATCAGTAAAGAAATATTGACATAAAGTTTTCCGATTTTGGCGGTGACCCAAGAAACCTGAAGTATTATATACATTGGAAGAAAATATTTTAATTAGAAGTAATATTTTAATTGAATTAAGATAAAGATAAAATTAGGAAAATTAAATTACATTTTGTTTAAATATGTTTTATTTTTATTTTTATAAATTAAGATAAAGATAAAGATAAAATTAAGATATAGATAAAATTAATAAAATTTAATAAATATGTTTTATTTTTATTTTAACAAAGAATGTATGAATTTAACATTTCAGATTATATTGTGTCGGTTATTAATTTGAACCGATGCAAATTCTTATTTGTATCGGTTATTTGTTTATAACCGATACAAACAATGCATTTGTATCGGTTATTTTATAAACTGACACAGAGTCTACACCGAAAATTTAATTTTTCAAAATTATACATCTGTATCGGTTTTATGTAAATAACCGACACAGAAATAGTTTTTTGTATCGGTTATATTATTTAACCGATACAGATAGATCATATTAGAGATCTCCCTCCTTCATTTTACTTAGAACTTTTCAAAAAATTTGCCAAGCCCTTCGTTTTCACCTCTCCCTCTCCGTGCCCTTCGTTTTTACTCGGCAGAAGCACCACTGTGCCGCAGCCTTACCACCTCCTCCTTGCGGCCGTTCTCGTCTAGGGCCCACTCCCTCACTGCCGTTCTCGTCTAGGGTTCCGCAGCCTCACCACCTCCTCCTCTCAGCAGAAGCACCAGTGTGCCGGCAAAGGCAGTGTCTCTTCGACATTATCTCCTTTTGGTGAGGTTTTGGATTTGTACCCAAATTTAGGGTTTGGATTTGTACCCGAAATCTAATCAAATTTATAGGTGAATTTAATATTATAAGTTATATTAGAATTTAGGGTTTGGATTGTACCCAAAATGTGCGTGAAATTTGCTTGAAATGTGCTTGGAATTGTGCTTTTATATTGAACCCGAATTTAGGGTTTTGTATTGAACCCGAATATTAGAATTGGAATTTAGGATTTTGCTTGAAATGTACATGTGTGCTTGCTGATTTTTATTGGGTCATCAATTGGGGTTGAATTGTGCAAAGTGTCATGAAATTGAGTGATGCTTATCATTTGTAAAGTAGTCATCTTTCGGAAATGTGCATGCTTGCCACTTGCTTGTTTAAAGGGTAACTAGTTTCATTTACCCTTTGTGCAAAGTTGTGACATGAATTGACAAGTATATAGTTACGGTTTAGCATGAATTTACTACTACAATTATTATCGTACTTGTAGCCTATTTAAATAGATTTTTTCATGAAAATTGTGAATATGAATTGTGAATTGCGAATTGCGAATTTTTCATGGGAATATGAATTGTGAATATTAACTAAATTTAATGTGAATTGTGAATTAGGGTTCATTACGGCACCCCTAAATTTGATCTTTATTTTGCTAATTTTGCTATTCCTACCATGTCTACTGGTAGTGGTAGTGGTGATGGTGATGGTGATAATGACATGGGCAACCGGAGGAATCGAAAAAAGCGATAAGTTGAAAGTCATAAGGCCAAAGGTAATGTAGTGCCTATCGTCTAAAAGTTACCGTTTACAAAATTGTTTCGGTTTATTATGAATTGCTGAAGTCCATCTTCTGAAAATTGCTAACTCTTTAATATTTTCATGTGTGATATATTGCCGGCAACAAAACGACGGTTGAGAATGCGCCTATTATGTCATGTTGTATGTGTATGATATAATAAATCGCTTCCTCGATACTTTTCCGAACATGAAGGTACATATGCATTTATATCTTCCAAACGTAACTAGTTGCTCCAAATTTAATTAAATAAATAATTAATTGCATTTTTCCATCATTTAAAAAATGCAGGAATTTGAAGTGGCGATTGCATACACTAATGCGGAGATCAATAGCATTCGAAACATATGGGTCAATTTTTTCATTAAACAAATAGCCCATCCAAGTAGAACAATTTAATTAGGATGCGATAATTATAAAAACAATTTAGTTCAATTTAGGATGTGTAACAATAATTTAGGGTTTTAATTCAATTTAGGATGTGTAAGAACAATTTTGGGTTCTAATTCAATTTAGGTGCATAATCTAATTTAGGATGTGTGAATGCATGCTTTTATATAGGCCAGCAATACATATGGTAGTTGGCCAAAAATAAAAAAAATATTTCAAAATAAAATATAAAATCTGTGTCGGTTCATTAAAATACGTGATACAGAAAATAATTTTTGTATCTAGATAGGGACCTATCTGTGTCGGTTAACTATAAAAGACCGACACAAATTCCTCTATCTGTATCGGTTGTTAATGGTTAATCGACACAGATAGAGGAATTTGTGTCAGTCTTTAATAGTTAACCGACAAAAATTTGGAAGAAAAAATAAAAATAAAATAGAGATTACAAAACTGTTTTGGGTTAGAAAACCGATACAAAAAGTATTTTTTTCTGTATCGGTTGTTTAACCGACACAAAAATCTGTGTCGCCTCTATGTCCGATACAGATATGCATAAACAACCGACACAGATTGTGATTTTTCCACTAGTGTAATGATTATAGAATAAGATTTAAAAGAACAGCTATTTTTCTGAAAAAAATGTTCACTAATTAGAGCATGAATTTCGAAAGTTAAAAAAAAATTCATATTTAGACTTAATTGGATGTTCATAGATTTTTTTTCCTATAATTTATTAAAATTGATTAATCTTTCTGCAATATATATATTTCACAAAAGAAGACTAAGTTTCTTTTTCTGTCTATTCTTTTTAGGTTTGTATCCTTTTTTTTTCTTCTTTACTGGAGATAGATTAAGCCCTTTTAAGGGATTTATGATGTCTGTTAAGGGAGGAATTTAACAGGAAATTTTACAAATTGTCCAACATTTCAAAATTTTCAAACAAAATACTCCTCTAAAATAATTAACAAAATACCCTTGTGGGACCCTAATTTACCACTCTCTATCCATCTCTATCCTTACCTCATATTTACTCTAATCAAATTTGACATCTTCATATATTTCATTAGACTATATGAGTATATAAAAGATTTTAAAGAATATATAATTCAAACAAAATTTTTTTGTAAACATTCAACAAATTTATAATTAGATAATATTTATCAAATGCATGTTTCATTCAATTATTTACACTTTTATATAGTATGTTATTAGAAAGATAAACTCTTAAATTTATATTTTACTTATTTGATAGTGTTTCATTTAATTTTTCCTATAATCATTAAAAAAAATTAAAGTGAAAACATTAAATAAAAAATATAAATACTTTGAGATGTAAATAAAAAGTACAAAATATGAGATACAAAATAATTTATCTCTATATTTTAACACACACAAAAATTATATATTGTCAAGATATTTTCTTCTCCGTTTGTTACAATATAAGACATTACTTATATGGAAATGATAATTGTCTCCGATACTGATGGTGTCCAATTAGTAGATGGAAATGAAAATATATATTAGTGTTTGATTGTTGCATTCAGAACATGTTCGTTTTTGTAAATTTGAATCGCAATACATCAAATTATTGCATATATGCTCATCAGTAATAAAAAAATTTAATACCTCAAAATATGATTATTATAATGAGCCTTTAAAAAAATAACAAATATATGATCCTATTTATAAAACTCCGACCAAACAGGTTTTTATTTATAACTTTATTGTATTTTCGGTAATTTTATCAATATGAGTTGGCCAGAAATACTAGTGGCAACTAGTATAATTGTATAAATAATTTCATTATGGTTCAAATTAGTATAAATACTTAAAAAAATATGTATGCGATATATATATTATCTAACTGAAAATTTGTTATATGTCTATAAAAAAATTGTTGTTTGAATTAAATTCTTTAAAAAAATTGTTGTTTGAATTAAATTCTTTAAAAAAAATTATTGTTTGAATTACATAGTATTTAACTGAAAAATTTAAAGTCTAATGAAAGATTGAATATGTAAAGTTGATGGGAGTAAATAGGAGGTAGGAATAGAGAGGGGGAGAGAGGGAGAGAGGAATAAATGGGGTCCCTACAAGGACATTTTGTTAATTATTTTAAAGGAGGGACATATTGATTGAAAATTTTAGAAAATAGGGCAATTTGTAAAATTTTCCCGAATTTAACGCGTAGAGCTATGTGTGTCATAATGAAACAAATAATAGAAAAAACCTTTCAAATTATTTTAATTAAGAAATTTGTGATATATGGAGATTATGCCAGCTGGTGATAATCATTCAGAGAGAGAATTGAAATTTCAATTTTAATTAACATATACACACACACACACACACACACACATATATTTACACACACACATATGAGGAGGGTTCCAATGCACCCAAAATTTCATGCTCCCATTTGCACCCATTTTTTTTTCTCTTTTATCTTCATTTTCAAAGTCTGCATAGTCGATCTGAACCGTTCAACACAATCATCATAATAAAATACACTTGGAGACCAAATTTTATATATTTTTTGAATTTTTTTACTATTTTTTAAGATATGTACAAAATCACTTTATCGGATGGTCTAGAATCTCCATAAAACAATGATTTTGTACCTATCTTAAAAAATAGTAAAAAATTTCCAAAAAATGTAAACTTTGGTCTCCAAGTATATTTTATTATGATAATCATGTTGAACGGTTCGGATCGACTATTCGGACTTTGAAAATGGAGATAAAGAAGAAAAAAAAAATGAGAGCATGAAATTTTGGGTGCATTGGAACCCTCCTTCTCTCTCTCTCTCTCTCTCTCTCTCTCTCTATATATATATATATATAGAGTAGAACTAGGGTGCTCCTAAGAGTACCAAGTATCTTTGTACTCTTAACTCTAAAATCTATCGGATTAACTTCAAACGACGAATCCAAACAGTTGAAATCCTTCTATCTTATGAGTGATTCGTCTACATGTGAAAATTTTAAAGTTTCAAATTAATTTAGTTTAAAGTCAAGTAGTCAAAAGGCTTCCAAAAATGAATGCATTAAAATTAATTTAGAAACCTTCTAAATTTGACCACTTGACTTTATACTAAATTAATTCGAAACTTTAAAATTTTCACATGTAGACGCATCACTCGTAAGGTAGAAGGATTTCAATGGTTTAGATTCGTCGTTTGAAGTTAATCCGATAGATTTTAGAGTTAAGAGTACAAATGGGCATGTACTCCTAGGAGCATCCTAGTTCTACTCTCTCTCTCTCTCTCTCTATATATATATAGAGTCCGACTATGGTACTCTATAGAGTAAAACACATTTGTATTCTACGCTATATCTCTATTTCCAAAGTTCAAATAGCCAATCCGAACCGCTCAACATATTCTCCATATTGAAATATGCTTGGAGACCAAATTTTTCATTTTTAAATTTTTTTTACTATTTATTAAGCCACTTTGAAAATCGCAGATCCACTGTAAACAGTAAAAAATAGTAAAAATTTATGGACCATCGGATTTACGATTTTCAAAGTGGCTTAATAAATAGTAAAAAAATTCCAAAAAATGAAAATTTGGTCTCCAAGCACATTTCAATATGAAGAACATGTTGAACGGTTTGGATCGGGTGTTTGGATTTTTAAAATAGAAATATAGTGCCATAGAGTAAAAACTTGCTTTACTCTATAGAGTACCATAGCCCAATTCTCTCTCTCTCTCTCTCTCTCTATATATATATATATAGAGAGTGAGGCTATTCTGCATTGCAAATTAAAAGGGGTCTTTTAATTCGCGTTTTCAGCCGTTTGATGTGCTTCAAAATTCGTGCCAATAGCTAGATGGATGAATTTTCAAATTTCGGAGATGGGCTAGCACTGGACAACTCCAGTTTAATGAAACAGCTTCTCTCTCTATCTTCACAGAACAGACGCAGCTCTCTTTCTCTCTTCATGCGAGGAGCCATGCGACCTAGCCCCGATCCGGCGAAACCCTAGACCTCGGCGCAATCCTCTTTCTCGCGCGACACCTCGGCTCGACCCTCTCTCTGTTAAAAGGCACGACCCACACAAATTGTCCATCGAAACCCTAGAATCATACCGTCGATCCTCTCCTATCGGCACCACATCACAACTTCGCGATTTTACGGGTCCTAGGTAGTATCACCTCTGCAATCCTTCTCATTAATCTTTGTTGTGATATGAGGACGATTTATTTGGGTATTTTTATTATGTAGGATATAAATGATCTGGAATAATGAAATTGTAAATGGAATGGAAACAAATAGTAATAAGACTCTTCCTGGTTTTTCTATTTGAGTTTCTCATTTAGGATCTACATATGGGGTTTAGAGTTTTATTGATGCTTACTGCAAAATTAAGAATTGATGAATACATATGCATAATGTAGTTAATGAGTCTCTGCAGTTAATTACAATATGACTGACTGATTAAAATTTCATTTTATTTTTCCTTATTGATGCAGTGATATTAGGCAATGGTTACTACTACCAGTACCAGTGGTATTTCTCCTTTGCTCAGTCAATGGTTACTACTACAACAGTGTCGTCAGCTCGGGCATTTCTCTTTCAAAGGGCAATGGTTACTTCTAGTTACTAACTACTAGAAGGGCATTATTGTAACTTTTGAGCTAGGCTTGGTACTAACCACTAGAAGGACATTATTGTAACATTTAATTCATGTTGGACTATATTGTAATTTGCATCTGTCATGGAGGTTGATGAAAATTTACTAAGATTTTCTACAATTTTGTTTGAGTTCAAGCGTAGGATTATTGAAATATTTCCGTTTTCTTGTGTTGATGAAAGTTTTTGAGACATTTTTGTGACCTATGTGGATTTTGATGCCATCCTCGTAGCTTAATTCTTTGTTTGATAAATGTGGTTTTTGTTGAAATTTGTCTATTTTTTATTTCTAAAATGAGAGGGGCTTGAACTAAAGTTCATACTAGTTCATATTATTTGATACTGTCGGACAAACTTGTGCAACTGGTCCAATATAAGTCTCACACAGAAGAGCAAATATGCATTTAGTTCGGTACAACCCAACTAGAACTCACTAATTTTCATGAATACCAGTATGCACTTAATTTGGTTCTTTAGCTGTACCAGTATGCACTTAATATAGTTATGTAGATAAGTAATCATCTCAAAATTGAACTTGAAACAAATTTTATAATTAATATAATGAACTAATAGCTGCTGATGAAAATAAGCAATCACAAATCATCACATAAATATGTTTGTTATACAAAGCAACATTAATTACAGATGATTAAAAAAAGGAAACCAAAAAGGGAAAAAAATTGTGCACTATGAGATCCCAATTAATGTCCCATGTAACACACAAGGTACCATGTTCCTATTTTAAACTTTAAGATGTTCCAAGCAACAGCTAAATTTGGAACTGTGTGAAAGAACGCCGCAGCATATCTAGCGGGTCTCGCAGGTACTCGTGTGTCTGCCTTGCCTTCCATGCTTAATTTGGTCATCTAGCGGGTATTCTTACAATTAGTCAAAATCGTGCAGGATTTCTACATGTGCACAGAGGCCCACAGAAGCATGTCTTCAGCATTTTTGGGAGATGAAGTGGATGGCCGAGATGCTCTGCGTGATTAACCAATCACTTAGTAAAAGAAGGATTGTATATGCATGATTGTACAAAGGCAAAGGGATAACAATAGAAGCAATTCTTACCTGAAATATTGCTAACTTTGAGCATCACTTATTTAAGAACAAAATATTACTGCAAAAAATAATATAATTTTATCAGTATCTGACTAGAGACCTAAATTTTCCAAAAGCAAACAATAATTTAACTCTGATTGATTCAGTGAACAATTCGTAATGCACCAGGCACCAGGTACCTTTGCTTGTTAATAGCAATAATCCACTCATTGCAATTTTGACAACTATAAAATTCTCTTCCATAGTTCTTCGAGGTCCATAAATTTTTGACAACTATTGCTGCAGGGCATCCCTTGCAAAAAGAAGATGGTTAGATATGTCATCGAAAACTAACCAATAAGAAGATGGTTAGATATGTCATCGAAAACCAACCAATAAGAAGATGGTTAGATATGTCATCGAAAACCAACCAATAAGAAGATGGAACATATTTCTTATATGGACTCTGTATTTTTTTTTTTATTTCGAAGTGTAAAATGAGAACCATTATAAATTAAAATGAATTTTAATAGAAAAGTCAGTATGCTATGAGTTACTCAACTATGCTACTCAATTACTCAACGAGAAATCAGATGTAAATCTAACTCACAAATGACTTAATCACACAACATCCTTGCAGGAAAGTCTGATCGTCAATACCAGAAATCCATCCAAAAATTATGCTTATTTAATGGCTTGCTATTTCATGATGCAGCAATAAAAATATGAACTAACATAGCTTCTAAAAAAATACAGTGTCCATATTTTGAGACAAAAAAATGTATTTGACAGATCCGATTGTCTTATTGAGAGATTTTGCAAAATTTTCGCAAACGGCCAAATTTTTTTGCAAACCGCTAAAAATCAGAGAGAGCGGAGCGGGGTTAGGCATACCTTGAACTGGATTAATAAAATCAGAGAGAGCGGAGCTGGGCCACTGAAGTTGCGTGCAAAGGGGCGTCGCTAGGGTTTCGCGTTCTCGCCTGGGTCGCGTCTCACGTGAGACAGAGAGAGCGGAGCGGAGATTAATAAAACTGGATTTGTCCAGTGATAGCATCTCCGAAATTTAATTTTTCATCCATCCAGCGTTTGGCGCGAATCCTGAAGCACATCCAACGGACCTAAACACGAATTAAAACCAGCCCTTTAATTTGCAATGCAGAATAGCCTCATTCTATATATATATATGTCAAATTTGGTCTCCAAGCACATTTCAATATGGAGATCATGTTGAGCTGTTCGGATTGGCTATTTGAACTTTAGAAATAGAGATATGAGCTCAAATTAAAACACCCACTTTAATTTGCAAAGCATAGTAGCCTTACTCTCTCTCTCTATATATATATATTTTGCATGACATTTAATTTATTACAAAAGAAGCCATACCAATTAGAAGGGATATTTATTGCAAGAATGATTTTGGAAGCATATAATAACATTTTCATATTTGGACAATATATGAGTTTTTATTCCTAAATTGGAGATTTGTTATTTTTTTTATTACGAAGGAGATTTAGGAATGTTATAAAAAAGAAATAGAGAAATCACGACATCTACATGTGACAAATACATGTGGCAAGCTTGTGCGCTGAATAAATTTAGACTTCTACATATACAATAACATAAAATTTCATACAATAAAAAAGAAGGATTTTTTTATTGGATGACTGATATTTAATCCAAAATTTTATCTTTTAATCACAGCCCGGTAGCGGATCAGGATTTTATGTTGGATGTCAGATTTTAACTCAAATTAATTTAGGACAAAATTTTAAATCAAATTTTACGTTAGATAGTCAGATTTTACTGAACGGGTTTATTTGAATTTGTTACCTTACGAGTTATATCACCGTTTCTGTCATGATATTGTCATACACTTATTTTTTGCCTAGTGGTGTACGTATTATTATCGCTAGTGATATTCTTTTATAGTAAAATTAGGTATTATTAATATAATATTTCATGATAAAATTATCGAGTTAGGTACATATACCAGCTCTAATAGTTTTACTAAAAATGTAGGTACATGCATGTGATTCGGTGAGCGACCCTTCTGCCGTTATATAAAAAATATAAAGCAACGTAGGTTTGAAAGCAACCTCTTATGTGCAGTTAATCAAGTCACGTGGGTAGGAAAGAAACTTCTCATTTGTTTGAATAATTATTGATTAAATCATAGTTGTCCACCTCCTAATTAGGTTCGGATTTTGACAGCCATGTATAATGTATATAATTTTTGAGGTTATGATGTCGAGTTTTCAACTTCAATTAAATATCTACAATGAATTTTTCATTCAGAATCCAGATTTACGACCTATGACAGCAATTATTGAATGTGCACACAGCGAACTGTCAAATGTAATTATATTTAGACCAAATTATCGTTGGTTTAACAACGGAAAGTATTAACTAAAGCCACTACAATGGTTATTTGCAAGATTATATTTCATGTTATAACCAAAGCCACAAAGCTTTCAATCTTGCCTTTTGTCTTTTTAGAGCATCTGTTCCGTTTATCCCCTGATGTTCCAATTATGTTGTTCAATGTAAAATGTTGAAAGAAAGCCACAGTGCGCGCAATCAGCAGATAATCTGGCTTTATAGGAATGACGTAGCATGGCTTGTTTCACAAAGGGTATTTGCCAACCCTTGCATATATAGCATCTTGTCAAACAACCCAACAATCTTGCGTTTCAGAACTGTAGAATCGATCGGGTCGGTTGGATTAGCGATTGGATGGGCTGGATTGAACTAGATCTATGCAAATCACTGACATGATGGAGTTAGACTGGCATAAAAAGCACGCTGAAAAATGACTTAATAATTTCCTAGATAGATCAAGTCCATCAATTATACATTTAGCAATTTCAGTAATTTTATATTTCTATAATTTGGTGCTTCGTTTTTTACTTGTCTTTTAGTAATATTTTCTTACCTTTATCATTATATTTGTTGGTTGGTGGTATCCTACCGAAGTATCAATCTTTGAAGAAAAAAATACCCATTTACTAAAAAAGGGAAAATGAAAAGGAAACCATATGTGAAGCACTGGAACCACTACGTACGTACCTTTCCAATCAAGCCTCTCACACTTCGCTAGTTGCCCAATAAGTCCCAATTTGAATTGACCGACTAAAAATATAAATCATATTTATTTCTGCAATAGCAAAACTATATTTGTATCTTAATTGAATAAGGCTAGCGTGCTAACCTGTAGCATAGTAACATATCGTGCTACCTCTTCAAAAACTTATTGGATATGTTTCAATAGCTACTCCAAACCGTTAAAACAAATCTACTACATAAGTGATGTATTTACATACCAAAATTATAATATTTTGAATTCATTTGGTATAAAGTCAAGCGGTAAAAAAAAATAAGAATTATAAGTTAATTTTAATACATTAATTTTTCATTATTTTTTGACTGTTTGACTTTATACTAAATGAATGTAAAAATTTGTAAATTTTATATGTAAATACATCACTCGTGAAGTAGATCGGTTTCAACGTTTGGATTTGTCATTTGAAGTTTATTCAACAAGTTTTTGAAGAGGTAGCACGACATGTCACTATGCTACAGGTGTCAGCCTTATTCATCTTAATTTTTAAAATTTTGGTTATTTATTTTTGATAATTTTGTAATTCCCTGCAATTAATAATTAATTACAAAATTATATATGTGGTATTTGCAGATAAGTTAGTAATTTACCAGATTGTTAAATGAACAATTACTTCACATTCATACAAAATTGACATGTCAAAATATACAATTGCTTTGCAAATAAGATGGATATAATTTTAGTCAACTCGTAGCTCAGTCCCGACTAAACATAAATGCAAGTTATCCGCAAAATATTTTTCAACCGTTTTAACTTGGTTTAATTATGTACTCCGATTGAAACTAAAATATATTCAACCACCACTCCACAATCAATTTTATGATATATGTAGCTCGAAATTTCTGTCTTCTAGTCTACTATATCTTAAACGGAAAAATATCTATAGTCCATCCTATTTATCAATTCACCCACCATCCTAGCTGATGTGGAAGCATGTTATAATTGTTTAGTGAGGCTATGGTACTATGCATACTGTGGAATTGTCCCTACTACGGATCAATATATTTATTTTCAAAATTCTAACGGTCAATCGGAATAGTTGAACATGATCTCCATACGAATATGTACTTGTAAATTAAATGTTAGATATTTTTTAGAATTCTTTTGCTATTTGTTTAGATGGGTAGAAAATCACTGTTTTTGGATGGTCTAGAATTTTCAGATCAACTGATTTTTTACCCATTTAAAAAAAATATTAAAAATTTCTAAATCATGAAAAATTTAGTATATAGGCACATATTAATATGGAGACCATGTTGAATGGTTCGTATCAACTATTAGAACTTTCAATTTGAAAATTTGAGTTCATAGCACGGACAAATATGCACTATGCATAGTACCATAGCTTCACTCATAATTTTTTTATAGAGAATAATTTCATATATCCCTTTCAGCTTCCTCTATTTTATAGCTACCTATTATTATTTTTTTCCAAATTTTCAATATATCTTGGATATCCTTTACCTCTTCAAATCTTTTCGAAATTTATTTCGATCAGAAATCTAATCATACATGAACCATAATCCGAACAATTCAACTTTATTTAATCCTGACCAGCTCGATTGCCAGCATTGTGTTCTTTATAAACTCCAATTAACTGTTGCTTCGAAGTACCATATAGAAAGCCACCGTAAGAGAATATATTGAAGGTGAAATACTTAGCATGGGAGCGAAAAACAGTTGTGAAATCTCTCGGCTTCCACAGGATTGTCTAGCTCGTATCATTTCCCTGACCTCTCCCCAAGATGCATGTCGCTGCTCTGCTGTTTCGACCAATTTTCACTTGGCTGCAGATGCTGATGCTGTGTGGGAACATTTATTGCCCCCTGGTTTAGACCACATTCTTTCCTGTACTGATGATCAGCTTATTTTCACATCGAAGAAAGATCTGTACTTTCTTCTTAGCAATCGTGATATACTTCTTGATGATGGAAAAATGGTATGCAATACTAAACAAAATTAACTTATTTTGTCCCAGATTTGATCTTCATAGTTTGGTTATCTGTGGTGGTTCTCTCTCTCTCTCCTTTGAATGTCTATATTATATAAAGTATCAACTCCACGTAATATTGCTGAAAACAAAGACATCTAGAATGTTAGCACTTAATTCTCAACATTTGGAACTATGGGCTTAGTGCAGTCAATTCTCGACAGAGACGAATGTCTCAATAGCATCTAAAGGATGTTCGGTGTATCGTGGCCCTTTAATAAAAAAGAAATTCAATATCTTAGTCATGTAAATAGACTCTGAAAACTCCAAACTGTTTTGATTATTTGTGAATTACATATTAACTTATTAAGGTTAACTGTTTTGTTTATTAAGGCAATCAAGCTATTTCAATTAACCTCACAGCCAGACCAATTTTTTTTTTTCTTTTGCATTTCAAATTACCTCAGTTTGCATTTGCATTAATATCAATAGAATCCATTCATATTTTCAAATAATTCCTTTATAATTTTTCTATTAATTAAGAATTAATATGATGCCGGCCTCAAATGATTCTCGCATGTTGACATAGAGTAAATGATAACACTTCAAGTTGCCACAACGCAGTAGTTAACATTTAACTACTTTGATCGTCTTTAATTTATCTATAAGATAACTCCAATTTGAATTTCTAATTTCCAAATTAGCATACTCCCCTTTGTCCATATAATTGCTAAAGTTTAACCTTGTGATTCCAAACTTATTAAACATTATATGTTGCAGACACAAACATATTAACTTAGACAAAATTTCTCCACATTTGTTAAGTTTAACTACCAACTCTTTTGTGCCTAACTTCACAATTTCTCAACATGATTCCTAGCCACTAGCAGATAACTAGTGCTTAACTTCACAATTTTTACATCCCCTTACGGTTACAATTGACACAATTCTGTTCGAGTGTTACCAATCCCAAAGCTGGATTGCTTCACGTCCCCTAATGACTTTCAGGTACGTGAGGACTCTCTCCCTGGAATGCTCACGTTTCTTGACTTGTAAATCTCCTTCTTCAATGATCAATGTTGTTTTTTGGCATCCTCTCAGGAACAACGACTATGTTCACATATAAAAGTTTAGTTGTGTCCGCTCTCTCCCTAAACATTGTATTAGTCCAACAGCTTGTGCCTTTTTCAAAATTTTATTTAAAACATCTGCCACAAAGTTAAAAAGAAAAGGAGAGAGGAGACCTCCTTGCCTCAATCCCCTCTAACATTGAAAATAGTTACCTAACTCTCCATTCAGGTTGATACAAGTCTGACTAATCTTTAACAAATTTTTAATCCAAACAATAAAAGAATACCCAAAACCTCTATGCTTAAGTACATCCAATAGGAAATCCCAATTTACCCTGTCGTATGATTTCTCAAAGCAATTTAAACATAACCCCTTTTAATTTTTTAATTTTAACTGAATGCAAAATTTCATGTGCCACTACAATATTATCAATAATCAACCTATTTTTATAAAAGCAGTTTGAGAAGAATCGATCAAATAATCCATACAAGTACTAAGCCTATTAGTCAAACATTTTGTAATTATCTTTAAACTGTAGTTCATCAAACTAATAGGCCTAAGATTTTTAACCTCATTTGCATTATTTTTCTTGGGTATCAACATATAGAAGCCAAGTTTAACTTAGCTGAATCCAATCTATTTGAGTAAAAACCCTGTACTAATTTCATGATCCTTACATATTTGAAAGGCAAATATAATGAGGGACTTTTTTCTATATCTGAAACTATACAAAACCTCAGAGCTTTAGGTTGGATAGATCAAGCGGAGCAAAGAGCTATATGCTATCAGGTTCAAGATATCCAATAGACATTGTATGGGGCGAGACTTTACATTACTGGCAACGTGTATCGCCAAACAATGATTCAAGGTAAAAAGATGTCAGCTTCACATTCTATGTTACCGTTGGTATCTACTCCATAGGCTAGCTTCCATTCTTTTTCGAGGATTTTTTTATTCATAGAAATTTAGAAAAAAAGGGAAAGAAAGAGTATCCTACATTGACCAGAAAAAATGTTGCCAGTCCAAAAAGTTCATTTTATTCGGATATCTTGTACCATGTTTTAACATCTCTCCAGCGTCTGTTGGCTGTAATTAGGGGAGTGGGTCCAATGAGTCGGAGCTCTTTGGACCTGTCAAGAGGAAAGGAAACGAACTGCTATGTTGGCTAAAAAAGGGGACTGGGTCCCTTTTTTAATCTCTGAAGTATGCGGTTATTCATAGAAAAAAAAAAATTAGTGTTGGCTGAATAATGAAAGGAATCCAACAACTGCTATGTTGCACCACAGAGAATCAACAACGAAAAAATATATTTTGTACCGGCACCATTTTTCTGGTTCAAACATTGGACCGGAAAAAATGTCTTTGATATTTCTATGGGTCCAGATTTGGTCCAAAATCTGGAGTACTCTTTCTCTTTCCTCACTCATTTTTTAAATATTTCTATGTATACAAAAATTTCTTGTTTTTGTCCCATGTCATGTACCCAAATACACAATATATTTAAATCAAACACAGTGTAACCATAACTTGGTTGTTATCAAAGAAAAGAAATTTCACTTATATATACAAAAAGCAAATTTTTTTTTTTTTTTTAAAGTTTGTATTTTGCAACTTCTATTGGTTTTCACAGAATTGTCCATTGGTATTCTCCATCAACCATTAAAAAAAAAAAAAAAAAAAACAGAATTTTAAATGAAAAAAATCACTTTTCTCTTCTCTAAATTTGCAATGCATCACTCATGCTTAATAAAGGCCCCTTACAGCTTCATTTTTCTGTCCGTTCCATATTAGGTTTTCAGAAGTTGCACGGTTGATAATAGTTTGGTGGTTTAAGATAAATACAGGTTTCAGCTGCAAAAATCTCACCCCAAACACAAACTATACTGCCTACTTTGTGTTCAAGCTAGAAGATGACTCCAGCGGCCTTGATCGTCCAATAGATGCGCGAGTTGCCTTTGGAGAGCAAGAGTCTCAAAACAAAATTTGCCTACAACCTAGAAGCAGTTCAGCAAGGCAAACCCCTAATAATGCAATTAGATATCCTCGATTAAGGGATGATGGATGGAGTGAGGTAGAGATGGGGGAATTTTACAATGATTGGGAGGATGATGGTGTTGAATTGGAAGTGCAAGAAATAAAAGGTTTGTGGGCAAAAAGAGGTCTTCTTTTTTATGGTATTGAGCTTCGGCCAAAGAAATAACCAACTGGTTAATAGGGAACATATGTTGTTGTTGGAGCCTTAAAAACCACAATAAAATTCCCTTGCAAGTCAATTTTAAATGTCCCTGGTGCTGCGAAGAACTTTAAAAAAAAATTGAGTTTGAATGTTATTGCTTGTTAGCTAGAGGCCCTAAAATTGCATCTATCATAATTAGACTTGCTTCACTCTCTGTTTTTATTTTGTACTGAAGTTGTAGCGTCTTTCTTTTTCTTTGCAAGTACTGAAGTAGTTGTCTTGTTCCAAAATTTTTTATCTTCTTTTCTTTGAACATTTTGAATAATTTAGATGAATATTTTTTTAATTAATTTATTTTATATGGTGAATGCTTGTTGTTTTTATTTTGGAGCTTTTTCTATGGTAGGTTTAAAACATTGAAAAACCTTGGAGGTATTTTCCTTCAATTTTTTTTAAGCTAAAATCCCACAAAGGTTGTAAAGAAATTGCAGAATTTATTTGATTAAAAACCTTATTGAATTTCTCATATCTTTATAATGAATACATCAAGGTTTATATACTGTGCAAGGCTCAAATAGAAAAAGGAAAGGTAAAATATGCAAAAGTGCATCTCAAGGATATGCTACTTACGTCCAGCTTGTTTATCCCCACATTTTAGATTTTGTTATGTACTTCCAACAGGTTAACATGTTTTTGACTTTTTTCTATTAGGCAAGCAATTAATTAGTATCTCCTGAACTGTCTGAAAGCCCTCTGTTGGATTGACAAGGTTATCACATTCAGAGGCAACAGGGCTTCAAGCCTTCAACTGTTCTTTCATCGCACTTGTATATCTGAAACTGCACTAGAAGCTTCATATGTAGCCAAATGACACAATGCTCATAAAGTAATTTTTTTCATTATTGGTTGGCAGTTGGTACTGTGGTTTTTAAATGCTCATTTAAGGAACTAGTAGAATTACTTCTATTAGATTCTTTAATAGGAAGGCAGGAAGGGTTCAGAGTTATTACTAGTTATTTTTTAGATATTGATTGCATGTGTTACAAGCGATTTGATTATCGGGTAAGAACCTATCGTTGTGCCAGTTAAGATGTCAGAAAGGTTGCAATGTTTTCTCATATTGCAAGTTGCAACTAATAGCTTGCATTTTTTTTTTTTTATATATTTAAAATTAATATCTAATAATTAGAATGTCATTTAACTAATAACTAACTAGAATGTCATTTAACTAATAACTAACTAGAATGTCATTTAACTAATAAATCTATTTAAACGTATGAACCGAAATGGAACACAAAATAATCAAGAAGCTCAAGTGATCCATTCCCATAAGCAAAATCAGAATGGCCTATTGAATGATAATTAACTACAAGTTTGATAGATGGGCATCATTTTATTTTGGTCTGTGCACTGTTGGAACGGGCCTTTCTAAGATTATGGGCTTGTTGGAATGGGCCTTTCTATACAAGGTTGTTTATTACCGGTATTATGATATCAAAATTGCACTCGAAGCCTAATACTTTTTGTTCGTGCCTTCGTGGGTTTGAGTTTGTTTACATTTGAAGGTCCTTTCTAGTCAAGTTAGATTGGGAATCAAAACTTAGTACTATATGTTTTTAATTAGATTCTACCAATTTTAATGCTCTCCTAATTTTAAGCAGGTTGGGAAGGTGGCAATGTCGGTTGAGATAAATATTCTATCCAACTTGGAGAAAACAGGTTGAGACCTTTTGCTTGACCAAGTGAACACCTTATTCCGCAATTGAACATCCATCATTTCAATATCCCTAATCAAATCATTAAATAAACACATTTGTGAGAGACCACGCATATCACCCGACCTATCCACTAACCAACGCACCATGTTAAAATCCCCTCCTAGTATCCACGGATATTGCACCATCTCTGAAATTTCTTTTAGCTCCCTCAAAAATGCTGGTTTGAGCAAATCATTCACCGGTCCATATACATTAGTAAAAAGCATAACCCCACCCGTGTGTGGCTGCCTAAGCAACGCCGAACAGGTGTGATGTGTGGACCAAGAGGAGAGGAGTGCATAATGTTAGTTTTATTTTATTATGTTATGGCCTATGTTATTAATATGCACCGGGTTCATTCAAAGAAATGAACGAAAGGGCATCAGCATTTTTGATGGAAAAATCTGTTGCTATTTATTTATACTGGTTCCAATTGATTGCCTGATAAGATACAGAAAAAACAACTTAGAAAAGAGTCTCTCTATCTCTCTCTACTGAATTTTTGAGAGATTTTCTGAAAAACGCCATTAAGAGAAAACGCTGTGTCCATCATCAGTTATCAGGAAAATCATTGAAGATCTCAGTATTAACGCTTCCGCAAAATGTCATCAATTCAGAATTGTAAGTTTTAAATTCGTTCGCTATTTTATTTTGAATTTACAGATTCTGGATTAATATTAAAGTTTTCAGTATTTTGTAACACATAACTCCTTCTCCAAGAGATTAAACAACCCCCCGAACTGTTTAGAGCACTATTCGCAACACAGCTTGTTTGGAAAAAAATGGCAACACCTTCGAATAAAGAGTAAAATCTAAATTATTCCATTTTGTTTATTGAAGCATACAAACATCACAACGGGATTTTCTAATTACATCACGTACAACATCACATTTTTTAAAATCCCCCAAGCTGCGACAATTCCAAGACAACACTTTGAATTTTTTTAATTCTGTCGACATTAAAATCTGGAAATAGACATCTTCAAAAAACAGCTCCAAAAAAAGAAAGATCAACTTTCTTCCTCTGAGTCAAGCTCGTCAGCTGGGTCTGGTTCGAATCATGCCAAAGCTTCCTCCATGTCTGGGTCCAAGGGTATTGTGTCATCATTAATTTCAGCTTGCTGGTTTGTTGAGCTTCTATTCTCTTAGTGTTGTCAGCTGAGATGATGGATTGAACATCAGCAACTTTGAAGCCGCATCCACTTGCTAATTTTTCAACATGATCAGAGGTAACCTTCACTTCAAAGTATCCTTCAGGGTTCAATTGGATCTGTGCCCGCTTAGGTGGTCTGTTATTAATCGGGAGCGCTACCCGTTTGGTTTTTGGGCCACTAGATTTTAGTGGGTTTAAGGTTGCAATCCGTTTGTATTTTGGTGCAGGCTTTGGAGGCCTACTGGGACCTTCTAAATTTTGCCCTGTTTTCTTTTTTTGCTGCGCCTTGAATTTGAATTCCTTTAGCGTGACACCTGTACTAGAATTTTGTGATCCAGCTTGGCCTGCAGGTGCAGCTAAATTACTTTCCTTAACCACCAAATTATTTTCCTTAGTGAGGCGCTGTGTTGGAGGCAACAAATTTGCATTCCTTCCTTGCATGGTAGAATTCAATGCCCCATTTAATACTCCTTCCGTTCCTACTTGGCCTGCTTGTGTAACTGATTGTGCCCCCATAATTGTGGACGCAGCTTGAGGAAACCCACGCATAATTAATATTGGAGATTGCGTCTCCTTGTTATTTTGCTGCTGATCAGTATGTGGCCTTTCATGTTGCTTGGGAAGGCTTCTATTCGGGCTGACCACATCATCAATTACATCATCATGAGACACACGAGAGCAAATCTGCAGTCCTGGGGTACATCTGACCCAAGATTCTTGCGAGATATTCTGATTAGAAGAGCATTGTGGTGAAATAGATTCCTTTTGGTGTTGCTTGAACCATGCAATCCTTGTGTGGCAGTTCTAGCTACTGAGTTTGCTTGACCCGCTTCATGAATTATGGGGTCCTTCCCTTTATTTCTCTATTGTTGTTCGTGCACAGGGCTGCCATGGCTGTTCACCGGCTCTGATGCGAACTGCCGCAGCTCAGGTGGAAGTTCACTAGGATCCTTTCCCCTACAAAGCTTTATTAGAGCCTCCTTACTCATCGGAATGAGTTCTTCTCCTTTGTGAATTGGCTCATGGGATGAGACGTTATGACATGTGATTGAGGGACCCGAGAACTTGACTGGCAGTGGCAGAAAATCCTCCGCTTTGTACAGGACTGATCTCTTCCAAGTAGGGGTGAGTAAATCGCTCAAAACTCGCTCACTAAAAACTCGTTAAGAACTCGCTCATTAACAACACGCTCATTAGCTCTCATTAACTAAATGAGCCGAGCATGAGCATACCCCAACTCGCTCATAACTCGCTCATTAAGAATCTGCCACATCTAATCCTGCCACATTTAATCCCAATTTCTTAAATTAATATTAAAACTGAATAAATAAAATCATAACCTAAAGTTCTCGTCCAGCCTCCAGGAGCCCAGGACTCTCTCCGCCTCTCCGTTCATAACCTAAAGCGGCTCTCCACCTTCGCACGCGTGCCGGCCTCTCCGCTCTCCGCTCTCCGCCTTCGCACGTGTGCTGGGCTGCCAGCCTCTCTGCTCTCCGCCTTCGCGTTCTCGTCCAGCCTACAGGTAAATTAGTCCTTCTATTAATTTGAAATTGAAATTATTTTTTGATAATCACCTGTGAAACACTTTATTACTTGAGATTTATGAAGAGACTATGCAATTAATAAAGGGATGTATTGCAGAATGTCTTCACCTCCAGATGTAGCGATCGTACTTATAAATGTAGATGAAGATGGTAGTGAGAGTGAACACTTAAATGATGAACTAAGAGATACGGTGGACGAAGCTGGTGTAGAGGAGCTTAATTCTGGAGGCCCTTGCAAGCACCAACGGAGATATAATTCTGAAGTTTGGCGGTATTTTGTGCAAATAGAAGCAAAGGAAAAAGGGAAGATGGTGCAAAAATTAGAATGTGTCTACTGCAAACAGAGGTACGTAGGCATGAAGGGAGGCCCCACAACATCTCTTGGACAACACATTAAAATTTGCCCAGGAGTAAAAAGGGTGCAAGGTAGAAATCAAGGTCTTCTTAATTTCGAATCTGAAAGTACTTTACCTTATTCGAACCTGAATGGGGGTTATGATCAATTGAAGTGTAGAGAAATAATTGCGAAGTTGATCATAGCTCACGAGTTACCTTTTACATTTGTTGAGTATCAATGGTTCAACATCTTAATGAAGTACATCAATCCGCTTTATCAAAAAGTGAGTAGATTTACCATTAAACTTGAGTGCATCAAAGCATTTGAAATAAAGAAAGAGAAGTTAAGAAAGGTCTTTAAGAGTGTTGATAGGATTTCACTTACAAGCGATTGTTGGACCTCAAACCAAACTATTGGGTAAATGTGCTTGACAGCGCATTATATAGATTTTGATTGGAAATTACAGAAGCGTATTATCAGTTTCAATGAGCTTGCACCACCCCATAGTGGCGAGGTAATTTCGGATAGTATCTTAGAATCCCTTATAAAGTGGGATATTCAAGGTAAAATTGGGGCAATTACTCTAGATAATGCCTCTAATAATGATAGGGCAGCCATTATTTTGAAGAGTAATTTTCAAGCAAGGGGCAAGTTACATTTTGATGGGTTAATTTTTCATGTGAGATGTTGTGCTCACATCTTGAATTTGGTAGTTCAAGATGGTCTTAGTGAGATTGAGAAATGCACAGTGAAAATTAGAGGAGTTAAATATCTTAAAAAGTCTCCGGGTCGCCTTTTGAAATTTGGCGAAAAAGCAAAGACTTTAGGAATTGATACTAGTCGATCATTATGTACCGATGTAAAAACTAGATGGAACTCGACACACCGTATGCTTGAATCGGCTCTTTACTACAAATCCACTTTTTGTGAGTATGCCTCGAGGGACTCTAACTTTACATGGCTGCCCAATGAGGTTGAATGGATAAATGCCGAAAAAGTGTGCAAGTTGCTTGAAGTTTTCTTGGATGCCACTAATTTATTCTCGGGGTCATTATACCCAACAGCAAATTTGTTTCTTGTGGAAGTTTTTAAGGTAAAAAAGGTGATATGTGAGGCTTATTATTCGAATGATGAATTTGTGAGGAAAATGAGTAAACCTATGTACGAAAAATTTGACAAGTATTGGGGTGAAGTTGGGGTGCTTATGTCAATTGTGTCCATTCTAGATCCACGGTTTAAATTGCTCTCGGTTGACTATGCTTTTAGAAGGTTGTATCAAATTCATGAGGTTGATATTCGAGTTGGAGCGGTGATGAGTTCTTTTAAATCTCTCTATGAGAAGTATTCAAATGAGCAAATGGCGGCTTGGATGGCGGCTAAAGCTGTCGCAAGTACCTCACATTCGGCACCAGTTGCTGTCCATACCGGAAGGGCATGAGGCGACAATGATTTTTATGCTTTTCTTAAGAGTAGAGGTGTAGAAAAGCCACCCAAATCTGACCTTGAGGTATATTTAGAAGAACCCGAATATTCGGTAGAAGAGGAGGTTGCATTTGATGTTTTGAAGTGGTGGAATCAAAATTCCAGCAAGTATCCTATTCAAGCAAGTTAGCACGTGACATGCTTTGCATACCAGTCACAACTGTGGCTTCGGAATCGGCCTTTAGTGCCGGAGGTCGTATATTAGACGACTATCGAAGCTCTCTTTCGAAAGATATGGTGGAGATTCTAGTTTGTGGAAGTGATTGGATAAAAGCTACCTCAAAAACTGCAATAAAAACTTTAGAAGTAAGACTTCAATTTCAGTTTGGGAATGCCTGGGAGGGTCTCGCTTGGGGAGGAATCGCCTGGGATGTCGCCTAGTAGGGAGCGCTCTTCATTCTCCCTTCGCACAGTACTGATGCATATTAGTGTTTTGATATAACAGTGTTTCTACAAAGAATGCTATAATATTTTGTCCAGAAAAATAACCCTTAGAATCTAATAAGAAGAAAGCAGAGAAATAATTTCTTAATGCAAGATGTGGAATGGGCCCACCCCATACTGGACAAATTGTTTTTTTGTGCACATGTCTGAATGAAGTGGTACGCTTTTACTTGGAGCCGGCATTTACACCCTACTGGACAAATTGTTTCCGGCCTCTTCAATGGTGATGTATACAACAGAAGTGAATGCATGTAGATATATGATATACTACCTCTCTTTTGGAGAGGCAAAAGTTCACCGAGAGGACTTTATTATGTTGTGGGTCTTGTAAGAAACTTCTAATATTTAGTCTTTCGTTTATGAATAATTATTGTTCTCGTTAAGTCATTGTTTGTTTTCAGATAAGCGATTTGCAGCCCACCATTTTTGAAGCAACCTTTCCTCTGGAGGCAAGATATTTTTTGGATAAAGATTTTTTATTTTTTTTAAGGTTGGCTAAAGAAAACAGATATATTAAACATAAAAAAGTTTATTTACAAAAATCTACCACTATTTACACAAATCTCAAACTGAAAATAGTGAAACAAATCTAGCTAGTAAATAAAACCGCCAGCAGTGAAGCATATGCTCCCGCTTGGTCGATTCCTCTCTCTCACCTTGAATCATTAAATATGGCGCATCCTTTGGCATATATAGGTGGCAACCCAAGACCACATTGCACCTCCTTACCAGTAAGATTTCTTGTGTAAGGATTTTATTTTCAAGCATCCGCCATATGAATACACGTACCTTCAAGGGAACCTTCATTTTCCAGAGTTTTTTGTGGTATGGTTCGATTTCACTTGTGTTGTGCATCATCCCATATGCAGAAGCACAGGCAAAAAGATCTGATGTAGACCATTGCCATATATATCCACTTTTGTGCCAATGGATCAAAGATCACCGAATCTTGAAGAAAGGCATGAGGTTAGCCAGGTCCTTTAAGAAAAAAGAAGACGTCGAATGCATATCTACCCGACTGGCACAACTACAGAATATCATGATTGTACACGGATTTCCAATAGTGTAGGATGTTAGGGTGTAGGAAAGGGCCATCTTTTGCAAACGGATATTTATCCGTGTGCAATTATCATAAAAAGACATGGATAAACCATAATAGCCGTGTACAAATCTAACTCGAGCTACACGGATTTTTAATTAACAAACCATGTAGGAATATCCATTCC
Source organism: Carex cristatella (assembly GCA_024447775.1). Classification (NCBI taxonomy): domain Eukaryota; kingdom Viridiplantae; phylum Streptophyta; class Magnoliopsida; order Poales; family Cyperaceae; genus Carex; species Carex cristatella. Next base: position 416,165 of record JAJHPF010000026.1, on the reverse strand, counting down.
TATACGGATTTCTAAATAAAAAACCGTGAAGGAATCAACATATTCCTACACGGTGTTTTCATTATAAATCCGTGTAGCTCCAGTAGGATTTGTACACGGCCGTTCTGGTTTATCTGTGTACAAATCCGACTGGAGCTACACGGATTTTTAATTAACAAACCGTGTAGATCCGTTCCTACACAGATTTCTAAATAAGAAAACCGTGAAGGAATCAACATTCCTACACGGTTTTTTAATTAGAAATCCATGTAGCTCCAGTTAGATTTGTACACGGCTATTTTGGTTTATCCGTGTACAAATCAAAATGATTTTTAATTAACAAACAGTGTAGGAATGTACGTTTATTTATTTAAATTTTTTTTCAGGAGACCTACACGGATTTCCAATTAAAAATCCGTGTAGGATTTTATTATTTTTTATTTTTTATTTTTTTTGTTTTTGGCTAGCCTCCACTTTTGCTAGCCATTAAAATATGCAGCTTTTTAAAAAAAAATAAACCAGATTCCCAAAATGTAATTTATAAATTGCACTAATTAAACTATTTATACACTAATTAATTTATACAAATTCATATTGTTCATTACAAAATTCTGCATGAAAAAACCTTGCCCACATATCTCTAACTTCATCGATTTCCTCCCTGGAGTAAGGGTCCTCTGTCCATTGAAACTACAATTATAAATTGGTGATTAGTAACTAGAAAATGTAGATGCAAGATTTATTATTGATATTAAAAAATGAAAAATTAATATGAATTACATACCTCGTTTGGAAATGTGAACTGTATTCTTTCGATCCAGTTTAACATGCAAAGCATCGTGTAATAACTGCACTCCCATGTCTCCTTCTGTCGCGGGCACTTGAAATTTGCATTGATCGGCCTATATATGTTAGAATGATAATAATTTTTTGAACATGACATAAAATAAAATAATTATAGAGGGCTCACCGTTAACCACCCGCAAGTCATCTTATACTTTTCATCTGGCTCTCGGGTTTGTTGTCCTCCCTCTTTAACATATTTGTTAAAAGCCCTTACAAAATTAAGTGATTGTAATTAGCAATTTTGATGCACAATTTAATTAGAATTGAAAAAAAATCAAACAAGTGAAAAAATTATCCATTACTGTTTAATAAGTTTGACGATCTTTTTGACCGTTTGTAGTTGGATTTTTTCTACGAGCTTTGCAGAATCCATGCAATAGCACCTATTTGCAGTCGAGACGATGATGAGCAAACACCAGTGTTTGCTGTGGCATGAGAAACATAAACACAATTATAATCACATTGAATTCATTTTTGTAATTATTTAAATTAAAATATAAATAATACATAATTTGAAAATTGAATGTTAGAATTAATTAACCACTGGTGCAATGGTGCATTGCTCGTCGCAGGTAGTCGACTGTTTCCTTGGAATATAATTCCACCATCGTGGCATTGAGTTTGCCGGGATCCAGAAATATACTCCAGTTCTTTTTATGTTCAAGCGGCCATGATTCAACAGTTCGGTTCAGCTTCCTGAAAAATCATCATATTAAATTAGAACATATATTTCAGTGCTACACAACTGATATAAATAAATTTTGGTCACTTACATGGCGAAAATGGTGATGTGAGACACATCGAGCCATTTATCGCTACCCGAGGCATGAAAAATATCCTGAAAGTCCTTCAAAGATATCATCACAGTAGATGAATCGTGCATAAACATCTCCGGTGGGATGATGATCATGATTTCCACCATGCCGTCGGGTGCCGTTATCAATTTGTCATGGAGAGCGGTGTGATGATCCTGGCGCATCAGTCGCGATAATCACATCAGTTGCGACGATCGTACCAGTCGCGCCGATCGCATCAGTCGCGACGCCCATCTCTCTCTCCGTGTGTACCGGTGACAAATGGCTCTCCTGATCAGCTTGTATCAAATTTTAAATCAATTTCAGCATTTCAAAAGAGCGGATTTGAATGTAACAAAAGATATTGATTATTTAGATATTACCTGATCTAAAATTATCTGATTCTTGGGCCATGGGATAGTGGTCATCTGGACATCATCTAGAGTGTACATCCGCTCGTTCGGGACAGGAAGAGATATGTGTGTCCATTCCTTCATGACTAACTCGACATGCACCAAAGTATTATCGGGACCGAGCTGATCATGGTCCACATCTATCGGTCTTGGCTGTACGAGGCCCTTACCAACAGTAACGGGCACAGTACCGACCCAAATAACCAGCTTGCATTTCTTAGCGCTCTGCAATTATCATGTAGTCATTTTAAGAGGAAATGTTACCTAACAACAAATAAAAAATAGCAATTAATTAATTGTGATTATGAACTAGTATTACCTTTAGATTATCGAACGCGTCTCCCCAGGTCCCGGAAGCTTGACTGCTGCGCCGAAATCCCGATGAAATAGGAGGTGGGTGTTCGGATTGCTGCCTAAACTGAGAGGATAAGCGTTCGAAGATTCTTGATTCCATCTCCGCCATCTCTGCGTCATGCTCCTGTTTCATCTTGGCATCCTGTTTTTCACGCTTTCTTCGAGATTTTGATCTACCGAAGACATCCTTGAAGCCCACGTGGACCCCCATACCCCAAACCTGACTCGGGTGCTCCGGATTCTCCAGGGTTTGAGACAATGCGTCATGCTGTCTCGAGACTGTACGGGCACCCGAATTGTCCTCCTCCTCCACCTCCAACTGTTAAAAAAATTGAATAAAACACAAGACTAATTAAATGGAGGCAGTTATAATTTTGTTTGAATGACGCAAGTTATAACAAGAATTAAGTACCATCTTCTGAGCCAAGGGCCGCAATTCTTCAGGCAGTCGAATCCTTCTGTCGGCTATTATCTCAGATCTTGTCATGAACCGACAGCTCCCCCTAGGGTTGATTATCTTTACAACTGGTGAGTCGGAATCTATGTTGGACTCCAGTATCATCTTAAATTCAGACGACTTACCCTCGTACCCGCCTTACCCTAAATGCTGCGGGTACTTGTTCTTAGCAATAGTTCTCCTGCCCCTTTCACTTGCAGCCTTCATTAATCAAAGCCAATCAATTAGTGTAAGGCAGAAAAATGATCAATTCACAAAAAACAGAGTTACAATTTTATAAATTTAGTTACCTGGAACTCGGGAGTTTGCTTCATCGCTATGAAGCCATCCCAGATCTCCTGGGTCAACCCGTCAAAGTGTCCGACCGGATTTTTTTCTTTGTTCATCCATTCAGTCACGAGTGTGCTCTTGTATTGCTTCCACCCATCGTTCATTTTCTTTAGAGTTTTCTTTTTTCTGGTATCATTTGTGATGTTCCATTGAGCCTGATTGACACAAAACAAATGTCATTTCAGTTCATGCATGTACAACAATCAAAAGAAATACTGAAATGGTGACATTACCTTCACCATCTCCCACCATTCTTGTTTTGTCTCTTTGCTGAAGGCCTTCCAAAAGGCTGCACGGATATCAGCTTTCCTCTTCGCGAAAAAGCTGCACCAATTTGAGTAATGCGCCCTGTTTTCCCCTGTCGGACACCCGTTCTTCTTGAACTCGATTTTAAATAGCTTTTTTTCTGACATGGTTTTGCACGTCGTCAGACCTCTCGTCCTTCTTTGTGATTCCGACTGGGCTACACCTTGCTCTTCTTCGTCTTCGGGGTTCCCATAATGCTCACCCAAATGTGACATGATTCTACAAAAAATAATAGCAATGTGTTCAAATACCTTTGCAATGGAGGCAGCAAGGCAACAAGGGAGGATCCCAAAGAAGGCCGACGAGCACCAGGGAGAACTCGACAAAACAATCAACAATTAACGACGACCAAATAAGAATTGTCCAAGTAAGGAGAAAATAGAAAGAGAATAGAGACTATTTTTATTACCAAGAGAGGCCGACGAGGGAGGTGGCGTAGAGGGAAAGGCGGCACAGAGGGAGGAGCAGCGGCAGATCAGTCAAGGTTTTCAAAATCAAAGAAGTTGAGGGAAGCTAGAGTTGGGTACTTAGAAATATTTACAAAAATTATAGTATAGCAAGAGGGGAACTTTCCACACGGATATCTAATTAAATGTCCGTGTGCAAAGGGTATCCTACACGGATAATTAATTAAAAATCCGTGTAGGACAAATAAGAGCGACACAGATTTTTAATTAAATATTTGTGTAGGATACCCTTTGTACACGGACATTATATTATATATCCGTATAGCTCTAAATATTTTCATACAGTGCTTTTTATTTAAATATCCGTCGGTGAAGACCAAATTTTTAGCGGGAGATGCGCGCCAGCAAATTTCATTAATTCATCACCGAGAATTACAAAATAAATACAGAAAAACGAAGAGTCGCCTTCAACCCTATATAAACCTCAAAATATTCACTGAACCTATATATCCTTCTTAGTAAAAAAAATAGCTGAAGTCAAAGAAGAACCTCTTGAGCTCCCGCTTGAAACCCCACCTCCTGTAGTGCCATCAATCCCACCCGGTTACGAACGACCACCACCAGGTTATCCCAGAAGTTGGCCATGGCCGCGAACACTACCAACTCGCCCACGTCGCAGCCCTAGGGGCCATCTGCCACCGAAGCCCTACATTCGTAGGACAAAAAATGAACCCGTTGTTCAGAGTTTCTTTTTTTAAAAGTTTATTGTATGAGTTTCTTTTTTTTTTGGGTTCTATTATCCCATCTTTTTTGGTAATATGTTGTTTAGAGGTTTTTGGTAACTTTTGTGAAGTTATTTACCAGTAATATATCAAAGTTTACTTGTTTACATTTCTGTTTTTCGTTATTTATTTTTATGTATTAGTTGTACAATTATAAATTTGTTAATCTTTAATATTTCTAACACAGTGATAAATATTTTCATTTGTAAAATAGTGAACAAGAATTATAAAAAGAAATTTACAAAGTTCATATCTAAAGAAATTAATATTTACAAAGTTCATATCTAAATGAATTAATAAAATAAAATATTTATTGTATAAATTTCACAGCGTATCATACACGGATTTTAAATTAATATCTGTGTAGGAAGATGAATGATATAATAAATATTTATACTGTACCATATTTAATAAAATTTCAAATCCGTGGGAAATTCTACACGGATATTTTAATGATAATCTGTGTAGGAAGCTTAATAGAACTACACGGATATTTAAATAAAAATCCGTGTACAAACTTTCATACACGGATTATTAATTAATTATCCGTGTATATTATATGAAAAACATTTTAATATGATATAGACATATAGAAATATGATATTTAATTATCATATTTTTGTTATATAAATGTAACTTATATCTAAGAAAATACAAAATCGTTGTTTTCGGACCATTGAAAATACAGTGATGAATATTTTCATTTGTAAAATAGTGAACAAGAATGAATACATAAATTATAAAAAGAAATTTACAAAGTTCATATCTAAAGAAATTAATACTTACAAAATTCATATCTAAATGAATTAATAAAATAAAATATTTATTGTATTAATTTCACAGCGTATCATACACGGATTTTAAATTAATATCCGTGTAGGAAGATGAATGATATAATAAATATTTATATTGTACCATATTTAATAAAATTTCAAATCTGTAGGGAATACTACACGGATATTTTGATGATAATCTGTGTAGGAAGCTTAATAGAGCTACACGGATATTTAAATAAAAATCCGTGTACAAACTTTCATACACGGATTATTAATAAATTATCCGTGTATATTATATGAAAAATATTTTCATATTCAATTATCATATATTTGTTATATAAATGTAACTTATTATTAAGAAAATACAAAATCGTTGTTTTCGGACCATTGAAAAACAGGGATTTTGTAATCCGCTTAATAAATACAAAATATTACATGAAAATCATAATTAAAAATACAAAATCATAATGGAAAATGCAAAATAACATTGTTACATGATTAAAAAATATTGCATAATCAAAATATTACACAGTGCCCTTTTTCTTTCTTTTTCTCTTTTTTGGCACTTTTTGTACATCGGCCCATAATCCTTCGTTGTGATCAGATCTCATGTAGTTCGCTTCTTCTTCACTTATTGGTACCTCGATTGGCACGTCGGTGCAAAATGGAGGTATCTCGTCGAACTGGTCGTACTCTTGTTCGTCCACGACATTTTCAAATCCTAGAATCCTTCTTTTTCCCGATAGGACGATGCTCCACCTAGCATCACTCGGGTCAGTGACATAAAAGACCTGTGTGGCTTGCTTGGCTAGTATGAACGGATCATCGACATACCCGACTTTGTTGAAATCAACGAGTGTGAACCCGTTGTTATCAACCTTCACACCCCGGTCTTTGACCCATTGACACCGAAACGAGGGAATGTTGAGGCGATGACTGTAAATGAGCTCCCAAATTTTCTTCAATAACACCGTCATATGACTTTGATGCTATTACAGCCCGGGCATCCCCGGATCTACGGAATTCTTCGGAGACTGCCACCAACGTCACCCCACTATTTTGCGTCGCACTCTTATCACTTTGTAATTTAGTGTAAAATGTATATCCATTAATCTCATATCCTTGGAATGTTCAAACAACAACTTGGGGTCCTTCACCCAGTAGCCTGACAATTTCATCTACGGGCGACCTTTCAGCGTATTCCTTCACTCTTTCTTTAAGCCATCCTATAAAAGAACGATTATGCTCGCTATTTAACCACTTCTGACTTCTCGTGTAGTTCTGTTGTCGAAGGATTGTCATGTGCTCATCCACATAGGGAGCAACATTTGTGTCTTTTGTAGTTCATCTGTGTCAGCAAATACGGGTTTCAAACCAATTGTCCCTAGTCCTTGGAGTCTTCCCTCGTATCGGGATTTTGGAACACCGATAGGAGACACACTGGTCAGATAGTTAGTGCAAAACTCAACCGCCTCTTCTGTTGAATACCCTTCTAGAATGCTACCTTTGGGCCGATGTCAGTTCCTTACGTATTTTTTCAAAATACCCATGTATCTCTCGAATGGATACATATACCGCAGGAATACAGGACCACAAATCTTAATTTCCCTCACGAGGTAGACAACAAGGTGAACCATAACATTGAAAAAAGAGGTAGGAAAATACATCTCAAGATGGCAAAGAGTAACGACGACCTCCGCTTACAAAGCATCCAATTTGAACGGGTCTAACACCTTGGAATTAATTGCATTGAAGAAAAAACAAAGTTTCGTAAGGGTCTGCCGAATGGTCTTTGGTAAAATTCCCCGAATTGCGACAGGAATCATCTGTGTCATTAAAACATGACGGTCGTGGGATTTCATACCCTTCAATTTCATGTCCTTCATGGACACCAGCTTCTTAATATTCGAAGAATACCCTCACGAGACTTTAATACTGTGAAGACATTTACAAAAGCTTTTTTTCTCCTCCTTCGACATGGTGCACATTGCAGGGGGTATGTATGCGCGCTTCCCTTTATCTTGCGCTGCAAGCTTTTGTCGTATTCTCATTTCCACCCTGTCTTTTCGAGCGTTAATACCGTCTTTAGTCAGGCGAGGAATGTTCAATTAGGTGCTGATTAAACTGTCGCATACATTTTTTTCAACATGCATGACATCTAGGCAGTGTCGCACCTCCAAATATTCCCAGTACGGTAGCTCCCAAAATATGGACGTCTTTTTCCAAATATTTTTGGGTGGCGCTTTGGCGTATTTTCTGAAAACAACATCAAGGTTTTTAACCTGCTTGAAGACACCCTTCCCATCCAATGGACGACGTGCCACTCCGAGGTCATTTTTCCCATTGAATGTCTTCTTTCTCCTACGGTATGGGTGATTAACGGGGAGAAACCTGCGATGCCCAAAAAAAACATTCTTCTTACAATATTTCAACCTCAACACTTGTGTGTCATCTTCACAGATAGGGCACGCTTTTGCTCCTTTCGTACTGTAACCCGACAAATTCCCGTATGCGATAAAATCATTCACTGTGCAAAATAACATGGCCTGCAATTTAAAGACCTCTTTGCTGTACGCATCCCATACCCAGACACCAGTCTTCCATGATTTTTGGAGGTCCTCGATTAATGGTGCGAGATATACATCTATGTCATTTCTGGATTGTCTGGGTCCTTGGATCAGTAATGACATCATTATATACTTGCGTTTCATGCACAACCAAGGAGGAAGATTTTAGATGGATAAAAGAACTGGCCAAGTACTGTGCTGACTGCTCATACTTCCGAAGGGACTCATTCCATCTGTGCTCACCGCAATCCTAAGGTTTCTCGGGTCGGAACCAAATTCTTTGAATTGTCTATCAATATTTCTCCATTGAGGAGAATCAGCCGGGTGTCTTAGTTTTCCGTCCTTTTTCCGCTCTTCTTCATGCCAGTGCAATAATTTTGCATCTTTGAAATTTACAAATAACCGTTTAAACCTCAGTATTATCGGTAGATACCATAGCACCTTGGCCGGAGGCCGGTCCTTTTTTTTTCACCGTTACAATCGTCAGTTTCCTTGACCTTACGCTTATAGCGTGAAACACCGCATTTAGGACATACATGCATGGACTCGTACTCTTTACGATACAATACACAGTCATTAGGACATTCATGTATTCTTTCAATGTTCAATCTCACTGGACAGATCAACTTCTTTGCCTGATATATTGTACACGGTAACTCATTGTTATTCGGGAGCATTTCTCGTAAAAGTTGTATTAAGGACGTGAAACTCTTATCGCTCCAACCACTGTCTGCTTTTAAGTTCAATAATTTCAACACAGCTGACAGTTTGGTAAATGTGGTACACCCGGGATACAACGGCTTTTTGGATTCATCAGACAAATACTGAAATTTATCATAATTTTCACCACCAATTTCACATTCCACATCACGTAACATGTCCTCTAGGTTTTCAGTAAACTCGTGTTCTACATTTTCATCAATATTCATTGTCATCTCATCATCGTCGCAGCTATTGACTTCAACATTATTAAATTTTTCGAAATTCTCAAAATCATCGTTGCAATCAAATTCAAAATTATCAAAAATTTGTTCACTCTCATTTATTTCATCACAAAATTTACCGGTACCACTACTTTCTCTAATTTTCTCACCATGCATGAACCAACATGTATATCTCTTCTTAAATCCCCGACAAATTAAATGAGTTCTAATTTCTTCAAAGTTCTCAAATCCTATACAATTTTTACAATCCCTACAAGGACACAAAATGTCGGCCTCCTTTTGCAAAACTTTGTAACTCTCAGCAATTTGTATAAACTCTTCAACTCGGACCAAATATTCTTCACTGTCACGCCGCATTTTATACATCCAACTTCGATCCATCTGTAAATTAAATTCAAAAAAATGATTACAATTAATCAGGCGTGGTGGATGGTCAACATATGTATAACCTACCAAATTCTTGGCTTACAAAGGGCCTGTTTACAATCCTAACCCACTCCTTGAATATTGTGCCTCATATGTGAACACATGTTAGCGTGATTTAATTAGTATTTGAGAAAAATTCGGCAGCATTTCCCCTTAACTCCCCAAGTACGTGTACATACCACATACTCGTAGGAGCAATAAGGAGAAATACTGTCGAATTTTTCTCAAATACTAATTAAACCCACTAACATGTGTTGACATCCTAAATGAGACACAATATTCAAAGAACAGTCCCAAACCGGGGACTATCCAAAATTAATCCCTATTGGATTAATTTTGAATGGGCATGAACCTACAAGCATATTAATAGGTCGGTTATTGGACAACAATACACTAATTATTTTACAACCATGCATGTATTAATCAAACCCTAAACCCTAAATAAGCAATAAAAAGTAATTAACAGAAAATTATTGAAAGAAAAGAGAAGTATTACTAACCTTAACAAGAAAAAGAGGAGCAAATCACAACTAAAAATCAGCAATCTCAGATGCCTGCTGCGCAAAAATCAGATTCCAGCCAATACAGAGGAGAGAGAGTAATCAAAACGGCGCTGGAAGAAAAGTTTTAAGTCAGCTGAACACTATATGACCTTTTCTACACGGATAATTAGCGATAAATCCCTTTAGCTCTCTCAACATATATACACGGCTATTTAAATAAAAAACCGTGTGATAATTACTCTTCATACACGGATATTTAATTAAATATCAGTGTAGCTCTATAATATTCATACACGGTTATTTAATTATATATCTGTGTAGGATGATAAGTAGCTACACGGATATTTAATTTATTATCCGTGTATGATTAACTTTTCTACACGAATTTCTGCTCAAAATCTGTTATGAATCTGAAGGGTTTAAGGTTTACTTAGGGAAGTCCAAACGTCGCGCGGGAGTTCAAACGCTCTCTTCTCCCTTAATTCTATTTAATCTCCGCTGATTTTAGTGAAAAATCGCACTACACAGTACAAATAAGAAAAAAAAAAACGAAATGGAGAGTCCTCCTAGCATTAACCAGAATTTGCCCACAGTGCAAAATCCTCCATCTGAAAATCCTACTTCATCTGAAAATCCCGCAGAAAATCCTACGGCCGAAGACCCCCATGATGATCCCAACTGGGCTCCCATAATTTCTCCACTGCTTCCTTTTCCCGCTGGTTACCCTCCTCTCGTTGGTCCATCTGAAACCTTCCAGTTTTTTGATCCACATCCAGAAATAGTTGAGTGGAGTCATTTAGCCCCCCCCCGTAATTGAATTAACATCATCCCCCGATGAATCTGATCACTACCAGTTCCCTAAGAAAAAAAGGCGCGGCAATTAGTGAGAAATGTTTTGTATTTTGTTGGTTTTATATTTTGTGTTTTCATTTCAGTTATATATCTAGATAGTTTTTTTTTCTGTGATATTTAGGTAGTTTTTTTTTTTCTGTGATGTATAGTGTAACACCGAACCAATTTCTTACTAATGTTATTTTAATGTTTTTTTTTTTTTTTGTGATGTATGGTTTTATATTTAAATTTCTGTTTATATTTATATTTTTCAATAATCTAACTAATGTTATCTTTAAATATAAAAATAATAACAAAATATGAAATTGAAAAAAATAATTTGAAATTTTTGAACTACACAGATATTAACTTTCAAATTATATTTAATATAATAAAATATCAACATATATATTCAGAGAAGTTAGGGTACTTACATAAATTTTCAGATACAGCATTCCTACACAGATTTTTACTAACTATCTGTGTACAAATTTTATCCTACACGGATATTAACTGAATATCCGTGTAGGATTCACTTTTTTACACGGATTTCTGCCTCAAAATCCGTGATGAATCTCAGTTAATATTAGGGTTTTGAGTTTATGCTATATTTAAAACTTATCTTCAAATATAAAATAATAACAAAATATGAAATTCAAAAAAATAATCTGAAATTTTTTTACTACACAAATATTTACTTTCAAATCATATTGAATATAATAAAATATTTAAATAAAAAAAAATTTTGGGAATATTTTTTGTTTTTGGCTAGTTTCCATCAAATCATATATAAATCAGAATTTTTTCTTTGCCCAAAAACAGATTCCCCAAAACATAATATAACAATTAAAATTGATAATTACACTAATTAATTTATACAAATCCATATTGTTATTTACAAAATTCATCTCACTTGGTTGATTTGGTTGATTTGCAATTTTGCAAGTCCTTGTGTAGCAGTGTGCGGTTGCACCTGTGGGTTTAGGAAGCCGCGAGTGATCTTTGAATTTCAGCGCACACAAATGCATATTTTCTTTTCTCCTACGTACCCACAAATGCAAGCGCAAACTGCTACAGAAGGACCTAAACTCATATGTGCCTCGTAGAGAGAGTGATCAAAACGGCATTGGAAGATAAACTTTGAATTTCAGCTGAATTTTTCCTCCGTTGATTTTACTCTGAGATGAAGGATTCAGTGTCATTTCCTCCACCTCCAATAGGAAGGAAAGACTTTGAATCCTCCATCTCAGAGTAAAATCAATGGTGAAGAAACTTTGAATCCTATATCTCCTTAATCCGTGTAGAGAGAGTGATATTTCCTAAACTCATATGTGGCTCGTAGAGAGAGTGATCAAAACGGCGCTGGAAGAGAAACTTTTTATTTCAGCTGAAACCCTAGATGACCTTTCTACATGGCTATTTAGATATTAAACCGTGTAACTCTATCGACATATATAGACAGCTATTTAAATAAAAATACGTGTACAAATAACTCTCCTAACACGGATATTTAAATAAATATCTGTGTAGCTCTCGCAAATTCCTACACGGATATTTAACTAAATATCCGTATAGGAAATGTAAATTTCAAACGGCTTTTTTGAAACACTGTTTTTCAATGAAATATCCGTGTGGGATTCTTAGAGATATCATTGATCATTGGAAAAATCCTATTTGGCACACGGTTTTACATAAAACAGAGAAAATCCGTGTACAACCACAGTGTAGGAAACGCCATTCTGTAGTAGTGTGGCCTCACTGATGCCATACAATCTTCGCAAAGTGGATGACCATAATCCGTCCGGGTTGTGGTTAATGTCCCATAAACTCTTGTTTTGCCCCAGAAAGTACATCTTGATTTCTAATTTTTGTTGAATCATTTTCAGGGCCCAAAGAAAATGGATCGTTTACTGTAAGCATTTATCAGTATAAATAGGCTGCCCGTTGAAATAATTATCTCTTAGGCCAACAACATACGTTGATTGGAATTTCAAGATAATAATAATAGTAATAGTAAAAAAATAAAAAAATAAGAAAAATGAAACAATGACTTAACAAGACATAATTTTAAAATTTCAGAGCAACCACAGAAGAGAATCCCACACAAGAGATAAGACTAGAGTATCTCTTACATTTGAATTTATAATCACATGAGTTCAAACAACACCTGGCAAACAACATCAGTTATTCTTCTCCACACTGATTACACTATATATACAAGAACTAAATGAGTAGAAAATATTGGCTTTACTAGCTTAAAACCATAACAATGTTTTCATGGAGCCCCACCTACACCCCTCCCCCCTTCCTCTTTTCACCTTTTCAGATTTGATAGATGAGCTCACGAAACCGCTCCATGTGCTCTGACAGCAACGAAATGGCAACCGACTGGCTCCCATCTCCTGTTGGACTAGGCAAAACATACGCTAACCCTTCATATGCTATACCCCCAGGCCCCATAAATATCGGCCGGTCCCACCCGAAATCAGCATCGTGAATTGGCAACCTGCCCCAGCTGGTAATCCCAATATTAGGGCATCTGTACGTGTGGGGCCCTTTGACCAGTTTTGACAGGTCAGGCTGCAACTCCAAATAATCCAAAGCTGACTTCATGTACTCATCGTCCATCCTCACCATTGTCTCTTGTATTTTCCCCGCAGCTTCTTGCACACCGCTTGCCACCTCTCCTGCCTTTGCAATTGGAGTGGCAGTGAAAATTACATTCCCAAAGTACCCGTCAGGCATTGGTGGATTAAGGCGGGACCGACCGTCAGCTGCAATGTAGAGTTTAGTCTGCTGCTCAGCTGGTAGATTTCTTGCTAAGCAAGCACACCGCCAGATGTGGCCCGCAAGCAGGGCAAATGTGCTGAACCTTGGTGAGTTTTTAGGGAGACTGGTTTTGAGTTGCATGAGCTGTGATTTTGTTAGCTTGAACATGCATACTGATACGGCAGAAGTAGATTTGTTTAATGCTGATGAGGTGTTGGAAGGAGCAGAGAGCATCTGGGGAGAGGGGTGATACTCCACATGGGGAAAGGAAAGGAGTTGGTGGGTCCCGAGCACGAAGTAAGGTTCGGTCCATGAATGGAAGGATGGTTAGTGGGAGGCCACGTGTCATGTCAGACCAGGTATTGATGAAGAGGATGCCGGAGTACCCGTCAGCTACGTGGTGTTGCATACCAACTCCCAAGGCGGCCCCGCCACACTTGAAGTAGGTTACCTATATATGTATGATAATAAGACATTTGTATTTAAAAATGATCTCATTCAAGAGAAGTAAACATCCAAAACTGCCGAGTATACTGTTATTTGATACAATATACGTATACCCTCTGATCTTTACATGCTAAATTCCTTCTTACTGGTCCTTAAAATGGTCACATCTTTGTCCAGTATACCTTTCTTGACCTGCCATACATTGTTATTTTTTTTTTATTACCAAATTGACCTCATTTGAAGCACAACCAATTGGACACAAGTATGGCAAGCTCTCATTTAAGAGTTGAATATGAGTAAACACATGCAAGATATGTGCATAATTTGTTCTTTTTAAAACAGGAGTAAACTAATAATTTAAGCAACAATGTCAAATTTGTTCAATCAAGTTTGTTTAATAAAGCTTGAGTTAGGAGGCTAGCAGCTCCCTTTGGTGGGTCACATATGCAGACCCTAAGTAGGATACATTTTTGTTTTAGTATCGTCTGAATTAAGTTCCCTTTAAGGAATTCTAAGCAATGTCCTCTCATAATTTTTAGCTCCAGTAGTAACATAATACTCTGGAGCTATCCTTACCATGATTCTGAAATCGGAATCGGAATGAGAATCAGTGACTTTACCGTGGAATTAGAATCGGATGAATTAGCCTAAATCAGCTGAATCGGATCGGAAATTCATACTTTTTTGACATAACCTTTTTTGTACTAAAAAATAAGAAAAAAAATTGGTAAAACAAATAAATTTTTAAAATACTATGTTAAGACAAAATATTACTCTCAAATAACCCTAATTATATAATACAATACAAGTATTATAACTAGAACACACATTTTTTTGCCAAAAACTATGATGAGTTGACTGGATCACCTCATCATTGTTGTACCAATCCAAAAAGTACTTTCTCTCCATTTCATGACCGTACATCAACAACTGACTCGAATTGACTCATGCCGAAAATCAACTATATTGGCCGAGCCAAACTGTTCAACGGAGTTTTGATGAAAAAATTTCATGGGTGCGAGACTTGGGTGAAACTCAGATCGGATTCGACCGATACCCAGTTGACTCGGCCGAATTTCCAAACCATAATCCTTAGAGAATATACTATAACACAATTCATTTTATCTTATTGGATTTTTCAGAGACAAACTAGATAATATTTTCTACAAAACCAGTTATATGTACAATAACAGAAATTGTGTAGTAATTGTAATTCTATCCAAATCCATTTACAGAGTACTGTTATTTGTGATAGATAAGAGCCTTTGTTGTTCAGAAATACTGTTATTATTATTATTTTTTGAGTAAGATAAATACTGTTATTTATAATTGACCACGTAAACTACATGTAAAAACAAAATTCTTCCATTACTAAAAGCTAAAGACAGATCTCTTACCATCAAACTAAAGAACCGATCGAAAAGGACCTTCTAAAGTTAGTTTCAATACGAAAAAGAGAAAAAATAGTTTCAATGGGCATAGGCGCATAGCCTGCATGCTATTTCAAGATAATAATTAATACTAGTCATAGTAAAAAAATAAGAAAAATCAAAACAGCAATTTTACCTAGTAGGTCTGGGTCCACGGGTTTTCCCTCAGGAAAAGAAAATAAAAGAAAAGAAAAGAAATCCTTTGTGTAAGTGACAGTTATAAGGGAAACATGAAACATCATTGCATGCAATCTCCAAATTAGACCAATTCAAAATTATATACTCCAACATCTCGCAAGCTAAACTTCTAAAAAATGTTCTAATTTTGTTCTTCTCAAGGAATCAATTCATTCAATGTACAGGCACATTACCTGAAGAACAAGTAGCGGGAATGAGGAGATATCATCGGTGTACTCCACCTTTGGTATGAGCCTATTGAGCTCCATTGTTGGAGCGAAATCCCCGAAATCATCAATCTCCCCATCAGCCTCAGCCTCAACAAACAACACACCTTCACCATTGCAATCGATCTCAACTCTCCCATCGAGATCCCTCCCGAGCCGTCCGGCCATAGGGTAAAAAGGCACCAACACCTTCCCCAGTGCTGATTTCATCCTCTCTGCATCGAAGAAATCACCCGACGAGTTGGTGTTGCGATAGAAGTAGACGCTTGGGGTGTGCCACTGGACCACAATTAGGTCCAGGTTGGAGTTCCAGAGTCGGTACTGTGGTGTCGGCTCAGCCGGCTTAACCATTGTCGATTTGCGCACAGTTATGGCCATGGAGAGTACCATTGTAACTTAGCTTCACGGTCTTTTTGTTTCCTTGAAGAATGAAGGGTTTGAACTTTGATTTATAGCTTGCTTGTAGCAAGGAGCAGTGTTTTTTTTTTTTTTTGAAGATTGGCAATAAAGCTTACCACCAACAATATATTGATAAAAAAAAGTAATAATTACAATTTAGTAGTGCGAAGCTGCATCCACCCTATAATACATAACAAGAAGCAGTGTTGTAAAATACGGTTTTGTTGTAGAAGGTCACTGCATACGGTATATGTAGTATGCGGATTTTAATACAGACTTAAATATATATGTAGATTTTTCATTAAATATTTAATATTTAATATGCATATTAAAAAAAAGTTTAATATTTGATACATCTAAGTTGTGAGGATTAAATTAAAAACAGATTTTTTTCATTACCTTAATTATATATTTTTTGGGTACATTTTGGAGAGTTTAATTATTTTTCATAAAGATACAAATTACCAAACACTTTCCCTTTCAATGTTACCAGTTTAATATTTCGTTACTGGCCCAAAATATCAGCCCATTTCGATCAGTATCTTTGAATGTTTATCACGTGCAGCCAAGCGTGCAGTGCATTTGACTTTGAGTGATGTGAGTGCACAACTGCACATAGCGATATGGTATATAATAGCACTATTTAGTGCCACATATTTAAATCTACATAAACAAACTGCTTGCAAATCACCTGATTGGATTCACTCGGGATGAGTATTTGGAATGGATTTCGTAATATTATAACAGATATCTGATTCAGACTGAAAAATTGTTTGGATCCAAATTTGAATATTTTATTATCACTTAACATAATTATTAATAATAAATAATAAAAAATTGAGTGAACTGTGTACATATCTGCAGCTGTATAAAACTGCATTCTACAACACTGGCAAGAAAAACTGCATACGCATATGTAGCCTCATATGTAGCCTCATATGTGCTGCATAAAACCACATTTTACATCACTGGTAAAGAGGTAAGAAAAATGTGTCAATGCGGGTTTAGTTAGTCAAGTAAGAGAGGAGAAAGAGTCTGAGGCGAGTTGTATTTTAGTTTGCTAAGTTTGGGAAGGAATCTGAGGAGCTTTTAATTGGTGTCACGTATTATATGTCCATTTTATACACATAAAATTTTAATTTATCGGAAATGTTATGTAATTTATTTTTCGGATATACTAAAATTTTATAGAAAATTCATCCTTTTTTTTTGTTAAGAGAGACCATCAAGAATTATTGGGGCACTTTTTTGACACTACCAGCTAGCTCTAATATATTGAAAAGAATAAATCGTTTTTTTAATATGTCCAAAAAAGTGAACATCGTATAAATTTAAATTTGTATGCAATTCACTCTTTCCAGTAAATTTATGCGCATAACTTATACAAAATGTATAAAATTTCATATTAGCTAGTATTAGAATGAATGTTAAATAGTCAGTGTGGGAGCCACATTAAATCCCGTGATTTTTATTAATAACCAAAAAAAATATATTATTAATAACCAGATCCCCAAAATATTTTTACCCATGCTCAAACCGCCCCCCATGGGGCGGTTTACCTAATTTTTTTTTTTTAAATGCGATGATATTTATAATTTATGTATTTTGTAATATTATGTTCGAGAATTTGTCAAAATTTGTCAATCATGTTCGAGAAAATTAATTAATGGGTAACTTGACTAATCTGGGCCGTTGGCAAAAGGATTTTGCTATGTATGTGGGGCTGATTCTAGGAGTATGCGGGGGGTGGCAGGGGGGCGGCAGCCCCCTGCGAACGGTGTCTGAGGTTACGAAGCATTAGTCAAGTTACCCATTAATTCATTTTCTCGAACATGATTGACAAATTTTGACAAATTTCAAGTTTTAGAGTGGCATTTCAAAAAATTTTCCAACAAAATAATAAAGATTAAATCTAACGGTTTTATTTTACTATTTTATTTCTCATATCATGTGTTATCTATCCATATCCATATCATGTGTTATTACAAAACAATTATTGTTATCTATCCATATCATGTGTTATTGTTAAACTATTAACAAATCATAAAATCCATCGTATTAAAAATTAAGTAAACCGCTCCCTGGGGGTGGGTTGGGGGGGGTGAACCGCCCGGGGGGGGCGGGTTGGTTGGAGGGTAAACCGCCTCCTGGGGGGCGGTTTGGGTATGGATGAATTTTTTTTGGAATCTGGTTATTAATATTATTTTATTTATTTTTTTGGTTATTAATAAAAATGACGGCATTAAATCAGAGTAGGCTGTTGTCTATATTACAACGACGATGAAAAGAATTGACTGATTAATAATAATGATGATGATGACAACAATTATAATGATGTTTAAATACGTCACTTGTAAAATATCATAATTAGTTGTGCGAATTATAGTGGAGGAACCATGCATCATGCATACATACCAAAATAATTAAAGAGCTTCAAAACTTGACACTAGTACAAAAAACTTCTTAATTGACTGTTAAAATATCCCTATACTGACTGTTATTGAGACGTCAATGAGATCACCGTTAGTGTAGTGTAGGTATACCTTTACTGATGGGTAAACAATAGTTAGTGTAGATATCCAACACGGACGGTTTATTCAAACAGTCAGTGAAGATAACCTACACTGACGGTTCAAGAATAGTCAGTAAAGATACCCTTGTTCTTTAAATTTTTTTAGTCAAATTTTCAAATATTTTTGCATTTACATTTCTTTTTCTTAGGCATTGTTAATGTAAAAATAGAAAATATCAAATCTAATTTTTTTTGTTGTATTTTTATTTTTTAGTTAGAATATTATTCATGTACAACTTATAATATGTGATACTTTTTCTTAAATCTTGTTCATTTAAATTTACGAAGTATCAAATCTGGATATTTCTTTGTTATATTTTTATTTTTTTTTAGTTTCAAAGGTAGGGTTTTCTTTGGTTTTGTTGGGAAATTCAGTTTGATCAATATGATAAATTTATTGAACTTATTTCTAAGGTTTTGGAAATTTGTGGCAGTTTGGATATTTTTTGTGACCATTGTGCCCACCTATGATCTTTTGTGTGATCCTTTCTTTTTGGAGTGAACAACTTGAAAATAATAAATAAATAAATAATCTTTCTGAATGGCTGATGATATGCTCGATCTAGGTTGACTTGATACCGTTGGGCTGTATTGATCATGGAAAAGTTCAAAATATATTGCAAGTTAAATATAACTGGCACTACTCCTAACAATAAAAACAAGTTTTTTAAATAATCCGGGATCATTTTTCGCTGGAAAGATATTATTCACTTATTAATATCACACCATTTTAAATAAATTTTTTAACCTTTGTACGTGTATGAATTAACATATATATAGCAATTAAGTCAGCTAGCTACACATCACAAAATAAAAATGAGGCAAACATTTTTAATTACCAGCTATACTTAAAATGTTAAAAGCTAACTAATAAATTGGGTGATTGCAATATACCATATATGGAGCACTATATATGTTAGCCAGTGTCAATATAGATCCAAATTAATTAACTCGATTGGCACGAGATCGATATCTCTAGAAACATAGGTGCTCCATAAATTGAGACAAAAAGGAGTTAAAAAGTCCAACTGAAATATTTACTTTTTATTACTTTTACCCGAGTAAATCGTATTGAATTAAGTAGTATAACAAGTATTGTACATATATTTTTTCTTAAGTCTTGTATGTTGCACAATATATATAACAGGTTTAGAAGTACTACTATTTGCAAGAATAAATAATGATTATTGTTGAGGATAAGCCAATAATAGTTATTACTCTTAAAGGTATCGTACGCTATTACTGATGAGAGTATCCGCGAAGATACTGATGCTCTGGAAAGTGTAAATAATATATATATAAGAGCTTAAATAGTTAGTAATTGGGAATCGGAATAACAACACCAAAATATGCA
Organism: Carex cristatella; assembly: GCA_024447775.1. NCBI lineage: Eukaryota > Viridiplantae > Streptophyta > Magnoliopsida > Poales > Cyperaceae > Carex > Carex cristatella. The sequence continues at coordinate 396,075 of JAJHPF010000026.1, read as the reverse complement.
AAGTTTTTGTTGCAGCAGATTGGAAGACATCATTTCGGTCAATACCAATCTCCAATAGAGTAGATAATTGATTGTGGAAAAAGTTGAAAAGGATGGTTAAACATTAAAAAGCAGATCAAATAGGATAGATTATTCTCTCTTGACTTGTTATTATAGTCAAGTGGTCCCCGCTGACATAACATTCAGTTGAAGAATTCCCAATATATTTTTTATTTATTTTGTTACATTATCTCCGTACCCAAAGAAGTGATAAATTAATATCATATATTGGAACGCCAAATTTAAAATTTTGGTGTTTGGTGGGATGTAACATCTCTAAAAATTAATAGAGTATCACTGTTCATAATAATTAGACTTTTACAATATTTACTTTACCAATTTACAATCATAAATTCTAATTTCAATCACAAACATCTTTGTGCACTTGATAAAAATTGTTTATTAGTAAGGGTGATCCCTTGAAAATGGAAAACATTACAAAATGCTCCTGAATAATTTGTCCCCGTTGCAACGCACGGGTACGATACTAGTGTGTGTGTGTGTGTGTGTGTGTGTGTGTAGAGAGAGAGAGAGAGATGGACTTGGCTAAGCCATGGTGCAAAATACGTTTGTACTCCATGCCATATCTTCATTTCCAAAGTTTAAATAGCCGATCTGAACCGCTCAAAATGTTCTCCATATTGAAATGTGCTTGGAGACCAACTTTTACATTTTTTTGAATTTTTTTACTATTTATTAAGCCACTTTGAAATCGCTGATCCAACGTGACCAGTAAAAAATTTTGGACCATCGGATCAGCGATTTTCAAAGTGGGTTAATAAATAGTAAAAAAATTCCAAAAAGTGTAAAATTTGGTCTCCAAGCACATTTCAATATGGAGAACATTTTGAGCGGTTCAGATCGGCCATTTGAAATTTGGAAATGAAGATATTATGCCATGGCTCACCAAACACATTTACATCATGACTTAGCCAAGTCCATCTCTCTCTCTCTCTCTCTCTCTCTCTCTCTCTCTCTATATATATATATATATATATAGAGAGAGAGAGAGAGAGAGAGAGAGAGAGAGGAGGGATCCAATTACACCCTTTTTTTTTTGACACATCATGACATTGTTCTTTTTATAGTTTAATTTTGCGATTTCAAAATCCAAATAGATCCAAACCGTTCAACATGATTGATATACCAAAATGTGCTTGGAGATCAAATTTTACATTTTTTTGAATTTTTTTACTATTTATTAAGATGGTTACAAAATCGCTGTTTTTTAATGGTCCGAAAACAACGATTTTGTAACCATCTTAATAAATAGTACAAAAATTCAAAAAAAATGTAAAATTTGATCTCCAACCACATTTTAGTATATTAATCATGTTGAATGGTTTGACTCGACTATTTGAATTTTGAAAATGGTAGATGTCAAAATGTGTCAAAAAAAAAAAAAGTGTAACTTGATCCCTCCTCAACGGATTGAGTCCCCGCTGACATAGCATTAAATGCAGATCAATTAGAACATATTATAATTGATCATATAAAGGTTGTTCAATTGAAGAATTCTCAATATTTTATTTATTTATTTTGTTACATTATCTCCGTACCTAAAGAAATGATAAATTAATATCTTATGTTGGAACGCCAAATTTAAAATTTTGGTATTTGGTAGGATGTAACATCTCTAAAAACAAATGATAAATTAATATCTTATATATGTGGGAACGCCAAATTTAAAATTTTGGTATTTGCTAGGATGTAACATCTATAAAAATTAATAGATTATCACTGTTCATATTTAGACTTTTACAATATTTATATTACCAATTTACAAACATAAATATATTAATATATATGATGACGCGAAACAAAAAGAAAAGAAAAAAAAGACTCAGTAGCTGATTAGTAATATTAGGAGCTAATTATTCTTATTCTCTTTTGTCAACTTTTGGTTATTTTGTAATAACCTAAAAGTTAATACTTATATATTTTGTATATAACCAAAAATTAGCTACTGAGTTAATAAGTATTAACTTTAGGTTATTAATGCCAATATATATAAACTAGGAGCTAGCTTATGTTTATTTTGTCAACTTTTGGTTGTTCGCTGCAATTTTTAATGGACTTTAATTAATAATATAAAGTTAATACGTATATATTTTGCAATATATATATGACAAATCTAACAAAGTTTGACTTGTTGTTCTTGAAATTTTGAGCAAGAACTATCTCCTATGGACTCTTCATGCCGAGATACATCTCACTACAAACGACTTAGGAAAAATTATAGTGGAAGCAAATACAGCCTCCAAGCAGGACTGCGCTAAAGCTATAATTTTTCTTCGTCACCATCTTCATGAGGATTTAACAACTAAATATTTAACGGTGAAAGACCGTTAGAACTCTCGAAGAGTTTAAAGGAGCGGTATGACTATCGATAACAATAACGTAAGAAGAAATATTGGAGAAAACATTATCCACATTTCATCCTCGAATTTGCTCTTGCAGTAGCAATATCGAGAGCAAATTGGTCTTCTTGACCTCCCCAAAGCCTTTAGATAGTCTGGGCCTTACTGGTGACTTTTCTTGGGGGCTAAATAATTGAGATAGGCCCAACATATTCTTGGGCCACAACTTCCTCAGAATCCACCTCCAGCACCATTGTGCCCATTTATTAGAGAAGAATACCCGAAATAAAAGAAGACATGTAAAACATTTTTTTGTGTGAAATTTAATTATGATGTTGCTCCTTCAACTTTTAGAAGAAGTAGAAGTCGATGCATGGGTTTTTGTTTCTCATTTTTTTTCTTCACAATATTATCTCAATGTCTTTTACCTAAAATGCTATCTTTCAAACTATTTTAGAATTTAAATTAAGAAATTCTCATCTGTAAAAGGGAAACAATTTTGGGCTCCGTATTTGTCAGCCTAAATTTGGGCATCTCTTTCTTTTAATTTTTATGTCTCCCCTCCGGTTGTTTATCTCAACAGTAGTTTACCCCAGATGGAAGCACTGAGGATCCACGAGAGCATGCAGAGCCTGCTCGCTTTCATCTCTCACGGCCTCTCCTCTGGTCTTGTTCTCCATTCCGGTCGCTTTCTCGCTGGTCTCCTTCTCTTCTTCGCGTTCATCGACTCACTGGCACATGACTTTGTGAATGAGGCAATTTAAATTAATCTTGTAGAATATAATATAAAACTTGACGAAATCCAATTTTCAAAGGTGTCCAATACATGTTTAAACTATTGATTATGTAAGTATGATTCAGTTTCCGTCAATTCTAAAAATTTCTACTGAGTTATTTGCATAGAAGAAAAAATCGGCCGAGCCAGGCTAGAATCAGTTGATTAATTAAAATTGCATAGAAGAAAGATTTTATCTTTACATTGGGGACAATGTAAGATTTAAGTTTAGAGTAGGGGATTGAATCCTTGTATCTTAGGTTTTAGGTTAATTTTTTCAATTTTAGGTTTTTACCTGACCACAAATCGAGTTTACATGAATAAACTTAATTGATTGAGATTGCAAGCTTGTCAGGGTGTTTATAGTTATAAAAATAGAGTTTTGTATAATTCAACTTAAATGTTTGAGAATGCATAAAATATATTTTGGATATATAGAATCCTCACATGAAAACACGAATTTTTTTGAATTTTTTTGAAAGAAAGATACTTAAACAAATTTGTTAAAACAATTCATAAAATGAAAATGTAGCATAGTCTCCAACACACTTGATTGAAATTTTAGATTTTGAAAGGCTACAGCATATTGATTGAAAAAAAAAAACACACTTGATATGCTAGACCTCCACCTTCATACAAATAGTCAAGTAGGACAATCATTACCTAGTCTTGCAACTAGTCTAGCAAATAATCAGGTGGAGCCCAGGTTTCCTTAACTAGTAAATAACCATGTGGGACCCACGCTATTAGTTATCCTTACAATTAATCGGGTGGGGTCAACTAACGCTAGCTTTGCTAATAACCCGATGGGACCCACGCTGGCTAGGCTTGCAGATAATCAAACGGGACCCACGCTAGACATCCTTGCAAATAATAAGTGGGGTCCATGCATGAGAACCTTGCTAATGCTCAGTGGGGCCTATGCTACATATCCTTGCAAATACTCATATGGGCGCCAACTTTCAAAGTATTTGCATGAGCGCTTTTTGCAAACGTAGGCTCATGCAAAAGTCTAGAGAAATGCATTAGCAAGAATAAGCTCTTGCAAATAGTCATAAACTGAGTATTTGCATTGAGACTAGCTACAATGGTAGAATTTGCATGAATGGCGCTTGCAAATGCCTTTTTTCAGGATAAGCCATTGCAAAAAGTCATTTTCTACTGTTGCCAATACTGCTAATTCCGGTACGCCATAATACACTAGCCATTTAGTTTTCTCTCTATTTCAATTTAATATTTAATATCTATATATATATGAAATTTTGAATAAAATATTTTTACATAATGAAAATTTTTATCATTTTTTTTAGGTTCGTTATTTGTTCCTTAATGGGCATCAAATGGTGAGACCTATAAATCTCAATATAGAACTCGAGCAACATTTTTTTCAAAACAAATTAATTTTGTTGCCTTCAAAATATCTTGTGTTCTTTTAGTATTAATATATATATTGTGTTGCCTTTCAAATAAAGTTGAGAACTACTAAGTTAACATGTTATGAACTTAAACTAAATTACAAATGCTTCATTATATTTCGATCTTTCGATCTCAAGTAAATTCACGTGCGTGCGTACGTTTATACGTACGTTGATTGCATGCGTACATTGAAACCTACGCGAGAGATCGAAAAGGACATATATATATAACTCAATTACGTACTATATAGTACATGATACAAACTAACGCTCGAGGTAACAATGCAATATTATCCAAACTACATAAAATAATATTTTTATATACTTAATGAAAGATGACCTCACACCCTCCTCTCTCCGCAGTACTGTTGGAGCTTGATACCAATTGTTGCATGACATGCTCTTCATTTACTGGTGGTTAATTTGCAAAAAAAATTACTGGTGGTTATGGAGTTGAAATTAATCTAGTAAAGTTGGGTCAAGCCACACCCTTCTGTTTTTAATATTCACTAGAGATCTTTCATTCGAATTTCAAACTTGCGATTTCTCACATAGAGCCATTGCATTTGAATATTTAATGGTTACAAAAATATTTAGATTTTTTAAGAAATTTTAGAAAATATTTCCAAGTAAATAAGCTCCTTCCTGAATTTAGGGGTTATAACGAGTTGGCTCATCACGAGGGCCTAGCTCGTGATCGGCTTACCACAGCAACTGAGTGAGGTGAATGAGTTGAGATTTAGGAGTCCAGCCAAAATCTTAGTTAATAATAGTCACGAGCTAGAAGCAAGCTAAACCAAGATGGCTTTTTAATTCGCTGGGTTTTATTGGGCTACTATCATACAAATTAAAAAAATATATATTAATGAAGCCCATAAAACATTTACATAATTCAAACCATCAGATATGACAGAATGACAGAAATTCATTTTACATAACATATATAGTAATTAATTTAACGTGAACTTTACACATTTCAAGTTCTCAACATAAAAAATTATACATATTTACACTAAATGACAGAAATTCACACAAATCACACAAATTCATACAACTTAATTCATTCATAGTTAAGATACACAAAATGACTTAAATTCACATAAATTCATACAAATTCACAAATTCATATCTGAATCGAGCTAGACAACATAAAATTCACAAAAATTCATACATGGACCAAGTTAGCATGCTAGCTCACAAGCAAATTACTAGGTCCAACTCAATCTCGTTAATTTTGGACCGATCTGGTGGCGATCTAGCTTGTTAATAGCTCGAGCCAATAATGAATGAGCTGTTAACAATTGTGTTTCATGCGAGTCCCGATCGATCCACAAGCTACAAGTTTTTTTGCCTTCACGATACCATAAGAAATTAATTACAATATATTCAATAAAATCTACAAAATAAACTAATCTCATCTCACAAAACTAGTACATAGGAAGGAAGAAATTCATCAGTCTCACAACCGTTTTCATCGACCAATTTCGAACCCTCGTGCTCGAAAACTTTGATCCCTGCATGTATAACTGTTGTCAAAACCTCTTCATCGACCTCAAATCCAACACAATCTCTCACATCCAATTCTTCCAAGCTTTTGCAACCACTCAAAATTGACATCAACTCATCTTTGGGCAAGAAGGATTTGCTAAGGCACAGGCACTTCATCTTTGGTAGCTTGTTGACAATAACTGAGATATCATCATTTTTGAAGGATCCAAACATTTTCAAGCTGTTTAAATTTGGGCTGAGGTTGTTAACCAACCCTTGAAATGACGACGGCTTGCATTGCATTTCAAGTTGTTCGAGCTCATGCCATCTACCTATAATTTCTGGCAAGTGGGGTTCATCCTCTGATAGTAAATTTGGAAGTGTGGCTTTCCTCAATTTTGGGCACCTATTGAAACATAATAAGGAATGTAAAATACACTGATTCCGGTTATGATGTTCAACAATAAGTATATATTAAAAGCAAAATTCTTTAAATTAGATAGAAGTTCTGACTAAAAGTAATATCTATGGAACAGTCCTTAAGAGCCTTTTGCAAAACAAGAGAAAAGAACAAGAGCAAATATGCAAATATGCAAATTTAAGTGGGGTATATGTAAAATGACCAATATTATAAGCTAAGAGAGAGAACTTACCTATGTGAAGTGTATGCTATATCATTTATGGATGCGCCAAATAACAGAGGGAACTCGACTTCAATAGCTTCACCATGACTTCTCGCAACACAAAGTTTGAGAAAACATGAGAAGGAGAAACGGCCGTTCAAGCCATATCGATTGCTAAATTCTTTCGACAAGTTGCTCCAAGGCATGAAATCCAGTCCCTGAAACTTGAGAACTTGCCAACACATTGGATCTAGTGACGCCTGGTGCCAGGACCGGCACACAAATGGTACGGCAAGTGTCAAGTCTTCGAGGCCAAGCCGGCGAAATATGTTCACTAAACAATCTGTATTCATTTCCTCCCATCTCCTCTCTTCTTCCATGTTTTGCTTGGTCACTATTTCTCTCAATCAAAGATGGTGGTTTGGTTTTGTATTTCTAATTGACAGAGTGAGAGAAGAGGTGTAGAGGTAACTGGTAAGGAGAAGGTATCGTTTGTATAATAATATGTTTTGTTTGCTTTCGAAAGTCTCAAATTAATATATAAGCGACAAACAAACGACCAAAAACAGTTTCGTTAGCAATCCAACAAAGGAATATAGACGTTATAAAAAAAAAAAAAAAACTGATAAATGGAGAAAAAAATTTCTTATGCTTTGCGAGAGAAATGGAGACATTCACAGGTATATTAAAGGGGTGCTCGAATGATTACGTACATTTCGTCAGATATCTGAGTCGGATGCCATTAATATTAATATGTGGTGTCCAAGTGCTGCAATATGTTGTTTGTTTCCTGGCTCATGCATGCTGACTTCGGATCTAAGTGGTACATACTTATCAAACGTGGTCAACCAATATGGACTGTGTAGTCGATTTGGTTTCAACTCCAAATACGGTGTCAGATTATAGATCATTTACTATTAATTTTCAGTACGTACATCTATATATATTAGATAGAAAGTAAATAAATTGACCCACTAATCAACTAATATGGGGGCGGGTAAAAGGCTTTTTAGTTAGCTCATATGTTGCTAATATGTTTTTTTTTTTTCTTTTGGCATATGTGAACTTGCACTTTGTACTATATTACTGTTTGAATAAAAACCTATGGACAGTTTTGCCGAAACAAAAAAAATAGATTTATCTTTAACAATATACATATTAATATATTGTAACTTGTAATTTGATACTTGTTTAATATTTCAAACTTAATTTAAATATTTTTTATTAAATTTTTGCGATACAATTCTATAGAAATTGTAATATGTTACTTGTTTAATGCACTTATATAACTAGCAATACTAAATTCCAAAATTAATATACATAGGAGGGATCAAGTTACAACAATTTTTTTTTTATTTTCAAAATCCAAATCGTTGATCCAAATCGTTCAACATGATTATCTAAATAAAATGTGCTTCCAGATCAAATTTTATATTTTTTTTAAATTTTTTACTATTTATTAAGATGAGTACAAAATTCAATGGTCTGAATTTGACTAGTTTTTGTACCCATCTTAATAAATAGTAAAATTTTTTTAAAAATATATAAAATTTGATATGGAAGCACATTTTATTTAGATAATCATGTTGAATGGTTTGGATCGATGATTTGGATTTTGAAAATGAAAAAACCTGTTGTTGTAACTCAAAATTGTTGTAACTTGATCCCTCTTCTTCTTATTAAATGCATGCAATACGAAGTCTATAGAAATTATTGAAATTTTAAGTACTTCTGACCAAATTAGGCATTAAACGTTCTCGAAAATTGATTCCATCAAACTATGAATAGAAGAATGAAACTACATAATATGCTACATAAAGTTTGAGCCAAAAATAATCCCCAAGCAATGGCGATTAAATGTAATAAGAGGCGTATATTTGTTTTTTTGTTTTTTTTACTATACTACATGAGGAGTTGCTGGAGATATTAAATTAATTGAGTGGTTTTAACCAACTAAAGTAATATTTTATACAATTTAATTGAGTGGTTTTAAGCCTATAAGTAGTTGAGTGGTTTTATTATCTTAAGTAATAATAATTGACTAGAAATACATCTCATGTATTAATTGACTTATTGTTACCCTCAAGATATTTAGAAATGGTTTTAGAAAGATTTTGCCCCGAAATTTTAAGGATTTGGTTTAATTAAATAGAACAGGAAACATTTTAATTAATCATTAATAAAATTCCAATTTACATTGCAATGAAATAACTCAAATTTCGAATTTGTTCTTGAAGAATTTAGATTGTTCGTTACGAATCCTAAACTGCTTGTCACCTATTAACATTTAGGGGTGTCAACAGGTAAGATACGGGTCGGGTGGAGACATTTTCATACCCATACCCATTATGATAATGAAAAAAATCTTTATCTATACCTGTCTTTTCGAATATAGTACGGGTCAGGTAAACGGATAAAAAGTGTCATTGACATTTCAATTTATGTTTTCGATAAAAAATTTTCAAAACAAAAAAAAAAAAATAATAATGATGATGATGATGATGATGATGATGATGATGAATAGAACCAATTTCTATTATGAAAATTTAATAAAATACAAAACTTTATTGTATCACGTATCATTTTCATACAAATATATATATAACTTTATTTTTAAAAATTATCTTATACGAAAAAACGGGTATGATAACGGGAAAAAATAATTACCCGTACCCGATAAGGTAACGAAAAAAAAATCTTAACCTTACCCATATTTTTTAATACGAAATGGACAGATAAACGGGTAAAAGGGCGCCATTGACACCCCTATTAACATTGCTAGAATCATATTTAATTTAAATTAGTAGTTCAAATATCTCTCTTTGTCCTAATTCAAATTATAAATTCACATTGTTGATCTTTATTTTCCAAAATAAAATGGTTATGTAATTTTGTTACTTTCCAATATGTTTTGTATAATATTAGAGATTGATTATAAAATAAATTATCTGATACCTATATCGCTTCTTCAGCAAATTAATATCAACGTCCTTATCATATGTCGCTTCTTCAGTAAATATCAACGTCCTTATCATAATTTTTGTATTAGTTCCAACTTTTTTCAACTAAAAATTGTTATTTTTTTTGTTAAATACTTAGTCCCAAAATTTAATTTGGTATTAGTCTAAACAAAATCAGGGATTTGGTAATAGAAATTTTTCATTCTCGTACATAACATTCGGTCAAATTTAATTTGAATTTTGTACCTGTTGAAGATAGGAATGGTAAGATTTTTATAATCTTTATTCATTTTGTTGTATCTCTTCAAGATATGAATAGTAAGATTTAAATTACTACCCGTTCAAGAAATTAATCCCATATAGCCACAATCCAGACATGCATAAAAAGTAATCGGTGGGATTGTAGCTAGCTGTTTGATTCACATCAAGATTCGTACATATAACTTCAAAATTACGGACATACGAATCGAATTGTTCTGATCAAACACAAGACCAAATTTGATCCGATACACATCAAACCGCCTCACTCTACATAAAAATGGGCAATAGATCGTTGTTGTTTTATTACTATATTATTACTCTTACTAATACGTACTCATATGATCATATCCAAAGCAGCATTGATTTTTTTAATTACGTGAGAATATGATGCTCTTTTCCCAAAAAGCAAGGGTCTCTTTTCAAGAGGAGAGAAGAAAAGAGCAGCAGATTTAATCTTCAAATTTTGACTGTTAAAAAATATTTAAACAGTTGGAATGAAGAAAAACATGTTCATCATTTCCTGAAAGAAGAAGAATAGATTTGTTTCCTTTTTTTCTTCTTATATTTTTAAATTTTATTTTGTAATTAGGACCATCCAATAATAAAGGACAACCCCGATTAGCAGGGGTCTGTATCCCCACAGGTACCTTAGGTTGCAATAGAGAAAAAAACGGTTCTAATTTAATCGCAGCCGGGCTAAAAGACTTCGGTGTCTATTTATATATAGGAATCCGCTTTAAGATTTGTGTCAGAGTTAAAAGAACGGTCTGATTTTCTCTATTGCATCTCAGGTAACCTGAGAGGATAGATATATGGATTCACATAGCAACATATATCACCAAATACGTAACACGCATAGAATAATCAAGGAATTGAAGGACGTTTTTGCAAAATACTCCGATACTTAATTATGTTGTTAATCGAGATGTACATGTACTTGTCGCTTATACATTTTTTTTGCCCTTCCCTCATACTTATATTTTTTAATTTATAATAAAGAATTGAAAGTCAATTCGATTAGGAAATGATATTTCAGGGAGAATATTATAACATTTGTTCTGATGTAAGATGAGTGAGAAAACAGCACAAAGACAGGGATCATTTATTCATTTATATTTTGTACCTATTCAAGATATGGATAGTAAGGTTTATATAATGTTTATTCGTACCCGCTCAAGATATGAATAGTAAGATTTAAATTACTACCCGTTCAAGTAATTAAATCCCATCTAGCCAGAATCCAGACATACATAAAAAGTAATGAGTGGGTTTGTAGCTATTTGATCCGCGTCAAGATTCGTACGGAAAACTTCTAAATCGACGGATTAAATACGACCAAATTTTAATACATATCGAATTGCTCTAACCAGACATCATATCAAATTTGATGTGATGCCCATATCAAATGCCGTGATTTATTACTATATTGGTACACTTACAAATACTAACTCATTTCCAAAGCAACCGCGATTTTTTTTTAGGTAAGAATCTGGTGCTTTTCTCAAAGAAAGGGAAGGTTTTACTTTTCTCCAAGTGCTATTTCTGGTAAGAGGTTAAAGCACCTTCTTTGGAACGACGTTGGAAGAAGAAACAACAGATATGATGATATAATGATTGGGTCAAAGAACATAAAGAAAAGACATACAACTTACAATATGTTTCTATTGTTATATAAAGAGATATAAGAATCAGTCTTTTGGTCTAGTGGTAAAGTCACATAATCTCTATGTGGGAGGTTATGAATTCGAAGTTCTGATTGGAGAAATCATTTGTTGCAATAACAAGAGTATTAAATAGTTAGGTGACTTGACCTCCAACTTTACTCAAAAAAGAGAAAGATGCCGTCAAATATTCCAGGACACACATAAACCTCCGAAGATATTGCTGGTAAAAATAAAAATATGAACTGAGAAGCTGGTTTTCGGGTCAGGACATGGTGAATTAGGAACAGAAAATATACAGAACAAGTAGGAGTTCTATTTGTCAGTTTGCACTTTTTGTTTCGTTTGTACCTTAGTTTTTAGTTATCTTTTTCTTTTCTTTATTTTCCTGTTATTCTTTTCAGTTTACTTCTTTTTCTTTTCATTCAACTCATTTAGAGATGAACTTTTGTATCATTTGACACATTTTGGGTCTGATTAATGTAATCTATGAGCTTGATTCCCATATTTCTACTTCAAAAAAAAATATATTCAAATATTTTCAATGGTTTAGATTTTGAAAAGAAGAGAAAAGTAGTTTCATCTTCAAAATTGAACTGTTAAAAACCATTTGAACGGTTTGGATGAAGAAAAATATATTCCTCATTTTCTAAAAGAAACGTAGCAGATTTGGTTCCTTTTTTCTTCTTGTATTTTCAAATTTTAATTTGTAATTAGAACCATTTATTCTTGCAAGATTTTTATTTAAGAAAATATTATAAAATAATATAGAGAAAGAGAAAACGTAGTGACGTCTCCCATTAATTAGGAAATATTATTATTATAAAATCTTTTTGCCAACTAATTATTCTTTTATTCGATCCCTTTTGTTATCAGAGTGATGTCTCCCATTAAGAATCCATTAAACATTGCAGCCAAGAGCCAACAACCTAAAGTTGACAAAATAAACAATGGATAAAAGTACAGAAACCAACAACCTAATGTTGGCAAAATAGATGAAAGTTCAGTCAAATAATGACCACACATGAATTTGCAAAAATATCTAGCAAAATACACTACTAGAATCGGAGTTGTTTTCAAAGGCAATGACTTTTTTCATGAACTCACAAATACATTCGTTGGAAATAGTAAATATTTCCATATACTTTTCTGCATGTTAAATTTAATTATGTTGTTTTGCCTTCAAACTTTTAGAAGAATTCAAAATTGTTGGGTCTTTGTTTCTCATTTAATTCTTCTTCACAAATTTTCAATTATTTGCATGTTTGGGGATATTTTTGGGTTAATTTGTAATTCTTTTTATTCGTGAAATTAATTTTGATAAATTTCATGAATTAAGGTTTACGCATGTTTATTGAATGAATATTGTTAATTTGCTAAATTTTGGGGTTGATTTCAGGTATGTATGGTAATTTCATGAAGTTGTCGATTTTGGGTTTGCTTAATAAATTATTGGAATAAATTTGGTAAATTCTAAGAATTAATTAGGGTTTTATTTAATTTTTACAAAATTCATAAAATCAATTTTGTAAATTTCAAGAACCTAATATGTTGAGGTCTTGGAAATTTGTGGTAGTCTGGAGATTTTCTGTGACCTTTGTGACAGCCTAGGATCTTCTGTGATTCTAATTTGTCAAGGGTCAACAAATTAATTGATATAGTTTTGTGAGTAGAACTCGGGTGTTCTTAACCTTACCAAGGTTTTTGGTGAGCTTAACTCCAAAGTTTATTGGATTGGCTTTAAATAATAAATTTAAATTGTGGAGTGATGAATTTTAAATGTAAAATTTTTAAAATTTTAAATTAATTTTGTATATAAGAAAAATTGGCTATTTGTCACTCCAAAATTTTCAAATCTGAAAAATGTCATCACAAAATTATAAATCTAAAAAATGCCACTCTAAACTTAGTTAGTTCTTAAATTTGCCACAAATACACAATTTTTATACTTTTTTTATTAAAAATTAACTAAAAAATACAATTTTGATATATGTATTTCTGTATTTCCCTATATATCCTTCAAACCCCTCATTAAAAATTAACTGAAAAATATAATTTTAGATTTGAAATATAATCTTCTGTAAAAACAATTTGGGCTTCAGATTTGTCAGCCCAAAATTCCAGTGTTTCTTCTGTGGATTCCAATTGACAGATTACAAACCAATTGCGTTTTTGTCAACAAGGTAGCCAAGACAACTAGTGCAATTAATTAAATGAAAAAAGCTATTGCAAATGAAAGTTGTCATGAACGTTTTCAGCAGAAGTTACATCTCATAGTCAGTTTTTTTTTTGTAACTTTTTTTTTTAAGGTTAGATGGTCTTTCGCCACTAAATTTTTTTTGAGGAAAAATAAGAATAAAGTCCTTATTTGTTTTTTTTAAACGGCATAGACAAAGTTTTTAGGTCTCAAAGTCATGAAATTGTGTTTAATCAGCAAAAAGGTAAAAAGAAGGTAAAATCAAATTAAACAAAATAAAGTAAAACTCTTCATAGCTGATCAAGTTTGGATCAGTTAAAAAACTTCCATTGATTGTAAAGTTCTTCAGTAAGGTCACGCAGACAACTTGAAAAAAAAAAAAATTTATTATTGCATCGCCGCTAACTTGCAAACAACACCACTATCAAATTGCTGTTCATGCTGGCATCATTCCCCATAGCCATGCGCGTGTGCACTCTAGCTGTACCAACTAAATTCCACAATTTTTAGTAACCGAGGGATTGACCTTGGTTGGGATGTTTAGCTTCCAAAGCGACTGTTGACATGACAGCAGACACCTATGTCATGCATGTTCTGGTATTGGTATGCATACGCACATAATCCAGAACAAACTATTGTTGTTTCAGTTGGTAAGTGTTAGGTTTTCAAGGATTAATTGTCTCATTATTACAGCAAGACAAGTCTAATACTAGATAAATTCTAAGAGAAATCTCCATAATTTTGTAATATTATTTGAGATTAAATCCAAAAATTTAGACAATTTTTTTTTTTTCATAACTAATTAAGGTTAGAATTGGCAATGAAAATTGTATTGCTAAAAACATCTCAGCAAAAATTAAATAAAAAATTCATTTATACCCCTCAAAATTTTCAAAAGTTACGTAGACCCCCTCTAATAAAGATAATATTGCCAACTCAAGGTAAATAAATGATGTATTAGCTCAAAGACTTGTACAGTAGTGAGAATTAACCTTGTTATCGTACAGAGTAATTAACTCCTAAAGTATGGTCAATTAACTATATGTATATCCTTGTGTAAGTGTAAAAAATAAATAAATTACCAATTTGTCCTTACTAAAGAAGAATGGTCTCTCTAGAAAGTTGAAGCGATCACTTATAAGTTATAACACATCTTCTATCAATGTTTCAAATATAATCAGTAATAACTCTAAACACTATTTTGTCTTCTTAGTTCTTACTATATATTTTTTTTCCCAAACCGACTAATTAGAAGATTAATATTTAGTTTCAAACATGTTACATATTTATTTTTCTTAAAAAAGAGTAAATTAGGTACCTTTTAAATTTTAAAAAAAATTAATAGAATAGACACTAAAATGGGTAAATTTGTGAGGTTTTGAAATTTAAAATGATAAATATGATATCATAATGTTCAGATAGAAAATACGTAATTTTAAAATTTTTGTGAGGTATACATTAAATTTCCCCAAAATAAGATTAGTTCAAATATAATTAACCAACTTTAGAAGTAGAAAAGAAGAGAACAAAAAAATAGTGCCTACTGCCTAGGACACCAAGACAATTAATCTTCCACTGAATCCGTGAAAAGGAGAAGAGATGAAATTATTAATAAGAACAAAATTGACAGAATTGATCGCGTGGCCTAATGGATAAGGCGCTCGCCTCCGGAGCGGGAGATTGTGGGTTCGAGTCCCATCGCGATCGTTTTATTAGTTTTGAGGTCGACTTCTGATTATTTATTCATATTATTGTTTTCGGACAAAGTACCTATTCATCCAATTGCTAATTAAGCGGAGAACTCAAATTAAGTTCTGAAAAACATTCGGATGGTACTGCAACATTGTATACATTGACTGGCTCAAAATTTTCTGTTTTTTCCCATTATTAAAATTTTCACTATGAACTTGAATAAAAGTTTATATCAACAACTTGAGTACTATAATTATTATATAACGAGTAGAATTAGGGTGTTCCGAAGTTTCCGAAGTTTCTTTGTGAAGTCAACTGAAAAATATATTATATTGGCTTCAAATGATAAATCTGAACTATTAAAATCCGTCTATCTTACGAGTGATGCATCTATATGTCAAAATTATAAACTTATGAATTAATTTTGTGTATAGTCAAGAAGTAAAAAATTGTTCAAAAAATAAATGCATTAAAATTAATTTATAAATCTTCTAATTTTGATCGCTTGACTTTATGCTAAATTAATTTCAAAATTTTAAATTTTTATACGTATACACATCACTCGTAAGGTACACGGATTTCAACAATTCAAATTCGTTATTTGAAGTCAATCCTCCGATAAATTTTAGAGTTGATCTCACAAGATGACTTGATGTACTTAATTAGAAACACCTATATAGTTCTACTCATTATATAACCTCTATTTGGAGCCAAGTGTCAAAATTATGATTGTGTTGTGTGGTTAACTCATATTTTATTAAATAACCTATATTTTGTGTGATGAATTTGCTTGTTCCAAAAAATTCCTTCATATTTTTATTGAATATAGAGTTCAATTTTTATTTTTCGCTAAAAAACGTACTTAGCTATGCATGTACATATGAAAATTAAAGTGAACCATACATAAGGTGCAAAACAAAAAATAATGAACTTTGTACTGAACAAGAACAATTAAGGAATTTTCTTGACAATAGTCAGCACCCTTAAAATATTGTGCTTAATATTTAGTCTTAAACATCTCCACCATTAAATAGATTCACACTTACACGTTGTACATAGTTAATCCTCTGCTTCCGACAAAAAATAGAAAGCTGATTTAAGGTGTTTAGAACATATCCCAAATATGCAAATTTAAAATTGTTAATGACTATATTTATGTCGCTTCAGAGGCGGAGCTAGACTTTCAAACTATGGAAGTCAAATATGTATTGGAGATTAAATATATAAAATTTTCATATTGAGTATTTGAGGCTCAATTTTATAGTACTTAAAACTTTTTATTTTGAACTATATAAAAAATTAGGTATAACTTCATAATTTTTGAAAATTAATGAAGATCAATTGACCCATTCAATTAGAGTGGATCTGTCCGCCAACCTTGTTCCTTACAGCCACGTGATATTTTTCATTTTTTAAATTACAATGACACATTTAGTTGGGGTAATGAGTGTTGTTTAGTTCGGTTATTTAGTAAGAAAAATGTAGATTATATTTAACGATTTAGATTGGCTGTTTGAATTTTGAAAATTAAAAAACGACTATGTTGTACGGAAGTTCAGGAATAATCGATTGTATATTAGCCAAACATCCCATTATTTATTACACCTTTAGTTTCTAAGTTTGCCACGAAGATCCTCAGAAAAATTTGCAAGAAACTAATGGAAAGTTGAAAATGCTTCTCAAAGATAGTATCCGAACTTTCGAATTTAAATACAGAATTGATCGCGTGGCCTAATGGATAAGGCGCTCGCCTCCGGAGCGGGAGATTGTGGGTTCGAGTCCCATCGCGATCGTTTTTCAATTCAATTTCTATACAAAACTCAATATTTTTTGTTGTTGTCTAGTGCTTCAATAACCAATCAGCCCTCAAAGCGCAGCCCATCACCCTCACACAAATTGATCACCTCACCATTTTTCTCTTCCCCGAACCAAAATTCCTCCCATCATATCACATGCCCCCATTTCATTGGGCCCATTAATAATGGATGGTTGAGCCCACTCATGAATTAAAATCTCGAAAGACCGAAAATTTTATTAATATAATTTTTTTTTTTAAAATCTACTCTATTTTTGAACAAATTTCGAAATCTGCCAAAATTGACAATTTTTTAACGGTTTCAACCTCTAAAACTGTTAAAAATTTCATTGGTTCAAATCTTTTTAGAAATGAAAGAAAAACTATCGGTCTAAACACCGCTGTTAATTTTATCAGCTAAAATTAGCAATGATTTCACATGTGAATTTTTTTATTATAAAATTTGGTAAGACAAATTATTACTGTATTGTTTTGCCTTGACTCCTTGAACCTATTCAAACTACTTAAGTTTGACTCCTATTATAAATAATTCACATGCGAACAATAGAATAATGATTAAGTTTCAACCTATTCAATATATTAAGCAACCTAAAGTTTGGCTCGACTCCTTGATGAACCGTTAAAATTTTCATCGGTTGTAGACCATTAGACCAATAAAATTAATAGCGGTCCTTGGATTGATAGTTTTTCTGTCGGTTCTGGAAGATTTTATTGGTCCGATGAAAATTTTAACGGTTCAAGGAATCGAGCCAAACTTTAGGTTATATTAATATATTGAATAGGTTGAAACTTAATATATTATTACTGTATAGCCCAGATGCCGAATGAAAATGAAAATGCGGGTTTCCCTATGCGGCATGAGGCATAGCCCAGATGCCGAATGCAAAATCTCCTATGCTGCACGAGGCATAGCTCAGAGGCCGCAGGATCTATGGATTCAATATGTGGGTTGTTTTACTGAGGCATTAGATTGACAGATTTTCAGCCATAGATTGATATCTTCTAGGAGATCCGATCTCTAGGTTTCTCATGCTCTTTTTAGATGAAGTGAAACTCAAGTTTGTTATTTTTGGCATGCTTATTTTAGCCAATAATGCTAGATTATGTGTTACCTCATGATTCCCACTACTCTCACTACTTTAAAAAATCCTATAAATTGTGATTATGTCCAGTACTATAGCAACAAATCATCACTGATTTGGAAAGTTAGGGTAGTTCAGAGTTCTAAGGAGAGAGAAGAAGCTCTTGGAAGTCAAGGCAAAGAGGTGAAATTCTTCTTCTTTAAGAGGATTATAATATATGTTCTCTTTATTATTATTTTTTTTTCTTTTGTCATGGTTCTAAGGAGCTAAACCTCTTATCTTTAGAGTGAGGGTTGAACTATGAGTCATTTAATAATATTTTAATATTTTGTTTATATTTTGTTGTATGAATTTCTATTGCACTTTAATCTTTTTATACTGTCTTTTCATATATATTTATATCTACTATATGCCAAAGTAATCTACATGTTATAAGATTTCATAGTCGTTACGTCCTTGTGTGAGGGACAAACATGTAACTACTAGTGCCTAAGCTAACGATTCATGGTAGCGGTTCAAATGCTAGGGTTAGGACCAAAGGTGCTCCCTTGATGGGATAGAATATAAAATATCTTAGGTTAAGTTTACTTATCCATAATAACATTAGAAATTACATTGGGATTTGGGATATTTCAACTACGGATTAGTATAAAAAAAAGAATATAATTATGTACTTAAAATATTTTAGTTTTGGTAGTCCAAAAATAAATCAAAAGATTGAAAAATCTAACACAACACATAACAGAGAACTCCATTGGCGCTCTGCAGGTAGTGACGGTGCCGTGCATGCATTGCATTCAACTTGACATTGAATAGCTCCAACTTGACAATTATTTTTTAAGAGGCAGTCGCTGTACTATTTTGAGTTTGTGTTACTTCATCTATTTTTATCATTATTTATTTCCGCCATATTTGATTTTGATTAATCTCCTGATAGTAACTCCTGGTTTATATCACATGAGCCCCACAATTTGCTCAATGACAGCGAACATGGTGATTATTGCATCCCTTTGTTATCATACTAGATAAGCACCAATATAACAAGCCAAAGGAATCAATTAAATATGTCAACTGCTAAAGCTAATCAAAGAAAAGAGTAGGTACAATCTGAATTGGAACCCAAATTTACCCCCACCTTAACCATGGGAGGAAAATAATCTCTGTCATACAAGTAAAATAAAATAAAATAAAATAATCTGCATATAATCCACTTAGACGAGGGAAATTCTTCTACCGAGAGTGAGAGAGGGGATTGAAATCATTAAAAAAAATAAGCCGTAGAGCGGGATTAGTGGGCAAGTGGACTAATGATCCGATTTTTTCATCTACAGTAATAAAATATAATTAAACTCATAACATTAACTCAAGAATATCTCGAAATTTAGTAAATAATACCACTAACGACATTCTGGAAACAAAAAAAATTCTGTTAACGATAATATTTTCCTGTAAAGAAACGTTGTTGACACTTTTCACGATTAAAAGCCCTGTAAACAACAGCATTCAGAACCAGATTTTCTCTCATATACTGCAGTGCTTCTAGCATTACAGAGGTTAAGCTTTAGAAGATGATATGTGGAGCTTAATAGCTGATGCATGTTAGATTTTCTCTTCTATTGATTGACTCGGCCAACTTTTCACCGGTTGTATTCTATCAAGAAAACTAGATGCAGCTAGGGAGGTCTTTTCGTACATCCTACTATATATGACCAACTCTAATTATTATTTAAAGTATCTTCCTAATTTTGAATACACTTTGGTCTTTTCACCGGTTGTATTACTATTGTTTGGTTTGATTCACCATTGCATATTATCTTCTATTAATTATTTCCTCGATTGGGTTAAATTTAGTTCGCTATGGTGATAGCCAGAGCTAATAAATTGACCAAGTTAGGATAGGGTATTGAAATCTTAAATTATTGGAATGATCCTTAATGGGATATACCCTTAATTGTAACAACATTAGGAAACCTAAAAGTATTGAGACTAATCCAATGTCGTGTTCTTTTGTCTTACTTTGCGGACACCCAATGAAACCGGAGATTACGGGTGATGGACATAACTGTGAAGTCTAAAAACTTGGGCTAATTATGGAACTCCTTGCATCTATTAGAACAATCCTCAACCAAACCCCCAGTAGATAGGGCATCATGCCACGCTAGTGGATGGTCGCTAATTTGGATTAGAAAAAAATGAAACATCACTAGAAAATCAAATACTAAATAAGAAAGATTAAAATTGAGACGAGTATTATGGTTTTGGTTGTGTTTGTTTATTTTCACCAGCGTGTGTATGTGTATTAAAATTTAACATGCCATGATGCATATGCGATATAGGAAATTTAGTATCCGACTCTATGGATGCAAGAACATGTTAAATTCTTTATTATCATGTTTCAAAAGTATGAGAAGAAGGGAGGATTGTAGGGATCCAGTTGATCTAGTTTAGAGACTTTGCGGCTTATATCTAATTTAGAAACATTGTGGTTCTTATCTTTAATTTTGGGGCATGGGTTTAGTTTAAGGACATTGTGGTCCATTTGGGTTTAATTTGGAGGCATGGGTTTGATATGAGTTGTGTTGAACTTGGTTTTTGTTTAATTGGGGGGGTAATTTTAGTATTTAAAGTCTCATTATGTTATGAAAGATGTATTTTGGGACTTTTTTCAAAATTAGTGGTTTTAAATGCCTATTAACAATTGCATTGATAGAAAACATATTTATAATGAGTCAAATGACCGTAATTCCTAAATCTACTCTTTTATTCACATGAAATCCTCTAAACTTCTCTAATATTCTAATCATGTGTATAAACACTCCTAATCACTCGAATACCTTAATTCCCATCTCACTTCACGACCGGATCAGCTTCTTCAACCATCACTGTGCTTTGATGACGACCGGATCTACTCACCATGGCACTCCAATCAATATTAAAACTCTACAATCCGAACTCCTATGATACCGCTCTAAACTACACTAATATTCTAATCCTGCATATAAACACTCTTAATTACTCTAATACCTTAATCCCCACCTCGCTCTATGACCAGATCAGCTTCTTCAACTGTCGCTGTGCTTTGACAACGACCGGATCTACTCTCCGTGGAGCTCTGATTTTGAACTCTTTTAGCATATGTTTTGTAGGTTTTGTTCATGTAAATGTATAAAGTTTCAGATATAAGATTTATTTTTGTTGTATTTTTTTTTTTTAGTTAGAATATTGTTTGTGTAATTAATAATTACATCACTAATAATATGTGATGTAATTGTACATGTTGTCTATATTGATAAATGTAGTGGTTTTGGTAAGTGTTGTGTTTAAATTCATAATTTTTTAAATTTAGTTTAATGTTTATTTTGAATTCAGATCTAGTGTTTGATCGAAATTTTAAACAATATATGAATAATACACAGCTTTTTAATTAAAACCTTGTATGATTGGTGTTTTCATACACAGTTTTAAGTAAAACTGTGTATGAATGTTTGACTAAAAAATCGACGTTGGTTGTGAAAAAACATACTTGGTTCTAAAACGATGTATAATTTACCAACTCTTACATACACGATGAAAAACCGTGTCTACCCTCAATTCTTAAGCCGTGTATACTTACTGTTTATGTAGTAGTCCACAAGACATGTGGAAGTTCCATTCAAGTCATTATGAGGCAACCGCTTGGCCAATACTAAAGGAAGATATTTTTTTTAAAAGAGAGAAAAAAAATGCGGACATTCTTGATTTTTGTGGTAATATAATGAGTTATCAACGTGACACATAAAATATAATTTTATAGAATAAATTGGAAAAATAAATTAGAAAAAAAGTTGTGACCAATTAGTATTACATAACTTTTAGCTACTTCGATGAAATTTCAATCTCGTTGCCGTCCATAAGAAATTTGGACTGAAAACTTTTTATTTGGAAAATAAGGCATTGAAAATTTCACCTTAATTTAGCCCTTGTACTACAAAAGTTGTATATGTAGATTATTACACTATGAGCTACATCATGCATGATCATTCATAGTGGGAATGAAATGCCTACCTTTTCTTGTTGTACAAATAAATAGAGCGTGACAGCCATGTGATAATTAACAGTACTGATTCTGTAATACTATTCTTGTTACTTTAATAGGTTGTGAATTGTTGACAAAATATATATATATATATATATATATATATATTTTTGCATGAATCACGACCTTAGGCAATAGCTTTATTAATCATTGTTTTTCATATGAGATTTCATTTAGGGACTGACTAACTATTTCCCAATTCATTTCTCTCATTCATCCCCCTGTCATTAATGAAGTGGGGACAGCTAATGAGTCATTTGAAGTATTCCCAAACAAATAAAAAAAAAAAGTGAGAGGTTAATGAATCCTTTTTCACATTTCTCTTTTTACTGCTCGTTTTACTTTTTTTCAATTTATCCTGTAATTCAAATCCTCTGATAAATATTGTGTAGAATAAATTATCTTAAAAGTCACTCTCAATGGGTTTTGCAGCTAGGTTTGTAAATGAGCCGAACTGAGTCACGTTACACAAAGCTTAAATTCGGAAGATTTACTTACCGGGTACTTACTGGTAGGGACTTGTTACATAAATAAGGATAACCATATGCTTTTAAAAGCATTAAGGATGTGGGATATAGCCAAATGAAACTTCATCTTTTCTTGGGTACATTAAAGGTTTATTTGAAAGCATGATTTTGATCTTAATTCATACTTTCATAGAGCAATTACTACGTGAATATTCATCTTCCTACCTTACTTTTAAAACTACGAGTAGAAGTAATTTCTTTCAATGGGCAAACATATCCAAAGGTTCGAAAGAGGCAGAATTTTTTTTACAAAGAAGCCAGAGACAACTCTGGTACTTGCATGACATGAATAAAAAGGAAAGAATGTCCAACTATATTACAAAACTAATTAGGGTGGAAACAAGATATACTATGATAAATGTAAGACAGTAGTGCCGAGAACATTCAAATTACTAGTGTCGGTAATGCAGAAAGCACACTGGCCGTAGCTAGAAATGAAATGCAGAATTCGCTCCTTTGTCAATGAATTATATCTTAGGACGAAACTCAATGCCATTAAAGATTAGCCCTGTCTTTGCCCACAGTTCTTTTATTTCTTCCACTCTTACTTCAACTTCATCGTCCTCCTCACCATCATTGTAGAATTCCCCAATCTCAATTTCACTCCATTGGTCATCTCTTACTTGAGGATATCTGATCTGATTATTTGGGTTTTGCTTGGACATACCATTTCTGGCTTCTAGGCAAATCCTGTGATGAGACTCTTTATCATGAAAGGCAATAGTTGCTTCTAATGGAAGATCAAGGCCGTTCGAGTCGTCTTCTAATTTGAAAATGAAGTAGGCACTATATCTCGTTTTCGGGGTAAGATTTTTGCATTTGAAACTTGCACCGATATGAAACCACCAAACTAATACCAGATGTTGCACTTCTGAGAACCTAATAACGAATGGAGAGAAATGTGAAATTTTCAATTTCATTCTTCGTAGGCATATATATATATATATATGCTGAGCTAAGTAAAACCTTTATGTTTATTTGTGCTTTGTAATTAAGTAAAATTTATGTTCTTGAATTAAATTAATGAATTATATATGATTAGCACAGCGGATAGTTTGTACATATTAGACCACTTGGTGTAATTAACTTTGCAATTAGTTGAGAGCGTCTATTATGGCTACCACTGGACTTTCGGAGAGGTCATGATTAAAAAATTTCGCTAACTAATTTGAAAAATTGATATGAATCATGCATTAAAATATATAAATCAGAAGTAATATATAGTTGGAATAACACACAAACAATCACACACACTCACTTCCACAGTTTAAATAGAAGGAAAAACAAAGACAGAGACAATGACAACGACAACAAGATAATTTTACTTGCCTGGATTCATGGTTTGGCACTTGTTGCCAATATCGCGCATCATGAATCCATGTAATCCATACTGCTCTTGTAGCTGACAGCATGTAGATCTTTGCACCACTTGATATATCCAGCTTAAAGCACTGAAGTAATGTTATGACGATACATCAAATGAAAACTGAAGTTACTAAATAATACAAGAAATCAATTAATCAAGATAACTAAATAACAATTTTACATCTCAAACAAAAAATACTATAAATTAGTGAAAAGGTACCATTTTTCCATCATCAACAATGATACCACAATTGCTTAGATGATAGTAGAGGTCCTTCTTGGAAGCCAAGACAGGCTGATCAACAGCTGTGGAAAGGATGTGACCGAGATCATTGGGCAAAAAGTGCTCCCACACAGCATCTGCATCTGCAGCCGACTTAAAGAACGTACAAACAGCAGAGCAACGGCACGCGTCTCTCGGAGAGGTTAGTGAGATGACACGAGACAGACAATCCTGTGGCAGCCTTGAGATCTCACAGCTGTGTTTGGCTCCCATTGTGCTAAGAAAACTTGCACTTGTGTTTTCACCTTATCTGCCTTATTTACCCGAAATTTCTTATGTGGCTTATTTACCTGATTTTTTTTTTTGACACCCTAAAATTTTGTTATTAATTAAAAACCGTCCGGACCAGATTATATCAAAAAATACTACTCCCGCAGAATCAATTCATGCACCAGCCAAATCAGATCCGCACAATAATTTTGGGCACCTCTTGGTCCGCACCTTGGTTTGGTGCACCGGATCCGCACAATAATTTTGCGTACCAAGGGCTTTACACAAGGATTTGAGGCATCAATAGGTGCGCACGGAAATTGACATACTTGCACAGATATTAATGTACTTAGCACGAATATTGATGCAAATCGGATGGTCCTTACAAAATTGGGTTTTGAATAGATGTGACAAGCCGGTCAAAGACACACCAAATGGTCTGCGAATCCCATGTTCACTAAATGACTCTGTGGACCCGGTGCGCCAAACCATGGTGAGGACCAATAGATGCGCATAAGGCTTGTGCGGACCCAGTTTGGCTAGTGCGCAAAATGGTTGTGCGGGAGTGGTATTTTTTTATATAATCTGTTCATGTGTTTTTTAATTAATAACGAATATTCAGGATGTCAAAAAAAAATTTGAGCTTCTTTACTTGCGATTTGAAGCTTAAAAACGTATACTGTATCAAGGCTAATTTCTGTAAAAGAGCATAATTACAGCGTGCAAGTTACACACACACATAATGACATACTGGTGATATTAGTTTAGGTTTAGCACAACTTGATCAATCTTGACCCTTTCATTTGGTCTAATTGTTGGAATTTAGACCAACTAATTAATATTTTGTAGTTATTAATTATTAAATGTCTAACCAATATTTTAGCCGATTAACATATGTTGACATAATTTGTAAATATTTAGGAATTTTGTAAATAACTCTTTTTTAATCAATGAAAATGTCATGTACTGACCTTTCAAAAAAAAAATATATATATATATATATACATATGCTGAAATAATATATTTGACATCCAAGTATGGGAAATATTCTGGTACATAGTATCCATGGTGTTCGTGCCATTAATTATATATCCAGCAAAATATAGTTGAAAATCAAATTGTTTTTCTATAATGAGATTAATTAGCTATGTCAGTAATTCCATGTTCTATATATTAACATTGCAAAACTGAGAGGGGAGGGATGTTACTAACTATTGTCAGTTAGTCAATAACTCCTCCGGGATTATATGGAAGGAAACTAATTTCTTTTGACACACTAACAAAACAGCGCATAATACTGTGCAACACTATTTAGCTATAATTCAACATGATATCCACACTAAAATATACTTGAAGATCAAATTTTATATTTTTTAAAATAGATACATAATTGTTGTTTTTAGGTGGTCTAAAATTTTCTAAAAAACAATAATTTTGTATATTTTTTAAAAAATAGTAAAAAGTAAAAAAAAAAAAACAAAAATAATTAGTGTCTAAGCACATTTAAATTTGGATATCATATTGTTTACAGATGATGAGCCCCCACTGACATTTATCTCTATTTTTCTTTTTAATTACTGTCTTTTACTTCCCTTCAATTCAAAGTTATCTCTTTTTTTTTTTTCTTATTGCTCTATTTATCGTATAATATCATCTCATTCCTCTATTACATATTATGTACAATATATCCTGTTAAAAGTTCTTTGTAAAGAATTCTGCTCAAGAATGTAAACGAGCCGAATCAAATTAGACAGGTTAAATTTTGTTTAATTTGTGAATATAATGAGACAAGTTGAGTTGAGTTTCACTATAGCCGATGCAGTTGAGAACCAAGTCAATTGGTTAACAGTTCGTTGGTGTTGTGAGCTGTGCGATCGATTACAAGAATCTGCTGCAGATACTACACTCAGAAATAGTAATTGTTTATTCTCGCGAATAGTGACAGATTCTTCTAGCTCGCATAGATCAAAGATCTTTACTGACTTGATGTTGTGAGACGCGTATATAAAGACTGAGCTAAATAAGCCGTTTTTTTATTAACACCCTAAAAAAATAGCAAATTTGTCCTCGGGCTGAAAACAAATTTAAAAATTCCCCAACTGCTCAAGGGGGGGGGGGCAGTTCACTATTGCCTATCAAACCGCGCAGCGTTTGACCGATCAACTTCAATTTTTTTTTATCAAACCGCTGATCACTCCGAAGAGCGATAATTACTTTTAATATTTATAAACTTGTTTTCCATTGAGTCAGATTACAAGTCCATAATCCTATTGAGTAGTATATCGAGTGTTGATCCACAGGGAATAAGATCTACAGTCTTGAGCGACAAAATCTGAAAATTTGAGTTTGAAATCTGGTCAATAATCAAAAGTATTTAGCGAAAATTAAAAGTAAGCAAAGTATACAGTTGTGTGAATTCCTAGGATTTTAGCATACCGTTATTACATCTATCTGTTTTTTTTATTATTATATCCCATTTCATGTAGGTTTTCAGTTGTTATAAGAGGATTTCTAATCCGTACTTAGTGGTTGCCACTATCACCACATAGTCACACTACCAACCCAGACTTTCCCCATGGGATTTGACTCGATTGGTGCAAGAAGATATGTGATTAGCCCAAAATCACAGCCTTCACTTGATCAAGTCCCTCGACTGATTCTATAGGGTGTCTCCATGGTAAAACAAAACAATGCGACATTCGTCTGCGAATGCCAAGACTCCCATGTATACCCGTGCAATTAAAGGCTTTCTCCGCTAAGGGCCCCACCAATAATCTGATATTTTTATCCTTTCTTACCTTGACCTGACTAGCCTAATCGTGACTAACTTCTGTGTGTGGCCATCACAAGGCGTTCTAGACTAGTAAAATAAAATCAAGAATGATCGAACATAAAGCGCAAAAGCTATCGAACAACAATGACTAAACTAAGATCATTCGAATATATATATATAGAGAGAGAAAGAGAGAGAGGGAGAGGAGAGATCCGATTACCACAATTTTGAGTTACCACAACTATTTTCTACATTTTTAAAGTCCAAATCTTCGATCCAAACCGTTCAACATGATCTCCACAATAAAATGTGCTTCCAGATCAAATTTTATATTTATTTTTAATTTTTATTTATTAAGTATTTTACAAAAACTAGTCAAATTCAGATTATTGAATTTTTTGTCAATCCTAGTTTGGCTCCATAAATATTGAAACCTAGTGGGTCCCACTGGTTATTAACTTGTTACATATTATATTACAGAAAATTAGTAAGGAAATCCCAGTCTATCTATTATGCCATTAAAAGATAATCTTTGCTTTAATTACAATTATTTTGGATATATATGTCTTGCGTGTTGTCCCCATTTTCTCTCTAATTTCACTCTCTAGCTAGATGGTGATAGCACCATGGAAGCTGCTTTCATCTCTATCATACAAGTCTTAAAGAAAATAAATGAGAAGCTCGATACTCCACTTGGACTAGACAAAGTCTTCTACCGAGAGGGAGAGATAGTGAAATCATTGAAAAACAAGATGTAGATCAATTAGTCAGCAAAACGTGTATAAATGTTGGACTAGACAAAGTCTTCTACCGAGAGTGAGAGGTAGTGAAAATGTGAAATCATTGAAAAACAAGATGTAGATCAATTAGTCGGGAAAATGTGTATAAATGTTGGAGCTCGATCATTTATACACAGTTTCATTTTAATTGACCGTGTGTGTATGTTGGAGGTTATTTTGGCGTGCATATTTTCTTTTTTTCGCACGCATATTTTGTAGTAGTGCTGGTTAATGACTCGTTTCATACTATATTTCAGAAACTTTTTTTTTAATATGTCAAAATTTAGTAAATGATATACTAACGACATTCTGGAAACAAAAAAATTTCTGTTTTTTTTTTAAGTAAAGTTGGAGGTCAAGTCACCAAACTATTTAATATTTTGTTATTACAACAAATGATTTCCTCCATCTGAGTTTTGAACTCATGACCTCTCACATAGAGACCATGTGCCTTAACCACTAGATCAAATGCTAGTTCTCAACAAAAAAAATTCTGTTAATGATAATATTTTCTCCTAAAGAAACGCTGTTGACACTTTTCACGATTAAAAGCCCTGCAAACAACAGCGTTCAGAACTGGATATTCTCTCTTATACTGCAGTGCTTCTGGCATTACAGAATAATTAAATAGTGTCCACTAGATGTTACACACACACATACTGACATACAGTTAATATTAGTTAAGCTTAAGCACAATTTGATCAATCTTGTCGCTTTCATTTGGTCTAATTTTAAAATTTAGACCAACTAATTAATTATTGGTAGTTGTAGTTATTAAAAGTCTAATCAATATTTTAGCCGATTAACATATCATAAAATAATATATTTGTCATCCAAGTCTGGGAAATATTCTTGTCCATAGTATCCATGGTGTTCGAGCCACCATATTTAACAAAATATAGTTGAAAATCAAACTTTTTTTTTTAGAATGAGATTAGCTATGTCATTAATTCCATGCGTTATAAATTAACATCGCAAAACTGAGAGGGGACAAGGGATGTTACTAACTATTGTCAGTTAGTCCATTAATTCCCCGGGGATTACAGGGCAGGTAACTAATGTCTTTTGACACACAAACAAAACAGAGCAGAGTACTGTGCAACACTATTTACCTATAATTCCATAGACACAATTAATCCCATCGCTATTTGATTTAGTCATTTTTTTTACTCTTGTCCAAAGTATTTAGTTTATATACACGTCTAAACATTTGAACCAGTGCAACGCTCTGATAACTCAGTCCACCCTTTCCCCTCCACTGAAAATAATACGGGCTTGAACTCCTAGTATCCAATGCCAGGAGTTGAGTTGTTGGTTGGTGGATGGTTTGCATCGCCGGTCATCAAAAGTGTGGTTCAAAAAGCACAGAACTACCTCGGTGCTAATTATGAGTTGCAGAAAGACACTCAAGGGTTGGTTGATAACTTGACCCGTACACTTCTACTCTGTCAAGCAACAGTCATGGAGGCCGAAAAAAGAACGATTGTCAACAATCCAGCTCTTGCAGACTATCTGAGGAATTTCAAATTGGCTGTCTATGATGCCGAAGATGTGTTGGACAACATGGAGGCCAAATCCATCAAGGAGAAAGTTCAGGGAAAGAACAAGGTTAGCAAATTTGCTTCCACTTCTCTTTCTGGTCTCAAGAGAATGTTTTTGCCGGATGATAACCACAAAAGTTTAAAGAACGTCGTTGATCAGTTGAACCAACGTTCTTCTGATATTACAAAAATTCTTAACTTGGTAAATCTGAACGAAAAATCTACTGATCACCAAGAGGTTACTTATCAAAGAGAGACCATTTCGCAACCATTTGATCCGGTGGGTTTATATGGCAGACAAGATGAATTAAGTCTTATTTTAGAAATTATTCTAGGTTCAGATTCAGAATCTAGTAAAAAGCTAGGGCAAAACTATACTACATTCAATAGCCTGTGCGTTATTCCAATTGTTGGGATGGGTGGGGTAGGCAAGACAGCACTTGCTCAAGCTGTCTATAATGAGCCCGCGGTGCAAAACAATTTTGCATCAAAAGCATGGATCTCTGTTTCTTGCAATCTTGATATTGTACTGTTGATGCGTAAGATTTTTGAATCTTTGGGGGGATATCTACGTCTAGATGTTATTACATTAGAGAACATTTCTAAAAATCTCTCTAGGATAATTACAGGAATGAAATTTTTAGTTGTTCTGGATGATATGTTTGACAAAATTGAATATCACTGGGATGTCATTTATACAACACTATCTCATGGTACCCCAGGTAGTGTAGTTCTCATAACAACCCAGAATAAGGTATTTGCAAATAGGGTAGCAACCTTCACTCACATAGCTTTGAATCCACTAGAGCCTGGCACATTGTGGAAACTATTTAAATGTTTTGCATTCAGGAATGTAGTGATACCCAATGAAAAAAGAAATATCCTAAAACAGATTGGAAAACAAATAGCAGAGAATTTGCACGGTTTGCCCTTGGCAGCTAAAATAATTGGAAATATATTAAGAGATAATGTTGATGAAGAAAGATGGACGGGAATTTCCAAAAGTGAATGGTGGGATTTACCGGAGGTCAAAAGCCAGATTCTTCCCTCCATCGGACTTGGTTATGAGCACCTAGATCCATGTTTGCGCCAGTGTTTTGCCTACTGTTCTGTATTTCCAAGAAACTCATTGCTGGAGAAGGATAGATTGGTCCAGATGTGGATAGCCCAAGACTTTGTTCCCCATGATATCAATGGTATTAGACTTGAGGATGTGGGGAGGCAATGGTTTGATAAGTTAGTTGAGAAATCCTTTTTTCAGCCCACGGGAGACAATAAAGGCTATGTCATGCCTAGTTTGATGCATGATTTGGCAATTATTGTCTCCTCTTATGAATGTTTCTACCTAAGCGACGAACCAAAAGAAATTCCCAAAGGGGTCCGTCATCTAGCAATAGATACAAAAAATCTGGATATGGTACAGGAAATAAAAAATTGTAAGCACTTACGCTCTTTCTTTTACTTTGGGATGTGCCATATTGATGGAATGTATAGTGCTATTAACGAATCTCTGAGTTGCTTAGATAGGATTAGAGTTCTCGATTTATCTTATTTGCACATGGAAACAAAAGCACCACCACCGGCCATTCATAATTTGACCCACCTTCGTTTTCTAGATCTATCTTCCACTGAAATTGAAGTATTAACACAATCTTCTTTCAATCGTTATCAACTTCAAGCTTTGCATATTCGCAAAAATCAATTCCTTGAATTACCGAGGGAAATCAATAAATTGATTAATTTACGGCATCTGAATGTTGATGGTGACAAGATAGCCCAGATTCCTGGCATAGGTCAACTAACCAGCCTCCAAGAACTTTATGAATATGCTGTTGGTGAAAAAGAGGGGCACAGAATAACAGAGTTAAAAAATATGAGAGAAATCACAGGGCATCTAAAAATTATTAACTGTGAGAATGTCAAAAGCAAAGATGAGGCTATGCAAGCAAAATTAGTTGACAAGAATTATGTTGATTACTTTAATATAATTTGGAGCTCTTCGAACAGAAAATCCAATATAGACTTGGAGATACTCGACGGTCTGAAACCACACAACAAAGTCAGACAACTCAGAATTCACAACTACATGGCTCCAATGTTTCCAGATTGGTGGATGCAAATGAGTCATTTTGTAAATTTACAATCTTTAGATCTCTCTTATTGCATTAGTATAGATGTTTTACCACCTCTTGGGCAACTTCCTTCTTTGGAAAAACTTTCCTTATGGAGATTGAATTCTGTAAAAAAAATTGATCACAATATCTATGGAAACAGGCAAACAATTTTTCCAGCTTTAAGGCAGTTCCATATGTGTCATTCTTCTTTTGAAGAATGGACTGAATCACGAGTTGAAGCATTTTTTCCAAATCTATCCCTTCTAGAAATCAATGACAACAAAGCACTGAAAGAAGTGCCACTTTACCGTTTCGGTGCATCACTCAATACCTTGTATTTTTATGAATGCAACACTATCAACTCATTAGAAAGAACTCTCCACCATCTCACCTTTCTTACCACCTTGCATATTCGATCTAGAGTGAGCATCTCTCTTAATCTCAACTATCTGAGGTTCCTAGAGGATCTGAGGATCCATGATTGTTCAGAATTGAGCATTCTAGGAGAGCTACAAACACTTACAAACCTTAAACGCCTAGAAATTTTGAATTGTCCAAAACTCTATAGAAGTAGCAAATATTCTACCATGAGTCAACAAAAAGGGAAGAGTTTACAAGTACAGCAGCTAGAAAATTTGCAGTCACTTGCTTTTCTCCAAATGGACCAAAGCCTTTTGCATTATGACTACCCACAAATTTTAGGAAGGCTTCCTTCCCTCAGGTTTTTATATTGCAGAGTGTCTCAATTTATCCAATTTTCAAGGCACGAGACATTGTGGTTTGAAGAACTAACCACATTGCAAGAGCTCCATTTTAGCCGCTGTGAATTTGAGCACCTTCCATCTAGTGTAGCTACACTATCATCACTAATAATACTGGTGTTGGAATTTTGTAATAATGTCAAATCTCTTCCACCAAATGGCATGCCTCCATTTCTCCGGGAGCTAACTTTGAGGAGTTGCTCTCAAGAGTTGGTCCAAAGGTGCCAACCAGATGAGGGTGAGGACTGGCCTCTAATATCTCGTGTTCCATTCATCCAAATTGATGGAAGGTTAATTCATAGGCCACAAAGTTCAGAAGGAACTTCTGGTAAGATTTCAAATTAATTTAATTTATTTATTTTCAAATTATCCCAAAACAATTTGTTCACTTTTTTCCTACAATTTATTATTTCCAGGGTAACAACCATGCTGCACACCATAAAAATTATTTAGCTGATATAATTGATGCTAGCTAGGTATATATCAAATTCATTGCATCTATGAAATGCTCTTTCTTCCATTCATACTAAACAAAAAATTACATGAAATATATTTTTGAGAGAAACAAATATATCATTTATATTGTTTGCGCCTCCGTCAAATTATCATTATATCTTTCCAATTTAGTAACTTTAGGTGTTAGAAGTACTTAAATAAAAACATGCATGTATGGAAGATTTCTGATTGGGCAAATTTACAGAAGTACGATAACTGCCAAGCCCAATGCTAAAGGAAATGAAGTTCATCTCACCAAAACCCTCCCAACTGAGGAGAGAGAGAGAGAGACATAGAAGAAAAGTAAATTGTAAGTGGAGAAGCTAGGGGCAACCAAATCCAACCGCTATGATCAAATTAACCCAACCTGGCTCAACAATGTACCTAACTGAGACCTGATTCGATTTGTGAGCTCCAGCATGGTCAGCACTTGTCTGTAAGTAATATGATATGCAATACTTTAATTGGATATATTTAAATTAGAGAAAAGTATGAATTGGAAAAGGAAATCAATGGACATGAAAAGTTAATTGTACACTGCATGTTTATTTGTTGAAACTGAGTTTCTTATTGTTCAATTTTTGAGGCAATTATCAGCAAATGTCAATTAGCGTTTCAACAGGTGAATTAGGTTGTTCTTGATCTTAATTGGATGAATTTGTGGTTTTATCCTATTATGTATGTAGGTTCTGATCCAATTTGTAAGCGAGATGAAAGGAAGACACTGTGCCGAAGTTGCAGCCATGTTTGGGGCATGAAATGACCTACCTCCTGATTGCTAAGAAAGAATGACAGAAGGCATTCCAGGATGACTCTGTTTTGATGAGTAACTATGAACTAGTTATCATACTTGACTGGGTCCAGTTATGTTCTTTTACTCACACTGGATGAAACTTGGCCAATTTCAATACAAAGGTAACTCTTGGCAGGTCATTTCGTTTTGGTTTACCTGTTGTATGGTTAGAAGATATTTTTATTATTAATGGGCGACTAAATTTTTGCAGAATCTTCAACTCTCAATCCTTACATAACCCCATTGATCTCCGTGATGCAGCCTTAGAAGCTAATCTTGTAAACTCTTCTATATTGTATCATCCATTAGCATAGTTGGAGATAATTTCGTGAATTTCTTTTTACGTATTTTCTTTGTTACATGTTCTTTCAGTAATGCTGTGAGTTTTAATGGTGGACCGTAGTTAATAGAGGGTTAATTATGTAATTTAGGGGACTGGTAGCAGGCAAAGTTGTTGGGATAATAGTGGTACCATTCAATTATTGGACTAGTTTTATAGAATTTAGTACTAATCATAGTTGAATTGTGATCTGCTAGAGTTATGCAGTGACCAAGGAATATACACGGCTACTTCAAGCCTCCAACTCAAATAAAGGCAACGCAGATGCAAACATGGATAGCTGTGACGAACAAAGCATGAAACAACAAAGCTAGCTATTTGATGGAGTGAGATTTTAATTATATAATGTTGTTCTCTCTATAATCATTTGATTGTTAGTATTTAATATAAAATTTTGACTCTCATTAAAAGCACAGGCATGTCAGGCAAATGGGCCCAAAGGAAATGAAATCAGAGAAGATGTATCATTAAAAGCCCAGGTAACCAATCCGTTTATTGTTATAGCTGTTTTTTTTTTTTTTTTAAGTTATATAGCTGTTATTGTTACTGCTACTACCGTACTACAATTTGAATATTTTGAGGTACTGCCTACCTACATGAAGAAACCAAAAAAAATATATGTTACTGTTTTGTTTCTGTCAAATTAACCAGGAAACTTTGTCGTTTTCTCTTTCACAGTTATTTCTAGACTACTGTTTACCTTTTTGACAGATTATATCTTTTCTCTTGCCCATTTTTTAAACTTTTTACAATGTAAAGTTTTTTTGGTCATTTTTGCATTGATTCATTTTCATTTTTAGGTTGTAGTTGTTTGGTTATTGTAAAGTAAAAGGAAGACGTGAAAGATGATTTTTACAAAAATCAATTTCACAGATTAATTAAAAGGCGAGTGCAAACCATAGATTTGGTGGCAATGAAATTGGTGTTGAGAAAAGATGCTTGTGCCCTCCTTTGTCTTCCTTCTCATCATGGTGGCGCCCACATCAAGGATTATGGCTGCTCCAAAAGCTCTGATGAAGTAGTTGGTTTCTTCTTCTCCTTCTAGGTAATAAGCTTTTTATTTTTATTTTTTGTTCTCATTCTAGTCATCCCTTTCTCTCTATGAATGAAATCCTAGATATGGATTTGATGGAACGTTAACAACTGAACAACATTAAATTAGAAGAAGTATAAGGGAGTTTTCTAGTAATTGTAGGCTGGATTCTTCCTGCTGGATGAACTTTCAAATGAACAAATTTGATTTCTAAATCAACTCTCTTCTATTATTTTCCTTCGAAAAGAAATGAATTTCTGTTAGAATTTATTCTGATCGTCAGAGTGTAATTATCCACTCTCTTTATTATTCCTGGCACTAATTAATGAAAATGAAAAGCTTACTTTTTTTTCTTATTTTTGTCCATGATCTTAGGAAAATATGATAGACTTGAAGATGCTGATGACAAGCTACCATTAATTTGAAGTTTGTAATGTTCAGATGTGAGGAGGGTGTTTGCCATAGGAATGTGGATTGCAGCAAGACAAGCTTTCTTTCAGTTAAAAATAGGGGTAATATTACAAGACTTTTGCAATAGCAAAGGTAAAAGTGAAAAGACAATGTGCTCAAAACAGTCTGAGCCGAAGAAACCAAAAGGAGAAACAGTAGGATGGGGTGAGGTAGCAGGGAGTAAGAAATACAAAAAGAATTAAAAACAGATATAGCAGCAAGACAAGCATGGTTTATCCATTTAATTAATGTAATTTTTTTACAGTGTACTCATTTTGAGCTATTGGGGGAGCTATATTGCATAAAAATTTATTTGGGGGTATCCTAACAATATACATATATGGACCTACAGTGTACATCACAGTTTGACATTTGTTAAACAATTCATTTCGCAGTTTAAATTTTATATATCATCTTATTATAGTTTAACAATCATGCATCCTCCAGTACTACTTGTCTCTTAGTACAAGATATTCATGTTGTATTTTGCAGAACCAGCTTAATATAGCTTATAATTTATTTTGACTTGGTTAATTTCATTGGGCGCCTCTCAGCCTCCAAAGAATTTAATGAATAAAATGGGAAATTTTGGCCCATATAATTGAAACTTCTAGCAAACCCATTATACATAGGAAAGCTATATATTTTTTTTCTAAATAGTATATCGACAAAAATAAGCCTAAAAAATTAATTTGAGAAATACTTCCATTCATAATAATTTCACTGTTCAACGAACAAAATTTATCATGTAAATATCATATATCGCTCTTTATTAAAATTTGTAGTTTTAATTTGGTAAGTTCTGTTTCTCAAAAAAAAAAAATTGGTTAGTCACTACTACAAAAAGGTGCTTCCTACACTGCGGTTGTACACGGATTTTCTCTGTTTTAAATAAAACCGTGTACCAAATAGGATTTTTCCAATGATTAATGATATCTCTAAGAATTCTTCACAAATTTTTCATTAAAAAACAGTGTGGGAAAAAAACCGTGTGAGAATCACCCTTCCTACACGGATATTTAATTAAATATCCGTGTAGGAATGTTAGAGAGCTACACGGATATTTAATTAAATATCCGTGATTCTCACACCGTCACACGGTTTTTTATTTAGATAGCCGTGTATATATGTTGAGAGAGCTGCACGGATATATAGGTAATTATCCGTGTAGGAAAGGTCATTTAGGGTTACATCACTGAACCTCATTTAATTAATTTTTGATATTCATACACGGATAATTAATTAAAAATCCGTGTATGAAAGTGTGAGAGCTACACGGATAATTAATTAAAAATCCGTGTAGAAAGGGTATCCTACACGGATATTTAATTAATTATCCGTGTAGCTCTTGTGCTTTTCCTACACGGATTTGTAATTAAATATCCATGTAGGAAAGTTCAACAGGCTAATTCCCTCCTTCTCTACTCTAATTTTTGAAAAAATTTCAAAGTACCCGACTCTTCTCTCACCTTCTCTAATTTTCAAAACCTTGACTGATCCGCGCTGCTGCTCCTCCCTCTACGCCGCCTCTCCCTAGTGCTCGTCGGCTTCCCTTGGTAAGAAAAAACAATCTCTATTCTCTCTCTATTTCCTCCTTCTTTGGGCATTTCTGATTTGAACCACCATTGTTGATTGTTTGTTCACCGTTTTGATAGGGTTTTGAACCACCATTGTTGAAATCCTCCGTTGCTGCCTTCCTTTGATTTTGTCGATCTTGCTGCCTTGCTACCTCCATTGCAAAGGTAGTTATAATTGGTGTATTGGCATGATTTATTTTAATTTGGACCAAAATAAAAGTTTGAAATTAATTAGTGCATTGGTTTGGACCAAAATGCAAAAATTAATTATGAAAGTAGATGTAGTTTTAGATTTGGAATTATGGTTTTAATTAGTGTATTGGTTTTTTCCACTTGTTTGATTTTTAAACAGTAAGGAATAATTTTCCACTTGTTTGATTTTTTTTCAATTCTAATTACACGATGTTTTTCATGTTTTCATGTTTCAATGGATCGAAAGAATACAATTCACATTTCCAAAAGAGGTATGTAATTCATATTAATTTTTCATTTTATAATATCAATAATAAATCTTGTATCTACATTTTCTCGTTACTAATCACCAATTTATAATTGTACTATGGATCGACAGAGGACTCTTGCTCCAGCTAGGAAATCGATGAAATTAGAGATATGTGGGCAAGGTTTTTTTATACATAATTTTGTAATGAACAATATGGATTTGTATAAATTAATTAGTGTATATATAGTTTAATTAGTGCAATTTAGAAATTACATTTTGAGAATCTGGTTTTTTTTTTTTTAAAAAGCTGCATATTTTAATGGCTAGCAAAAGTGGAGGCTAGCCAAAAAAAAAATAATAATAATAAAATCCTACAAAGATTTTTAATTGGAAATCAGTGTAGCTCTCCTCAAGAAATTTTTAAATAAATAAACCTACATTCGTACATGGATTTTTAATTAAAAACCATGTAGAAAACTATCATATACAGATTTTTATCTAAAGATAAAAATCCGTGTAGGAATGCTCACTGAACTCGGTTTATTTATTTTGGAGAGCTACACGGATTTCCAATTAAAAAACCGTGTAGGAATGTTGATTCCTTCACGGTTTTTTTATTTAGAAATCCGTGTAGGAATGGATATTCTTACATGGTTTTTTAATTAAAAATCCGTGTAGCTCGAGTTGGATTTGTACACGGCTATTATGGTTTATCCGTGTAGGATTTATGATAATTGCACACAGATAAATATCCGTTTGCAAAAGATGGTCCATTTCTACACCCTAACATCCTACACTGCTGGAAATCCGTGTAGCTCTTCGTGATTTATCCGTGTACAATCAGGATATTCTGTAGTAGTGAGTTCTGTTTGTTAGAAGTGCCAAAATTGTAAGTTTCAGTCAGAAGTTAACTTGCTTAATTATAACATTTAATTATGCGTATTTTATTATTATCAACTTAATAAGTACAAAATCAGCACAATATATATAACAACCTTTAATTATGTGGGTAATTACATTTTGAAAGATTTAAGTCTGATATTCTAATTGCCGAGTGCTTTATTGTCAAGAACCAACAAAAAAAAACAAATGAGGCCTATATTATTAATCGAAGGTTTTGAAAATTGGTAAGGCCGAAGTAGCCCATCTTCACAAAAATTTATCATCCATGCATGCATTATGTCTCTCAGTCCCCAACCTTTAATTGGGCTTATTATTAATTGGTCCTATTATTAAAATCTCCAGTCTTCACCCCAGCCCACCAAAATTTTCTATCTCATTCCGATTCCCTAAAGACAAAAGAAAAGAAAAAAAAAAAAAAAAAAAAAAACTTCATCACTCTTTGTGCTCAACGTTGGGGGTTTGGATGCTTTAAAAGTAACTCAAAATTTTGAGTTTGGATTTGAATCGTCCGATCAGTATCAATGCAAAATATTAAAGAGGCTAGGTTTTGGTGAATTTTCAACTTGAATTGAATTGGTCCGAATTATGATCGGATGATCAGGATTCGAACTCTAAATTTAATTAAGTTATTTGGAATCCACTCCTCCAACATTGGCTCGTCCAGGATCAAGATTGTTCGAATTCACATCCTCTCCAGTACCGTAAAAATAAATCTTTTAGAATTAGTGGATTGGGGCTGTTGTTTTAACTTTGCACGAATCTCAAAGCCCAAATAATACTGCCCTCTGCGCTAGTCTGAATCTCAAAGTGGCTGAGAGTACATCTCAAACCGTAAAGTGAAGGAAATCTTTTACACATACTAGAGAGGATGAAATAAATCTGCTGCAATCCAAAAGAGAATTGCAGGGTTTTTGTTATTCCAAATCCAACCTTTTATTTTTTAGAATGCATGAATCTTAATAGAAGTTTTATATGCACGAATCTCAAAACAAATGAAAAGTTGTATTTAGAATAACAAGTCTCTCCAAATCCTTTGGAACACAGCAGATTTATTTCCTGGATAGGATAATCTTCCAAAAAATTTCTGTGTCACGTCAGATTTGGTCAAGGTTGAATAATTTAGGTCCCATTTCAGATTGTAATACATCTTTTCTTGGATTGGTTTTAATTGGTTCTCTAGACTTCCCCTCGTGACTTACAACTTCTGTGAAGATTTTCAAAAAGATAGTGGCCAATAATTTTTTTTGTGAAGCATAATTAAAGTTGCAGCTATGCCGGCCTACAATTAATTTATGATTAGTAGTTGACTAAGACATGTAGAAATTTCAGCAAAGTCATAATGCCAAGCCTTAGCCAATACAAAACGGTCAAGTATGGTAGGCAGTATCTTTTAATTGTGTTCACACAGGTGTTTGATAGCTACACATTTTAACACCATCCAAACAAAGCGATTTAATATTTGTACCTAAACATGAGTTCCATTGATTAAATTTGAACTATAAGTTTAGATATAGGTACAAATTAATTAAATCGCTGTGTTTGGATAGTGCACAAGTAATAATTTTGTATCTATTAAAAAAATTGTAAATAATATTAAAAAAAATATATAGAATTTGGCTTTCAAATACATTTTAAAATGGATATCATATTTGATTGTTCGAATTGGCTAATTAGACTATGAAAATGAAGATAAGCATATGAGGCACATGAATAGTCAGTACTCACTGGATCTCTTATTTTAATAGCTTAGCATCTACCCCGAAACCTCACCAATGGAAAACCTACTTTCCAATGAAAAATTTCATCAAACAGTTCCTAAGCAATTTGTTCTCCCGCCTGAGAAACGTGTGCGTGGAGAGGTCAATTCAACTGTGAGTTTGCCGGTGATCGACCTGAGAGGTGGGTCCCACTTCCACGTAGAGGACCGTGATCAGATTATTGAAGAAATCATCCGTGCTGGCAAAGAGTTTGGTTTCTTTCAGGTGAGTGGATCTACTTGTTTGCTTCCAAGTTATAACTGTTGATTAATTTGTTTGGTAATATGTGTTTTATCTTAGGTGATAAACCATGGTGCATCAGAGCAACTGATGGGAGATATGATACGAGTCACAGAGGAGTTCTTTAACATGTCGAAGGAGGACAAAGCAACATATTACTCCGAAGACACATATAAGACGAATCGTCTTTTCTCTAGTTCTGATCTTTCTAAAAAAGATGGACCGAGGTATTGGCGTGATTGCCTTAGACTAGCCTGCTATCCCATACCAGAAACCATAAATGAGTGGCCTGATAAACCAGCAAAACTAAGGGAGGTTCTTGCAAAATTCATAGTTGAGGCAAGAGAGGTATCAATGACTCTGCTGAGCCTGATTTCTGAAGGATTGGGTCTGAAAGAAGGGTATTTTGAAGGAGACTTAAGTTCAGGCCAGATTATGATGAATGCGAATTACTACCCGCCTTGCCCAGCACCCGATCTGACGCTTGGCTTGCTCCCACACTGCGACTTCAACTTGATAACCCTTCTTCTCCAGGGAGCTGTTAGTGGTCTTGAAATCATGCACCAGGGCAAATGGGTCAGGGTAGACCCAATCCAAAATGCATTAGTTATAAATTTTGGGCATCAGTTAGAGGTCAGTTTTAATTTGTTTATATATTTACTGTTACAAGTTTTCCTTTATTTATTCTGATGCACATCATGATTGATTGATCAGATAATAACAAATGGAGTATTGAAAAGCGTGGAGCATCGGGCAATTACAAACTCAGGTGCAGCAAGGACATCTTTGGCCGTGTTTATAACGCCGGCCAAGGAGAGCATCATTAGCCCTGCAAAAGAAATTGTTAATGAAGAAAACCCTCCCCTTTACAAATCTTTTGTTTACCAGGATTTTTTAAGAACTTATATTGAACTATCGGCAAAGAGAGTGGATGTTATGGAGGCTTTCAAGATCAATGGTTTAAATAAAAGTATATGATCTACATAGCCTCTGAGGTCTTATGCTTATTAGTGTCTTTGTA
The DNA here is from genome assembly GCA_024447775.1 of Carex cristatella. Lineage (NCBI taxonomy): Eukaryota > Viridiplantae > Streptophyta > Magnoliopsida > Poales > Cyperaceae > Carex > Carex cristatella. The sequence goes on along the minus strand of JAJHPF010000026.1, from coordinate 354,227 downwards.
ATGGTGAGATGGTTGAAAAATTAATCTGAGGAATACTTACATAAGAGACATTTCCATTATTTTCAGTATAATTACAACTTGAAGTAGAAAACCAGCACAATATATACAGAAACCTTTAATTATGTGTATGAAGTAGCTCTTATATATTAATGCATTGAGTAAGAAAACAATAAATAAATCACTCTTTTATGTGTCGTACTGTCATGGGACGGAAGTCTTCAAGCTGAACCAACTAGGATAGGGGTTCTTTATTTGGTTATATATCTTGAAAATCAACATTTGATTCAATGACATCAATGCAAGATCCCACTGATTTGCCTGAAGACATTGCCTCAGCAAGTCGCAATCTCGCCTTTTCATGCCGGCGTAGTATTAAAACTGTGTTCAGCACTGCCCATCTCACTTGAGAATTGGCTTTCTTTTGTGTAAAGCCCAAGCTCTTGAGCAAACCATCCAGCTATGCATTAAAAAAAAAAACAAACAAAGAGTTGATGTAATAAATAAAAACATTTAAGCTTGGACCAAGAATATTTTTACTACATTTGGTATAATACCTATTAACCATCAACATTAGAAAAATGAAAAGAAAAAAAAAACCACTTTTTGTGTTTCGGACAAAATTATTTGTCAGTTTTTTAATATGGTAATTGCACTGACTGGAGCTTAATTTTCAAAAATCAAGGGGTAACAAGCACAATTAGGTACGTAATAGCTAAGTAAGGTTTACTAGCCTGAAACCAGCAGTTGATCACACAGGGGCGGAGCCAGACTTTCAGGTTATGGGGGTCAAACGTGAATGGGAGTCAAGTATATAAAATTTTCCTATTACGAATGGGGTTCAATTTCATACTATCCATAGTATTTTCCTTTAAAATATATTAAAATAAGATATAAATATAAAAAAAATTGAAATTGAATGGGGGTCAATTGACCCCCATTCAATTAACGTGGATTCGCCTCTGTGATCACATATATATCTTGAGGAACAATTATTACATTTGCCTGGTACCTTGCTGTAACCAATGTAACACCAGTATTTAAGAAGAAACCAAAATTCCAAAACGAACCAAAACCATGTTAAGCCATACAAAATCCTTAAGGTTAGTCAAATAATTTTCGGCTAACCTGAGCAATGTCATTAAGGCCTCCTTCGGAGTAACCATAGAGGAGATACTCTGTGGCAACACCAGCAAGTGCAATACATGAAAACTTATTTAGAGTCTGTTACAATTAAAAAGGGACATAGAAGTTATTTATTTGAAGTAAAAAAAAATTAATGAAAAACCTTAACGTGTTTGTGATTTGTGAAGTATAGTAAGGACTGCAGTGTTCCTTTTTTAGTTTGCATGGCCTATTTTATATGTGAAGTTGCACACTAAACAGTAAATGATAACAAAATTTGGGTTAAAAACGAAGGGTGAACTGAGACATACAATTGAGTTATTGTTAGTTAACTGAGAGTTAATTGCAACAAATTAAACTAGACTGAAACTTCAATGCATGTAAGAAGCTTAATTGTGGCATGATTAGGGCATGATGGGAAAAAGATAAAATTAAATTACCGTACCATAAATAGAGGGAAAATACAAAAAAAATAAAAATTGGAAATTTATATAGCATAGTGAAATAACAAGTGATCATACCTTGGCAGAAACCTTTTTTGAGTCCATCTGCACATAGAGGAAAATAAGAGGAGGCATTGATAAATAATTCATATTAATCATTTTATAAAAATAAAGAAACAATAAAGCCAAGAAAATAGAATGAAATTTACTTCTTCAACGAACTCAAAATCCACAAAAGCTGTGCCAGCTTGCACATTAAGGGATCCTTGTTTGTTTAAGGTCTCTAGGCTTGTTATAGTATATCTTTTGGGTAGCACCCCGAGCAAATAGGCTATTATGAAGTGACCAGCTTCATGCTACAATATATTATTCTTTAATTAAGTCAACATTGGTCAAGCAATTGATAGTTCAAACACTTCATCTAGTAATCTTTTCAGTATGTTAATATCAAAGAATATACCTGAATAACTCTACTGTGATACTTCTGGCTTAAAGTGTGGCCAATTGTGTCAAGTAGCAAGTTCCTCACACCTCCATTAAAATAGATCTATAAAGCTTTAATCATGTATTTGTTTAAATAACAAGTGTTATCGTAAGAAAATTAAGCAACAGCACTGTTACAAGACCAGTTTTCGGGTTTTCAAGTAAACTTGTAGTTCTGAATGCTAAATATGCACAAAACAGTAATGAAATTGGTCTCAACCAAATTTCAAATTAAAGAGGTCTAGTTTTACAATTATGACTTGGTCCCAAATCCCAATTAAGCTTAAATTTTGCAGTGTAAAATTTGGTCTCAAATCCCTTTACCTAATTAAGCTTAAATTACAACTAATTTTTGGTCACAATACCAATTAAGCTTAAATTGAAACTAACCCTAACATTTGCATTCAAGCCTCTATTTACAAAACCCTTGCAATGTGAAATTTCGTCTCAAATCCCTTTACCTAATTAAGCTCAAATTACAACCAATCTTTGGTCCCAAATCCTAAACGAGCTTAAATTAAAACAAACCCTAACATTTGCAATCAAGCCTCAATTTACAAAACCCTTGCAATGTGAAATTTGGTCTCAAATTCCTTTACCTAATTAAGCTTAAACTACAACTAATCATTGGTCCCAAATCCCAAAACAAGCTTAAAGTGAAACTAACCCTCAAATTTGCAATCAATCCTCACTTTACAAAACCCTCCTATTCAACTCCCTGTGAGTACAATACAGAGAAAAAATGAAATTGAACTCACCAGATCTACAGACCCCACAAAAAGTAGTCCTATGGTGATGAATAGAAGTTGGATTTGAGAAAGGTCGAATGCAAACCAAGCTGCAACGCCTCCCAAAGCGAGAGCAATTTGAAGATTTCTCTCAATTGAACCCAAAGTTAAATCAACAGGCGCTAGAAATGATGATGTATCTATCCCATTTAGCTTCAACTCATCCAATGTATATAGCCTTTGCGGCACCTAAATTCCCGAAAATGAATCACCAAATAGAACCAATCTCCAGTTTATAAACAATTTTCAAACAAGGATAGCAAATTTGAGTACTAACCATCAAAAAGATTTCCATGTGCTACCCATTTTGACCTCAATTTTAGATTCTCTGGTTCAATTTTTGTACTAACCATCAGCATTCTATTCAACCCACTTTGCTATTAAATCACAAATCATTTTTTTCTTTTAAATCTCAATTTTACATGTGCAACCCATTTTGTCCTCAATTTCAGGTTCGCTGGTTCAATTTTCTATTCAACCCAATTTCTTATCAAATCATGATTCAATTTTTCTTTCAAATCTCAATTTTTTTTGCATGTGCTATCCATTTTGATCTTAATTTTAGGTTCGCTGGTTCATCTTTTGTACTAACTATCAACATTCTATTCAACCCAATTTGCTATCAAATCATGCTTCAATTTTTCTTTTGAATCTGAATTTTGCATGTGCTACCTATTTTGACCTCAATTATAGGTTCACTGGTTCAATTTTTGTACTAACCATCAACATTCTATTCAACCCAATTTCTAATCAAATCATGCATCAATTTTCTTTTGAATCTCAATTTGTTCCATGTTCTACCAATTATAACCTCAATTTTAGGTTTGCTGGTTCAATTTGTAAGTAAAGCAGACACAGCTGGTACAGTACTGGTATAGCACCTGTCTAGCAGCACCAAAGCACTGGAGGCCTCCAGGCTGTCCCTGCAAATCCCTGACAAGAGATAGCGCCGCCTTGTCATCTCCTCGCCTCAGCTCCTCATCAAGTTGCGCGAGCTTTCGCAACCGCAAGGCCTCGTTTTGTGAGAATGCACTTTCAGTCTCGCTAGAATTGACTGCTCTGACAGTAAAAGATCTGAACCTACTAGTAGAAAAAGGTGAATTGGTGCAGTAACAAGTCGCTGCCGCTGCTGCTACGACCATTTCCTTTGGAGCGACAGAGAGAGAGAAAGGAAGAGAGAATAGATGGAAGGAAAGAAATCCAAGTGTTTCTCTTTTATTCAATGGATACGTAGAGTCACTGACATGTGGACACCAATAGGACTCTGTTTTGTGGGGCCCACTCGTCATAGAATTATGAATTAGAGTGACAGAGAAGAAGAGAATAGGTGGCAGGAAAGAGATTCAAGTGATAACTGGAGTTACTGACATGTGGGCTCCCATCGGACTCTGATAGGGAAATCATCCTATTGTTTTGCGGGGGCCACCTGTCATAGAATAGTGAATTGGAGCGACAGAGAAGAAGAATTCGAGTGATAACTGGAGTGACTGATATGTGGGTTCCATGGGACTGTTTTGTTGGGCCACACGTCATAGAGTGTTGAATTGGAGCGACAGAGAAGAAGAGTTCAAGTGATAACTGGAGTAACTGACATGTGGCCTGCATCGGACTCTGTTTAAAAAATCTCACTAATGTTCTGTGGGGGCCACTTGTCAGTAGTTTGAACTGCGTCATGGAATTGGATTGTGCATTTGTATTTATGATTTCAATTTTTAAAAGAGAAAATTAGTTATTTGCGACTCTAAAATCTTCAAATCTGAAAAATGTCATTCACAAAATTATAAATCTGAAAAATGCCACTCTAAACTTAGTTAATTATTAAATTTGCCATAAATACACAACTTTTATATTTTTTTTTATTAAAAATTAACTGAAAAATATAGTTTTGAGATACGTATAAGAGCATCCACAATGGTGATTGTTTTTGGATTGCTAATCTGATGTGTCAATTGCTAATAGAATTGTTGGGATGTGGCACAATTTCTAAATTAGCAAATTTGCTTTAAAAGAAAACCATTGTTTAATGACACGTGGCTAATTAATTGGCTGAAATTAATTATAGCACTCTCCATCTCTTCACAAAATTAATTGTTGGAATGGAGTGATTTAGAAATTATGAATATCTAATTGCTATATTCAGTGACGTGGCAAAATTACAATTTTTAAACTTTTTGTAGGATGGAGATGCTCTAATGAGGGGTCTGAAGGGTATATAGGGAAATACAGAAATATGTATATCAAAACTGTATTTTTCACTTAATTTTTAATTAAAAAAAATTAAAAATTGTGTATTTGTGGCATATTTAAAAATTAACTAAATTTAGAGTAGCATTTTTTCAAATTTATAGTTTTGTGATGGCATTTTTCAGATTTGAAAGTTTTGGAATGGCAAATAACTAATTTTCTCTTTTTAAAAAGTTGATTCCAAGTGCTCAACATAATACTCTACTTTATATATTTGGAGAGAAATATTTTTTTAAAATATTTCTTTTATTTTTTAGATAAATAAAAATAACTTGATCTAACAATTCCAAACCACTCGAAGTTAGTGATTTTCTACAAACAAGAAAATTTAAAATAAGTATAAAAAATATATAATTTATTTATCAAATATATTTTTATATGAATATTATATTGAGCAGTTCCAATCAACCGTTTACACTTAAAAAATATAAATATAGAACAATAGTTTCTCTCTGTTTTTTTTAATACTTTTGTAAGTATATCAAATTAAGTTATCACGCGTGTTTGAAAGTTTGACTGAAGTAAATTGAGTTTTTTTTTTTTTTTTTTGTTCAAAATGTATAATAGGTTTTAAAATAACTAAAATCTGAATTGTCCTGGTTCAATCAATTAAAATTTTATTTTGTAATACTATAAATAATTTGTTTTTGGCTGAAATCAAGTTAACACCATTAATAGGTGGTTAGAAGGAAAGATGTGGGGCCCCCTGTTGACGAGCTATTAATTGCAAAAGTCAACGAAACAAATCTTGGCCAGTTGGCATAGTATTATTGGTCACAAGCTGCGCAAACTGGGTCCCTACTACAAGTAATGATTTAACAGAGCAAATTTAGCTTCACGAAGCGGACTAAATATATAATCAAATATAATTATTGCGCTGCATGAGGGTAAACCTTCTCTGTTAAAATCTTTACCCCATTCGAAGTTCAATTAATAAAAATATGAGAGAATCTAGTGTTCTACTAGACTACTACCATTCCAAGTTCAAACGGGGTGCGTTCCTCTGAGATATCTCAATTTTTGCGTGACCGACGTGTCCGGTGTCTATTCGGGGAACCGTAGGGGGCCAGTATTATTTAAGCTTTGAGATTCGTGGAGAATCTATTTGAACGATTGAGATATTTCAAAAAGTCACCCAAAGTTTGAGATATCTCAGAGGATGGGAATTCGTTCAAAACGTGCGTCTACTGCCAACGACTAGTCTCTAATCTGTTGCGGTCTTCTCGGTCGGACTAAAGTTCCGTCCACTACAACCTAATTTCCGTCAAATCTGAGTAAAGATTCGTGTAACTTACTTTAATATTAGCTTAGATCAAGTTAGCACGACTTTGGTGCCAATCTAACGGTTAGTACCGGGGAACACTGAATTTATTCCGACGCCCATTGTATTACTTTCCACTTATTCGGATTCACATTCGTTTCTTCTTTTTTCTTTTTTAGTGTTTTATTTCTTTTTCTGTAGCGGTCTGATTGTCGGACTATGTTCCGTCCACTGTTAGTTAACCTCCGTCCAATTTGTATCAAGATATGTGTAATAATTTTAACATTAACTTATATCAAGTTCGCACGAATTTGGATGTAAATCCAACAGTTACAATAAGGTATGACCAAAGTTTGTCCGACATTATTGGACGACTTCCAACTCCGTCGAATTCACATTCATTTCTTCCTTTTCTCCTCTTTTCTCTTCATGGTCAATATTTCCCCATTTCCCTAAAAAAAGAAAAGACCTTTGTGCTCATTCTCGCTCTCTCCATTGACGGGAGTTTCTATTTTTTTCGCGCATAGTCGCGCAAAAAAAGAAAAAAAATATTGTAAAGAGGAGAAGAAAATTTCTCGATTTTTTTTTTTTAATAAATCGTTATTATGAAGAGTAGGAATAGTAGTAATGAAAGAAAAGTAACGATTAGATGGATTGTTATTCTGTGTATATGTAGCTTTTGCCTTGGCATGATTTTCACCGAGAGGTTAGTATTTTTTCTCTTTTATTGCACATTTTTTTTAATGGGTTTACATATTATTTGTGATTTGATCAGATATCTTACAAACCCATTTTTTTTTAAATATTTTAATTTTATATCATGAACTTAGTATTTTTATTGTTTTGCATGCATATTTTTGTTTGGTTTAGATAGTCATAATTAACAACCATGCATCAACTTTACCGGATTGAGCATCAAATCAACCAAAAGAAAAGAGACATGAATGCTCTGAAATTCTGGTAAAGCTATCAGTTGACTGGTGTTGAATCTGGTATGACTCAACTCTTATTGATTTGTTTTCTCAGGTTTTGGCCTTTACCAGATTCAGATAATGATTTAATTTCAGAGAAAAAGAAGCATCAAGAGCTGGAGATTATAACTGAAAATCACGCTACAAAAAGGGTTGGTACTATTAAATTATTGTATGGATATCTTAATTTAAAAGGGATCCACTTACAACATTTGTAAATGACAACATCTTACAACAATTCGCTTTTGTAATTTTCAAAGTCCAAACAATCGATCCAAACCGTTCGACACAGTCTCTATATTAAAATGTTTTTAGAGATCAAAATTTACATTTTTCTGAATTTTTTTACAATTTATTAATTTATTAAGTATTTTACAAAACTGCTATTTTTCAGTAGTCGAGAATTATCAAAAAATAATAGTTTTGTAAAATACTTAATAATTAGTAAAAAATTCAAAAAAATATAAAATTTGATCTCCAAGCACATTTTAATATAGAGATCATGTTGAATTATTTGAATTGATTGTTTGGAATTTGAAATTGCAAAACCGAATTGTTGTAAGATGTTGTAAGTAGATTCCTCCTCATCTTAATTATAATAGTGTTGAGTATATAAGGGTATTTATGGAATACTGGACACAATTGAGAAGGTAAGAAATACCTAATAAGATGAATTAAAAAGGAGACAGTAAATTAATGAAATCTGATGTCTGTATCTGGTATGGCCTCATACCAGACCAAGGGAATATGCTATCAAAATTCAAAATGAAATTAGTCCGTATTTAATATTGTCATTTTAAAATATAAATAATTAATAAAGAGATCTCTATCTGACTGACCTGTCTGGTATTTTTGGTCTTGGGTTTACAAAAAAAAATAAGTTGGTTCTAATTTGGTATTTTGATGTAATGGTATTAGATAATGATAGAGATCAAAATCAAGTAGAATAGTTCTCAGATGTGTTTTCCATTGAAACAATAGATGTAAGATATTTCAGAATCAGACAGTTGTTTTGAATTTAATTTTGAATTTGAATATTTCAGAAACATGGGATCAGTACAGGTATCATGAGAGAGGTGGCCAAAACTCATGATGCAATCCAGTAAGTGATTTATAACACAGTTTAATTAGTTCAAACTTGACAAAATATTAAAAAATTAGTTTCAATTGAACAGCTAGTTGTGAATATAGGCCTACTCACCTAAACTGGATTAAATTTACTTTTGCTAAGTTCATAAAAGCTGCAAAATTTTCGGTTGAATGGAGAAGAATTAATTTTAAGTGACCTTTGAGTACTGAATTTAAGCTTATATGTAGATTAATTGATAGGCTAATTTTTTTGCTGTTGTCAGATCATTGGATAAGAGTATATCGACTTTACAAATGGAGTTATCTGCTAAAAGGAGCAATGAAGAGTTACTGACAAGTGATTCCCCTGCAACAACACTTACTGGTAAAAATAAGGCTAAGGCTTTTATTGTGATCGGCATTAACACAGCCTTTAGTAGTAGGAAGAGACGGGACTCAATAAGAGAGACTTGGATGCCTCAAGGTTAGATATTTTTACTCTTATTGTTTATATATTTTTTTAGAAAATTACATTACTGCCCCTGAAATTTCTTAAAGAATCGGTTATACTTATCCACTTGCAAAGTGAAAACTTTCTTACATGGCTGGGTGAAAGTTATTTTCTATGAACAATTTCATACCCCTAGCAAGTTGCACAATTTTTTTTCCCCAAAATACCCTTACAACCCTTTCAAGGGCATAGGTGTATCTTGCTGGTTCTTTCCTTCTCTCTTTCACTCTATTTCTTATTTTTTTTCACATAATATTAGGTCTTTTTCTCACTCTTGTAACATATCATAAAGATATATTTGAATTGAGTTATAGGTGAAAAGCTTGAACGGCTAGAAGCAGAAGGAATTGTTGTTCGATTTATGATTGGCCACAGGTATACCATTATCAGTTTATCACCATCTCAATTCTGAAAGTATTCTACTGTGAACTGGTTAACCTGGGGTAAAGATTTTAACAGAGCAGTTTTGGCTTTATGCATCGCACAAACCATATGCAGCACAGTTTTGTTTCTATAATCTGCTCTGCATGAAGCCAAAACTGCTCTATTAAAATATCTACCCATAACCTGAGTACCTGACTGTCTATAAAATACCTGTTCTTTGCAGGTTTGACTAAATTCTGATAATTTCTTTTTTAATATTCCTTTTGTTTTGCCATTTTCTGTTTAAAGGAGGTTTATGCAATTATTTAAGAATAACAAGACTTCAAAATGAAGATCTTGCCCAAAATATGTAAAAGAAAATATCACATATTCAGAATTGTAGTATTCTGCATTTTACTTGCGTTCATGTGAGGCGAAAAACAACAAAATCAATTGAAATATTGTCAAAAGATTCTCTGGCTTTTTATGAATTGCAGAAATTAATTGTACTGTTGTAAAGTTCAAGTTGAGCAATTATTCCAAAAGAAAAATGGTTACTCACTCAAAATGGAAGTTCTCTAATATTGTGCATCATTAACCTATGAAGTGTGAACTCTGAATAAATTATTATTCATTTGTTGAAGTATTCATAATTTTGCTTGTTTTGTCTCTGGAATCTAGTGCTACATCGAACAGCATCTTAGATAAGGCCATAGATTCTGAAGATGAATTGCATCATGACTTCCTTAGGCTGGTAATAAATTCAGTCTCCTTCAAATTTTTCATGCGTTACAAATTACTTGTGGTTACTGGTTGCAACTTGCATTTAATTTAGTAGTGAGATCTCCTAACATGACTCTACCAATTGTGTGACATGCAAAGCAGAGTCTTATTTTATAGAATTTTTCGTAACATTTCAGTAATATATTTGTAGGATCATGTGGAGGGATACCACGAGTTGTCATCAAAAACAAAAACCTTTTTTGCTACAGCCGTTGAGATGTGGGATGCCGATTTTTATGTGAAGGTTGATGATGATATTCATGTTAATTTAGGTGCATATTCTTCAAACTTTTTTAATTTAATTTATTGGAAGTTCTTAAAACTAGCAGCTAAAATTGGTTGTTTTTCTGTTTCTATGTAATTTATTGTAATTTAATCCATTGAACTACTCTGCGTGATGACTTGACATGTAGGCATGCTTGCAACAACTCTGTTGAGGCATAAGAAGAAACCGAGAACCTACATTGGTTGCATGAAATCAGGCCCTGTGCTTTCCAACAAGTAAATTTTGACCTGTTCATTATTTAACTTCAATAGCTTTCTTTTTTTCAGTTGTGCAATCAGCCTTATTTGTTTTCCTTCCAATGTTTATATAAATATCAGTCAAGATAGGGAAGCATATTTGACGAAAATAACCTTTTTTATGTAAACTGGCAGTGTTACATATGAAGTATGTTAATCTCAACTTAGTGGTTTGAATATAAACCTGAATAAAATAAAGTACTGAACATTCAATAGAAAATAATGAATTTTGGTGCTGTACCAGTACAGGATTCTGATGACTGGTAATGGTGTCTATGCATTTCTTAGAATATTATGTTGGCAGCTGAATTTTTTTTTTCTTTTTTTTTTTGTAGGAATGTGAAGTACCACGAACCCGAATATTGGAAATTTGGTGAAGATGGTAATAGATATTTTCGACATGCCACTGGCCAGATATATGCCATCTCTAGAGATCTTGCCACCTATATCTCAATAAACCAGTAAGTCCCTAAAAGTGTGTGTATACACACACACACGTATATTCAGGGGCAACATGTTTATATCAGCACCACTCGTACAGTACTGTCTTGTTGCAATGGAGCTTACCGTGACTATTTTAAAGTTGAAAATAGATATGAATATGCTATACATATATAAACCAACATTAATTGTTATATCGACGAGGGTTAAAATATCCCATTGATTTCATACATGGAGACCAAATTTTATATATTTTGGAAATTTTGAACATTTTTATAGATAGGTACAAAATCATTGTTTCTGGATGGTCTAAAATCTTGTGAAAAAAAATGAGTGATTTTGTACCTATCTAAAAAAATATATAAAATCTGGTCTCTAAGCACATATTTTTCTAATCAGCCTAGCAAGAAACCAAAGTGACATTATTTTTTCTTATCTTGTTTTATCAGGCCAATATTGCACAAATATGCAAACGAGGATGTATCACTCGGTGCATGGTTTATCGGTTTAGATGTTGAACATATTGATGAGAGAAATATGTGCTGTGGAACTCCTCCAGGTAATCTCTCTTTCTCTCATCAAATGGTGGAGTTCTTAGGTGAGTGAGGCTACAGTATTATGCATAGCACATATCGGTTCGTACTATGGATCAATATCTCCATTTTTAAAGTCCAAATAATTGATCTGAATCATTCAACATGATCTCCTTATGAACATGTGCTTGTAGATCAAATTTTACATTTTTTGAATTTTTTTTGCTATTTTTTTTAGATAGGTAGAAATCGCTACTTTTGAATGGTCTAGAATGTGAGGCTATGGTACTATACATAGTGCATATTGGTCCGTCCTATGGATCAATATTTCCATTTTAATGTTCAAACAATCGATGTGAACCGTTCAACATGATCTCCATCAACATGTGCTTTTAGATCAAATTTTACATATTTTAGAATTTGTTTACTATTTTTTTATATAGGTTGAACATTACTTGATCTAAACATTCTAGGCAATTCAAAAGTTGTGATTTTCTACCTATCGAGATAAATAGTAAAAAAAAAAAATTTTAAAATTGAAATTTAGTTTACAAGTACATTTTCATATGGAGATCATGTTGAACAATTCAGATCTACTATTTGGACTTCGTAAACAAAAATGTTGATCCGTAGCACGGCCCATTCCACGCTATGCATAGTACCGTAGCCTTACTCATTCTTAGGTTATGTACAATGTATTCTACTGGTAAAATAACAATATTAACAAAAAAATATATATATATATATATATATTCGGTACCACTGGATGCGGGTTGTGTCGATAATTGGAACCCTCTACCAATAAGACGATACTAAACACTTGTAAACTTTCTTTGGTTATAGATTGTGAATGGAAGGCACAAGCTGGAAATGTGTGCATCGCCTCATTTGATTGGACATGTAGTGGCATTTGCAAATCGGTGGAGAAATTAAAGGATATACACAGAGTGTGTGGCGAAGGAGAGAGTGCTGTTTGGAGTGCTCTGTTATAGTTCCTTTTTCTTGCATTATTTATAGGGTTAAAAAAAATTGACCCCCATTATTTATAGCGCATAAATTTTGTAGTCTCTTATCAAAATATTAGAGCTATTGGATGTACGATTTAAATTGATGATGTTTACCAGTTTATTTTTAGTTTTATATTCTGATGGAAGACAGGCAGAGAAAATCAGGTGCTCTGAAACAAAAACAATTTTGGGTTGAAGTTCATGCTATAGCAATTTTTTCATTCTTTATAATTTTGTATTAATCTCCTAAATGACATTTTTTTTGAATCAGGTTATGTACATATTTTAAAGAGATGACAGTTCACAAGTTACGGAATTACTTTCCTAGGTGCAATAATGCGTGCATCTAGAGTTACATGTACCTCACCAGATTGGAAAGCAAATAGATACATTTTACTAGTCTCTTTCACTTGAATAACATTTCTAAATTTTAAATAGATCCATATCATCTCAAGGAATTCATTCATACGTCTGCAATTCTCGGTTCCTAATTCCTGCAACTAGTAATTAATTGTACATCAAGAGGCCCAAAATATCTGTTTATATGCGTCACCTCAGTTTAGGCTTTTGGGCCGACTTCAATTTGGAAATAATTTGTTTAAAACTCATTACTTATACACATATAGCGTTATTTTTTTTTTCTAAAGACTGATTCATCTCCTGAAATTCTCATATTCACTTCGTATTTAATTTGGATATACATCATACAAATTCAACATTTTGAATTTAAATTTTTGGTTGGATTTACTTTTTGTTCGTACAAGAAGAAACATTGAAAGCCGTGTAAAAGATGACATCTATATTCAAGTATTAACATGTAATCAATAACACGTGTTAAGTCGATATTTTAACTAATTAGTATGTGTGATATTATAACATAATTTAATAAGCATTTGGTTTGTTGGATTTTTTTTTTTAATTATCGAATGAGAATTAACCACAAACGTAAATTAAATTATCGTAATTCATTTTGGAACTAAATGAAACCAACTACATTAAAAAATAATAAAACAAACCGTTTTCATTATCCACAATAACACCAAATAAAATGCACCATTTAGAACACTCAAATCCACTAGTTTGGACACACAATTAAAAATAAATTTAAGGGATCTCATCTAATTAGTTGATGAGATCAAATATACTGCTTATAGTAGGCTAAGACAATATTCCAGAAAAAAAAAATATAGCAAACTATATATATATATATATATATATATATATATATTAGGGGAAGCCAGAAATATGTAGTTTCTCTTTAGTGATCTCATCTAATTTGATAGCCATCTCCTCAGTCATGTGGTTTTGCCAATCCCCTACAACAGCTTTTCTGAAGAAGTAATCATTTTGTACATCACCAATTCCTTCATTTTTGTTGACGTTGAGATCTTTAAGTTTATTAAAGCTACAAAACTCGACGATCTCTTCTATTAGACCATTTTTTATCTCCTCATCTGAGAATGAGCATCCAAGGAACTTTGCTAGCCTCATCACACCATCGATCGGATCTATCATCATCTCCTCATACTTAAGGAACAAAATATTCTCAAGAGAGTGCAAGCTCTTCATGTAATATTCAAGCACGTGATCCCAGACCGGACCACATGGCATTCGACCCTCACAAAAAATTTCGGTTGCTTGAGTAAAAGGAAATGATTCCTTGATATCATCAACATTTTTTGTTACCATGTGCCAAAGGGAAACTAGGACATCTTTTGGCTCTCTACAGATATAAACGATTCGACATTTAGATGTTTTGATGTTCTCTGGGAGTATTGAGTATGGCACATGTGTTCCGAGAATTCTAGGAGAAGGAAGGGTTTCGAGATACTGTTCATCTCGCGCAGAATAGTGATATTCAATAAAGGGAACACAATCATGAGGATTGAGTTTAAGCAAAGGGTGAGACGAAAAAGCATACTTATTTCGGTGCACTAAAGTGAAAGTGAGGGCTTTGAGCCAAGTGGTGCCGGACTTCATATAGCTTGCCACGATCACATCACTGGGGCGAGCTTTGAAAGCCTCATCCATTGTCATAATGCCAGGGAGAGCCTCTTCTATTTGCCAAAAACCTTTGTATTTGCGCATCGCAAATGGCCATCGTTCTTCTTTTGGGAGTGTAAGAATTAGTTCTTTGTGTTTACTATCTACTTCTTCAAATTTAGGATTGTCTTCGAAACGTGGACGGGACCTTAGTATTGACTCTTCTTTTTTTTCATCCATGAGAGGATTGGAATTAGATGTGAAGGTGAAATTAGTGTCTACTGTCTAGTGAAGGATTGTCCATGGGGATAATAAATAGCAGTATATATAGTACCAAGTACCAACTACCAACCCACTGATGCAAATATATGAAATGTGTCATTCAACTACTACGTACATTTTGCAACAATAAAGAAGGAACTGCATGCGTGACAAATTAAATAGGTATGCAATTATTACTATGTTTGGATATTTACAGTATTCTTTTTTTTAGAATATAATGTAATATATATTCAATTATCAGGCTTTATACACTACTACAAAAAAACGCATTTACTACCTTCTTTACCATCAGGTGGTTTTTGGTACCAATAGCATTTGTAACTAACATAGAAAAGCACATCAAGAATAGTGGTTACAACGCTTTAAAGAAGTAGGTCTTATTTTGCCGAACTCTGTTAATATCAATTGTGTCATTTCTCTTATTCATCTATTTATTTTATTTGCATTTGAAATTTTCATAACATGAACAATCTACCAAAAATGATTTAAAATTTCAAAAGGAAGCATATTCACCTCCCTCTAAATGTAACATCATCATATACAGAGAGAGAGAAAGTCCAACTAATGTTATAACGTTATAATTTTAGTTTAACTTATAATGAGTCGGGTGAGAAAGAATGAAAACAGTTATATTGGGAAAAAGCGGAGCTCTCTTGAAAAGGTGATCTGAAGGGCGATCGATGGCAAAACTGAAAGCTGTACCCATCGGCAGGGGATGGCTCAAGATCATTGACACTGCACGGCGCCGTCAACATCACCACCACGGAGGCTACGACCGCCGCTCCAGAACGGCGCAACCACACCGTCATAGGAAGGACAGAACTCACACTACTGGTCACTATCGCCGCTCATGGCTACCTCAGCGCCGCTCAAGGCCTTTACCATCACCTCGCCGCGAGTCAAATCCCCTACTGACTTTATTCCCCTCCGTCTCCACCACCCTACCAAAAGTAACCCCTCCACTGACCTACGCAAAGTCCCCCATTACAAATACTCAGTCTTTCAAGCCCAGCCTCGAAGCAACTTTGTTCCCCAACCCATACCCCCTTCAACATACACCTCCCTCCACCATGGCCAAGAACAAACACAACCCCACCACCTCCGTCAACAGCCATTCCCAACGCACCACTCAACCCAACCGATCATATGCCCAAGTCGCTTCACCAAACCCAACCCCACCATCGGCCGCCCCCTATCACCAGTCAGCCTGGAGGTTCTTTATGGACCTAAACCCTTGGACCCATCACTCAACTGCTCCTATTCCAAGCCCAAACCAGATAGGAAGCATTGACCAGCCTGACCTCCCATTACCACCTCACCCGTCCCACCCGGCTTGGAAAAACATATGAGCCAATCAAGACGGCCACGGAGGAAGATACCACACCACCGACAGAGTTATTCGAAGAGGTACGTAGAACTAATATGTTAGCTCTATCAGGTATGGCAAAGGAAACAGGGGGCCGGGAGGTCGTCACAATTGATTACGATACGCTCCTGGCACTTTGGACCTCATTACCGGCGAGACCGGAGAAAGATCGCATAGAGGAATCTCTCAAAACAAGCCCGCACTACCTCAGCCGAGAGTACCAAAGGTACAATAGGGTCTTGGCTCATGCGAAGGGTAAGGAGGTACCTACACCGGCGGGGGAGAATGCAGGCCGGTCTCATTCCCCGGGTCATACCCTGGTGTATACACCGGTACAACCATCAAACCGACTGGAGAGTCCTTTTGGGCATGACACTACAGAGGATCCCGCCCGGGTCATACTCAGAAGCATTAATTGTGAGTTGGAGCGGGGCCAACGCAATTCGGGTAAGGACCCCCAGACAGCAATTCAATTTTTTTCAAATACATCTCAGGGGTCAGCAAGCCTTGGAATAGACCAATCAATTAGTCTTAGCCAAATCAGTCAATCAGGCATTATGGGCCTAACTCCAGAACAACGAACCTCATGGGCCGACATGGAAGACGAATTCGATTTGGGCCCTCAAACTGCTACCCTACTCTCCAGCCCAATCCTAGCCCCTCACGTAATAGTTCAATCGGGTCCACACAGGGATAGCATACAGAGTAATGCGGGTTCGGATCTGAACCAGGAAGGCCACATATCCGCTGATGATCACATAGAAGCCACTGCTTCCGACCCCATAGCGACTCCTCCAGCAGAGGAGGCGACGGCAAACGCAGATGTAGATCAGGAGGAACAGATGTCGGCAGCGGACCAGCAACAAGATAATCAGGTAATCCCACAGCCTCAATAGAGTACCAACTTGGAGCACGCTCAGGCGGAGCCTAGCTCCACCGTTCAAAGGTCCACGCGAATTCTGGAGCAAGGCTCGGGTGCGCGAGTATACAACACTAGAAGGGCCACTAGAAGCTCCACCAAATATGAGAAGATAAGGGACGAAGTGGCAAAAAAGGCAGAGACGGCTATACTGGCTGCTCTGCAGGAAGAGGTACTGGCCTCTAAACAATTGACTATTGAACAGGTTGCGCAGATTGACAACTATTGTGGAGCACTGATACTGTCGCAAGAAGAGCCACATGCCACAGGAATGGAAGATGTACCGGCGAGGGAAGAAAAGGAGCCAGCAATCGAACTAGGAGACGAGGAACCTGAAGAGGAAGAAGAACCGATCGAAGAACCACCTACTGATGAAGAGATCGAACCAATAGAGGAAGATGAAGAATCGGTTCTGGCTGGAATCAATTTTGACTCAGATGACGAGTACATGGATCACAATGAGGGGGGAGGCTCGGCCTCAACTTAGACCTGTTCTAAGTTATTTATTTACTGTTTTTATGTTTTACTGTTATCCTTTTGGGGTTCTTACCAGTGATGTGCACTGCCTTTTGTAACTCAATGTCAATGGAACCAAATCAATTTAAATTTCCTTTTAAAATGTTAAATTGAAATGTTAGGGGCCTTGGGGACTTGAACAAATGCATAGTGATTAAAAATTCTGTTTTTGATTCAAATTGCGATTTATTATGTTTCCAAGAAACTAAGTGGAACAAGCATTCTATTTTTAAATTACACCAAGTGTGCTCCGCAAAGTTCAATTCTTATGTAACCTTAGATGAGGAGGGTTCGAGGGGCGGGATATTACTCGCATGGAGTAATTCCTATACACTCATCGACTCTCATATTAAGAATTATAGTGCGAGTGTTATTTTACAAAGAGGAGATTTTAAATTCATGTTATCGGGCACTTATGGACCTCAACAGGATAGTGAAAAAATAAGATACATGGCAGAATTGAAAGACCTCAGAATGATCTCTAATTTGCCATGGATCTTGATGGGAGACTTTAATATACATCGCTCTCAGCAAGATACAACTGGGGGACCAATAAACTTTGGCATTGTATCAGAATTTAATAACTTGATACATGAGTTGGAACTTTTTGATGTTCCACTGGTGGGTAGAAAATTCACTTAGTCTAATAAAAGACCAACTCCTACATTCTCTAGGCTGGACAGATTCTTCATCTCCCCACACTAGAACTCGATTGGTGCCTCATACGGTCTACATGACATCCCTTCGATCGCCTCAGACCACACGCCTCTATTACTCACGGTTAGACCTCATTTCACCAATTCAACAAGAATCTTCAAATTTGAAAATTTTTGGTTAAAGAATCCACAGATAAATAAGGTAGTTCTCAGATCATGGGTAGAAGAGTCTGAACAACACACTGACCCCATCTCAAAAATCGTTACCAAACTGGGATAGACTAAAAGAGCGCTCAGAATTTGGGCCCATAATACCTACAAAAACAAAGATAATTTTTTGTCACGATCCATGTGGGTGGTCCAAAGGTTGGACAAAGCAAAAGAATCTAGGATTCTTAATGCACATGAGTTCATGTTGAGGATTAGATTGAGAGCAAATATTTTCAAACTTTCTAGAGAGAAAGAGGAAAAATGGAAGCAGCGATCCGAAGTGACTTGGCTAAAATTGGGAGACAACAACACTCGCTATTTCCATGCAGTGGCCAATGGTCGAAAAAACCAAAACACAATCTCAGAAATCCGAACTGGCAGTACCACATCCAGAGAGCAACAGCATATTGAACGGGCGGTTTTCACTCATTACCGCCAGCTACTTGGTTCCTCGAATATTGAAAACAGAACGTTTGACCTCACGGGCAAGATAGGTCCCCAGCTCACTGCCTAGTTGGCTCACTTAGATGCGGATATCACTGATGAAGAGATCAAAGATGCAATTTTTAACTTGCCCAGAGGAAAAGCTAGTGGTCCTGACGGATTACCGGCTGAATTTTATCAACAGTTTTGGAGTGTTGTCGGTTCGGATATGATACATCTCATTCGTGCCTTCTTTGATGGCACACACATCTCGTCCATCAACAGAGCAGCCATAACCTTAATCCCAAAGAAGGAGGGGGCAGTCGATATTGCCGACTTTCGGCCGATCAGTGTAATAAATACGACCGCAAAAATTATTACCAAAATTCTAGCAAATAGATTTCAACCCTTGCTGCCAATTTTGGTTAGTAATGCGCAGACGGCCTTCATTAAGGGACAGTCTATTATGCAATCCTTCCTAGTGGCTAGAGAATACCTCAGCTATTGCCAAAAAAAGGAAAATTCCATCTGTCATGTATAAAGTTGACTTCGCAAAGGCCTTCGACACAATTGATTGGTGCTTTCTAACAAATCTCCTAATGGAGAGAGGATTCCCACCGAGATGGCTTTTGGTGGTCTTGAGCGTCCTTACCACCTCATCCTCAACAGTCAAGATCAATGGATCTACAACACCCTACTTCACACACAAGCGGGGTCTCCGGCAGGGAGACCCGCTGTCATCGCTCCTCTTCATTTTGGTAACAGACTCACTGTACTGGTTCATCAATAATGCAATACCGAGAATGCAACCGCCTTTATTGATTCCAACAAGACCAATCCAGTACGTGGACGACACTATCATAGTGGCCAAGGCACACCCGATGACACTGCGGGTTCTGGCGCGCATACTGAGTATATATGAAATGTTGGCAGGTCTAAAAATCAATAGCAGAAAGGGTACCTTCCTCCCAATTGCGATTCCCGAACATCTCATAGGACGAATACTTGACATACTCGACTGTGCCAAGACACAGTTGCCAATGAAGTACTTGGGACTACCGTTGACATATAAAAATTTGAGAAAGGCGGACTTTCAAACTCTCCTGAACGCGGTAAGGTCCAGAATGGCAAGCTGGTCCTCGTCCATCCTTTCTTACGGTGGCCGGGTTACCCTACTCAAGGCGGTCTTGACAGCTCTTCCCTTACACTATATGCAGACCATAAAACTACCCAAAGGAGTGGTCAATCAAATTGATAGAGTGCGTAGATCATTTCTATGGAAGGGCAACACCATATGCAAAGGAATAAATTGCCTAGTCAATTGGCCGACGGTCTGTGCCTTGAGGAGGAATGGAGGTATGGGAATCCTCGGCTTAGAGGTGCAGAATGACGCCCTTTTAACAAAGTGGCTGTGGAAAATCGATAGAGAATCCGGAGGACTATGGGCACAAACCGTGGCCTCTCTTCATGGAATCACGGACACAACACAGCTACAGGCCACTAACTCATTCTCTGATTTCTTCCAATCGGTATGCTCTCTGTTGTCATTCTATCAAGTGTCAATACAACCAGATGATTTACTACCAGTGATACATTGGCGGTGGACTACGTACAGGAACTTCTCAACTTCATCGGCATACTTAATGTTGCATGATAGAGGACAGCGTACCACAACAAACACGATTATCTGGAAGTTGAAGGTGCCCCACAAGGTCAAGGTCTTCACTTGGATCATTTTCCAAAAGAGCCTACTAACTCAACAGGTACTATGGCAACGAGGTTGTCAAGTGCGTGTGGGATGCCATCTCTGCCTAGGTGTGGGAATTGAGACAATGAACCACTTACTTCTAACTTGCACCTATGCAAGGGGGTTCTGGACAATGCTCATGTTTAGATTTAACATTCGGATTCCACTTTTAGATTATGAGAAGGGTATAGAGATGTGGTGGCAATCCAGAAGATCCATGACTAAGCCGATGGCCAAACTCTAGGACTGTGTGGGTTTCGGGTTGTTGGGCATTATGGCGTGAGCGTAACAGGCACCTCTTTGCGGCCAAGCACAAGACCATACCAGATTTAGTCGGTATGTCGCAGGCAGAGATTACCAGTTGGCATGGGAACCTGTGACCAACAGTGTAGGGGCCGAACTTGTAGTTAGAGTTTTGTAAATAACTTTCTTTGTAAATAACTTTCTTATTATTAATGAAATAGTCGGTAGAGCTATGCTCACTGACCTTCAAAAAAAAAGTTATAATGAGTCTTTTTTTACAATTTGAAAATCTGAACAGTTGATCTAAACTGTTCAACATGATCTCCATATATTATAATTGTTGGGTTTTCATTGTACTTAAGGCAGCGGAATTTCAAAAAATTTGACAAGAAAAGTACCAAAAGATCACTATGTATGACTAAAATCAAACCAAAATCAATTTCCAAATCAATAAGCATCATACCTTTAGTTTCTTTTCTCCAAACAAGAAATGAAGATCCTTGAGATGTAGAGTTGTAGCCTCCACCTCCTTGTTGATCGATGCTAATGGTGGTTGATGCTTTGCAGCGCCCTGGTGGTTGATATGTACGTGAACTTGAACGCCTTGTACCAAGATGAGACTCCAAAGTAGAAGCCCTCCACGGTATCCACCAAGAAATTAATTAGAAACCAAACTTTCTATCCATATGTGGTACGCCCAAAACAAACATCGTATGAGGGTGTTGTGGTCAAAATACGAAACATGCGCATCAGTTTCCAGAACATGGTAGTCTAAATTTAGCACCACGTTCTACTACGTTTTTGAGCCTGATATATTTCTAATTTGGTTTTCTTCCATAAATACAAAGTTTTAGATTTTTCTATTACCTTTCCAGAAAGATATAGAACGCTAAAAACGGATATCGTATTAGAAATATATGGCCCAAATAAGAAACATTGCGTGGTAGCTTTCAGAAAACGTGGTAAACTATTTTGGGCTAACTTTTAATTATGGAAACAATTCTTTAAATAAACATGAGCCATAATTAACAACAGCCATTAGGCTTTGTTTATTGGGCCAAGTTTCACTTTCCTTGTTTGAATTAATCAAATCCAATTAATCTAATTAATTGTAGTATCATATATAATTATCCAAATAATTATATTTCTCATGTTTTAGTGGAGAAACCAATTTATTTGTCATGTCATACATGTCAAATAAATTAAGGAGCATTTTTAATTAATTCCTTATTGATGTGACCTTGTGGGATCTATGTCATTCGGCAATAGAATCTGAAACTCTTTTCGATTCCATAAATTACAAGCGGCACCTAGCAAATGACACAGATGATAAGTACCATACTGTATCACAATCCCTAAGTAATAATTGCCTCGTGTCAATTCCATGTCTCATGATATCATAAATAGATCCAAGGTAGGAGTGTGTCATCCTTGCAAATCTACTCGTTTCTTGATTCCGAGATAATTCAGTAATTATAATTAACTCCTTAATCATATGTGCACATACTTGTATTATTTTATCAAGGGGCCCAGTGATATCATCGCTCATTATATGAGTGACATTGGTATTCTTGATAATTACTATCCCTTAAGAAACACATACTGGGATAGAATCTATATAATTGCCAGTTACGGACAACGTTGGATAATATCCACGAATATATATTCCCATGTGAGAGAAACAATCATCTCATACCTTAGAATTCCAAACACAAATAAAACATAGCCACGGGCGAGAAGGTTTCATCATAATCAACTCCTTGAATTTGCTTAAAACATTTCGCTACCAGCCGTGCTTTGTAAGTAGTTAAGTTGCCATCCATGTCTGATTTCCTTTTGAAAACCCACTTGTTCTCAATAGGCTTTATCCCTACCGGAGGATCAATCAAATTCCACACTTGATTGTCGTACATAGACTGCATTTCAGATTGCATGGCTCCTAGCCATTCAGCAGAGTCGGGATTCGCCATCGCTTCCGCATAAGTCAAAGGATCTTCAGTATCCAATACTGTCACCTCATGGAGCCCTAACCATCTTTCAGGCGGATGACTCACTCTTGTTGACCTACAAGTAACAGGTGCTTGAGGTTCAATAGCTTCCTCCACAACCCTTTGTGAATCTGCTTCTTCACCTTCTTCCACAACTCCTTGTGGAATTGCTTCATTGGATGAAACTTGAACTTCTTCCCCAACTGTTTGCGAAATATGTTCTTGCTGACTCCCATTAGCCTCTTCATTCATGGGTGGGACAATGGGATCTAATATGATCTCATTGTTATGTGTTACATCATGAACCTCTTCAAGTTGCACACTACTCCCACTACTTCTTCTTGCAAGAAACTCTTTCTCCAAGAATACAGCATGTCTGGCAATAACTACCTTTCTTTCAGATTGCTGATAGAAGTAATATCCCTTAGTTTCTTTTGAATATCCAATAAATAAGCACTTGTCAGATTTGGGTCCTAGCTTCTCTGATATCAACCGTTTGATATAAGCCTCGCAACCCCAAATCTTAAGAAAAGACATGTTAGGAACCTTTCCATGCCATATCTCATATGGTGTCTTCTCTATGTATTTAGATGGTACCCTGTTTAGTGTGAATGCGGCAGTTTGAAGTGCATAACCCCAAAAGGAAGGTGGTAAACTAGCTTGGCTCATCATCGATCGAACCATGTCCAACAAGGTTCAATTTCTCCTCTCGGAAACACCATTCCATTGTGGTGTTCCTGGAGGAGTGAGTTGTGAAACAATTCCATTCTCCTTTAGATAATGACCAAATTCGTTACTCAAGTACTCGCCACCGCGATCTGATCGCATGGCTTTTATTCTTGTGCCCAGTTGGTTTTCAACTTCATTCTTAAATTCTTTGAACTTTTCAAAGAATTCAGATTTATGTCTCAGCAGGTAGACATAACCATATCTACTAAAATCATCAGTAAACGTGATCAAGTATGAATAGCCACCTCTTGCACAAATGCTCATTGGTCCACACACATCAGTATGTATGAGTGCCAATAACTCATTTGTCCTCTCACCACTCTTGGTAAAAGGCGCCTTAGTCATTTTTCCAAGTAAACAAGACTCACACACGTCAGTCGATTTGAAGTCAAATTAACCAAGAAGTCCTACCTCTTGCAATTTCTTGATGCGTTTGTCATTTATATGACCTAAACGGCAATGCCACACAAGAGTCTCACTCTCATGTTGGGCCTTGAGTCGTTTGTTATTAATGTTAAGGACTTGTTTATCCATTTCAAGCAAGTATAGACCATTTCGCACAAAAGAAGATTCATAAAATAAACAATTTCTATAAAAAGAACAACAATTGTTCTCGATGGTAAACACAAAACCATCCATGTCCATACATGAAATAGAAATAATGTTTCTTGAAATAGAAGGAACAAAGTAAACATGTTTAAGTTTTATTACAAGTCCACTAGGTAAAGACAACTCTACATTTCCTACGGCAACAGCTGCAACACTTGCACCATTTCCGACGTGGAGTTATACTTCACCCTTTTCTAGCATTCTCCTATCCTTTAGTGCCTGCACATTAGAACAAATATGAGCACATGAACCAGTATCCAATATCCAGTCCGAGATAGAAGTAGCAAGGTTAACTTCAATAACAAACATACCTGAAGAAGTTGGAACCTTTCCAGCCTTCTTATCCTCTAGGTACTTAGGGCAACTCCTTTTCCAATGTCCTTTGTTCTTACGGTAGTAACACTCGACATCGGAAGGGACTTTGGTCTTGGCCTTGGGAGTACTCGAGATCTCCATCTGAGCCTTTCCCTTAGCATCACCCTTTCGTTTGCTCCTGCCTTTGCCTTTCTTAACTTTCCTCCCTCCCTCTGAGACCGCAAGGACATGAGAAACTCCTTTCTTCATGTCAGCCTCTGCAGTCTTTAACATCCCATGCAGCTCTTCCAAGCTCTTCTCCATTCCATGCATGTGATAATTCATGATGAATGAAGAATATCTCGATGGTAGAGAGTTCAACACGATGTCCGTGGCCAACCCCTTGTCCACGGGACACTCGAGCTTCTCCAGTTGCTCCACATAACTCATCATCTGGAGCATGTGAGCACTCACAGAGGTACCCTCAGCCATCTTGCATCCTAGAAAACCATTAGTCACATTGTACCTCTCAACACGAGCTTGCTCTTGAAACATTTTCTTAAGCTGGCTCATGATGATGTACGATAATTTCGCCTCAAACTGCCTCTGCAATTCAGGACTCATCAATGTGACCAAGAGGGAAGAAACATCAAGCTCATCCTCTTCGTGCTTGGTGTGCTCATCCTTAGTTTCCTGTTTAGCTGTGTCACTTGGTTTGTTGACGAGAGGTTTAGTTAAGACGTATTCCTTTTTCTCGCGCCTGAGAACAATTCTCAAAGTGCGATGCCAATCCATGAAGTTTGAACCGTCGTTTTTCAATTTTTCTTTTTCTAAAAGAGAACGCAACGAGAAGGAAGATTCTTTCGACATGATCTACAAATTAGAAGATTTGAGTTAAGTTTATGCTTTTGTGTTTTATTATTACAATAATAAAACTCCCACTACAACTATAAAATTTTAAGTCCAATTTTGTAGCAGGTCCAAGACCCTTATTTTTACTAGGACAAGCCAGCGTCGGCATGAAACTTGAACTTAGCTAGATAAGGTAGGCAACCCCTTGCCAATCACAACCAGGTGACTTTTGGCGTTCATTCAAGCATCTTATGTTTGAACAAACTATTCCCCAAGGCCCAAAACCGTTTTGGATTATCCTTGTCAAGTAAACATATCTCTATTTGGTTCGACATGACCGTCATGCCCCACATCTCCTAAAGATAGAAAGTGATGCCTACTGAGTAGGTCCCATCAATTAACGATCGATAGTTTGATCTGGATAGAGAAGGAAGGGAATGACACTTAATTTTTCCGGACTTGTTATTTAATTTTAGGTGATCGTGTGATTCATACACCCATACCTAACCTATGACTCTCATAGAATTTATACAAACAATAAACATAAAACATATCACATATGCTTTGTGAGTTTGTATGGCTCTTGCGAAAATGCTTTCCGTAATCGTCGCTCCTTCCACCATCTCCATGGCCGAAGTCTTCTTTTGAACAACTTTAATTATCTAAGCCCTCCCAAAATTCCCAATCCTAAATGTAATAGGCATGCAAGCCTTGAATGAATTACATGAGAAGCAAGTTAATATCCTTACTTATTTAATTAATTAAACAAATTAATATCATGGGGCACCAAAGGCCGCGTTACAAGCATTCACACAAGCATTCATTACATCACACAAGGCATTGAAATCATGAGCAACACAAACCCACTCTTCGCTGCAAAACAGAGTTAATTTTTGTGCAACCATTGCACACATGCACAAACGATTCATGCAATCTTATTAATCAATTAATTCTCAATGTTATAACTAAAATTTCATATTTTGGGATTTAATTGACTAACCATATTTGGAAATTTGGCCAAAATCAGTCATACATAAACCCTATGCTCTGATACCACTGTTGGGTTTTCATGGTACTTAAGGCAGCGGAATTTCAAAAAATTAGCCTCCACCTCCTTGTTGATCGATGCTAATGGTGGTTGATGCTTTGCAGTGCCCTGGTGGTTCATGTGTGCGTGACCTTGAACATCTTGTACCAAGATGAGACTCCAAAGTAGAAGCCCTACACGGTATCCACCAAGAAATTAATTAGAAACCAAACTTTTTATTCATATGTGGTACGCCCAAAACAAACATCGTATGAGGGTGTTATGGTCAAAATACGAAACATGCGCAGCAGTTTCTAGAACATGGTAGTCTAAATTTAGCACCACGTTTTTTAGCCTGATATATTTCTAATTTGGTTTTCTTCCAGAAATACAAAGTTTTAGAATTTTCTATTACCTTTCTAGAAAGATATAGAACGATAAAAACGGATATCGTATTAGAAATATATGACTCAAATAAGAAACATTGCGCAGTAGCTTTCAGAAAACGTGGTAAACTATTTTGGGCTAACTTTTAATTATGGAAACAATTCTTTAAATAAACATGAGCCATAATTAACAACAGCCATTAGGCTTTGTTTATTGGGCCAAGTTTCACTTTTCGTGTTTGAATTAATCAAATACAATTAATCTAATTAATTGTAGTATCATATATAATTATCCAAATAATTATATTTCTCATGTTTTATTGGAGAAACCAATTTATTTGTCATGTCATACATGTCAAATAAATTAAGGAGCATTACTAATTAATTCCTTATTGGTGTGACCCTGTGGGATCTATGTCATTCGGCAATAGAATCTGAAACTCTTTTCGATTCCATAAATTACAAGCGGCACCTAGCAATATGCATTGTAATTACCCAAATGACAGAGATGATAAGTACCATACTGTATCACGATCCCTAAACAATAATTGTCTCGTGTCAATTCCATGTCTCAAGATATCATGATTAGATCCAAGGTAGGAGTGTGTCATCCTTGCAAATCTACTCGCTTCTTGATTCCGAAATAATTCAGTAATTATAATTAACTCCTTAATCATATGTGCACATACTTGTATTATTTCATCAAGGGGCCCAGTGATATCATCGCTCATTATATGAGAGACATTGGTATTATTGATAATTACTATCCCTCCACATAAGAAACACATACTGGGATAGAATCTGTATAATTGCCAGTTACGGACAACATTGGATAATATCCACGAATATATATTCCCACGTGAGAGAAACAATCATCTCATACCTTAGAATTCCAGACACAAATAAAACATTAATGACACAAACACAATCCATATTAAATGTTTTACTTTGGTCACGTCCAATCCCCTGATCTCCATCAGGTATCCATTTGATCAGATTGACAACTCATTGTCATATGATCTGCAGAACATGATCATCATCTAATCCAAGTGCTAATCTTATACCGGTAATTAATGTCCCTTGTTAATTATCAAGACTAGGGACACTTTAGAGTATTTATTAACACATGTATAGAGTTCCACAATTCCAAGTTCTCAACCTGAATGATCTATAATTAATAAAATAATTAAGGAACAAAATGATAAACATAATCATTCAATTACATAAACAAAACTTAGAAAACAATTATCCTATGATTGACTTCTAGATCACAACACTAACAATAATGTGTATCAAATCTTATTACTTGATATTGATTTTACGTGCACGGATCGACAATCCGATTTTCTTTAATACGATGTATGATTGATAGTCCATATAAGGGTCGTTTTGTGGTTGGTGTGATGCACGTTTATTAGTAGAGCATTTTAAGGTTACGTGTAATTAAGCAAAATGCAAGTGAGAACAGGCATATTATTAAAAGTTGACCAATATATACGAAAGAAACTAGGCTTGTACATTTATTGGTAAAATAGGTCTATCTTGTGATCCAACAAAATAATAAATAAAATAAAATAAGTCTAAATTTAAATTATGGTTGCAGAGTAGGTCTGATATCCTTTCAATCACATGTTGTCCCAATAATTTAGGAGCTGGAGGGATTAGGTAAGAATATATAAGATTGTTTTTTCATATCGGTCTAAATTAAGGTAACTATTTATTTCTTATTTGAAAACTAAGATGGACACCAAACAAACGAATTCAAATTGATTATAGCACACAAAAACGCCTAATTACCAATGGTTATTGACGAATTTCGTAATATACACTACTACAAAAAAACACTTCCTATAGGGCATCGAGTTTATCACATTCCTAATTCTCAAATACAACAGCAGGAAAACTCATACATGATCTGTGTTAACTGGGCACAGATTGCTCCTTTCATATCTCTTTCGACAAACCGGAATCCAATTTTGATAGGTTATACACTGATTTCCTCTATTTTATAAAAAAAATGTGCATGAAATAGAAATTTTTCCAATGTTCAAAATATCTGTAAGAAACCTACACGAATATTAACTTAAAAATCCGTGTACAATTCTTTGGGAAAAAATCCGCGTGAAAATGAAGGTTTTATACACGGATATTTTATTAAATATCCGTGTAGGAATGGTGAGAGAGCTACAGGGATATTCAATAAAATATCCGTGTAGAAATTTATATTGTACACGGATTTTTATTTAAATAGCCGTGTATATATGTTGAAAGAGCTACACGGATTTATAGGTAAATATTTATGTAGGAAATGTCTAGTAGGTTTTTCGAAAACCCCTACCTTGGTTTGCCGCCCTCCCTATTAAAAAACCCTCACCTCTGGTCTGCCACCCTCCCTATTCGCCGCCTCTCCTGGTGCTCGTCTTCTTCCCTTGATAAGACTATCTACCTATCTTTAATTTGTTTATCCTTTGGCATTTCTAACTATTGTTGGGTTTAAAATCGCCCTATAGTAGAGAACCAGAAAAAACGGAATGGAGAATCCCAATCATGGCGAGAACCAGAATATTCCTGAAGCTCTAGAAAATACCACTGAAAATCTGACAAAAAATCCAGCAGAAAACCCCGAAGAAAATCCCAACTGGCTCCCGTAATTCCTCACGGATATCCGCGTTGGAAGAGTATTCCTATACAGATATTTATTAAGAAACCGTGTAGCTCTCTTGCGGTGAGATGTATTTTGGAAGAATTTTTCGCACGGCTCTTTATGAATAATCTATGTAGAATTAGTATAATCGTATACAGATAATTATCCGTGTGTAAATGATTGCACATTCCTACATCCTAAGATTACACACGTTTCCAAATCCGTATAACTACTTCATTTAAAGTCCGTATACAAATTGTGTTTTTGTAGTAGTAATATAAATAGTTAGTGTATGTCACATGCGTCAAATTTATAGATAAGCCGAAATATAACTCACATATATTCACCAATGATTTATATATAGAAAGTGAAAGTAGGCCTGTAGCTAATAACTACAAGAATTTGTCACTATTCACAGGATAAATATGTTTTTTGCTATCGGTATTATCGTGAATACTTCGGTCGATAATAGCGAAACTTTGAAAAATAATAATTTTCTTGCAGATCACATTCACTTCTTAAGAGACGTGTGTCTTTTTTTAAGTATCTCATGCTTTTGTTAATTATCACTTGATGTGTTAATATTTATTAAATAAATAATATTGATAAATAATAATTTTTGTCAGTGTATCGCCAGCAATTTTTTTAGACTAAACATCGGCCACTGGTTATCATTGATGATAATGGGTCACATATATACTTTTTCTTGACATGTCAGAGAAGCACATTTGATATCTACGATTATGCTATGAAAAACACATCGGACATAACAATAATCTGGATAAGCATATTCACAGCGCAGTTTCGGCTTCGTCAAACTCACGATTTGTACGAAACAAAAAAGCCCATAAAGAAGAAGCCCATGTACAATTCGGCCTACCCCAATCACATCCTGGATATGTGAACAATGGAAGGCCCAAAATCATTGTTTGTCTGTGTGTGTGTTCTCCCCCTTGGACCGATTGTGACTAGAAATTAAATCTGCTACGATTTTTGAAGAGATCGAATCCTGTTTTTTCATATTCAATCTTTAAACTTTGTTGAGATCTGTGCATGAAAATCAATTTTTGTAGAGATTTGTGTATTTTAAAAAATTAAATGTTGGATATGTAAAAACAGGTCCTGCAATACCCAACAATCACAGCAGATTTGTTCCCGAGTCCCGACTGACTAGCTAATGGATGTTATATTTTTTTTGAGAAAACAAATAAACAATTCAGATTAAGAAATGATTCCCAAACAAAACCTGACACGGCATATATCCGCCGATCAATCTGACAAAATTAATCTCATGTGCGTGCATGTCTCCCATCAATATATTTTAGGGATGTTTTCTTCCTCAACTGCCACTAGCCATCATGGAAATAAATCTGTTGGTTATTCCTTGGGAATAACAAGAACTTGTTATTTCGATCTTAACTGTTCAAATATTTTAGTGTGAATATCAACGATCACTACTAGAATTCGCACTTTTTCCGTAAGTCAAATTATGGCTTTTTCCAACGGCGTACCCTTGGAACAAGCCTTGAAATCGTCATTTCTGTGGATCACCCTCAGAAATACTACCGTCAGTAATAGCCTCGATGGAAATACCATTTTCCCCGACTTTTTCCATCGACTATCCTTGGAAAAACTATTTTCTGACTTTTTCCGTGAGCTTACCCTCAGAAGTACTACCGTCAGAAATAGTTTGACATCCGGCCCATGAGCTCATTATTTCCATGGGCAATGTGTATGGGTCCCACTATATTATTTCTGAGGGTAGCACATGTGGGACCCACCCTAGTATTTCCAAGGGCAGCATGTGTGGGTCCCACAATAGTATTTCCAAGGACAGTGTCTGTGGTCCCACTGTAGTATTTCCAAGGGCATCGTGTGTGGGACCCACCGTAGCATTTTCAAGAGCAGTGTGTGTAGCATTTCCAAGAGCAAATTGTATTCTTTTTCCGTGAACATACCCACAAAAATAACTTGAACGACATTGGACATTTATGCTCTCATCTACAATCTTGCCTGTACCAATTAGGTACAATCCTCCAGGTACTATATTACATTCCCCACTAATACCCATTGAAACATATAAACAGAAACACATTTTTAATGAGATATAAAGCATTTTACATTTAATAAGCATTAACATAACATATATAATGTTCATACATTGAAATGAATGCACTTGCATTTCAAACTATACCAAAATATGCACACAGTTAACCAAAATATACCATATTGCCATTGTAACCATATACAAAATGAAAGATCCCTAATCACCGAAAATTCACAAGATAACTTACCTCAAGTTTGTTCATTTGTTAGAACTGCTATTCTAATAATAAGCCCTAAAAGTTGCACTCTTTATGCACTACAAGGGATGGTTCCCATTGTAGGCAAAATGCCCGCGCCATTGGCCCATTGCAGCTTCATTTGTGTGTACGTCATCTAATCCCACATTAGCTTGACTTAAGAGTGCTTGGAATCCAAGATTTTGCTGTATAGGAGAATCATTACCCTATTTGTATCACATGAAAAAGAAACAACATGTGAGTGAATTATTTTACTCCCCCCCCAAAAAAAAAAAAAAAATTCAAAATTATGTAGAAGTTATGTTGAACTTCTTACCTAGAAATTCTGCAACTATGAAGCTACTGCCTTAGTTGGTTGAGGAAAAAAAGCTTGACCCTAAGCATTGAATTTGCAAGCACAAGTGTTCTATCCTTGGAAAAAGCTAAACTTGTGCACAGAAAAAATGCAGATTCTAGTAGTGATTGAAGCCCTTGGTAACAACAGATGTTCTATCAATTTTGACCTGAATATAGGTGGCAGTACCCATAAAATGGAACAAATCTAACAAAAGCAAACAAGCTAGTCCATTTTTTGGCATTGAAAAAAGAGTCATCTATCATTGTTGCACATCAAGTAAGATTTCAACTATTGGAACTTAGTCACTCAAAAAAAAATATTGAAACTTAGAAAGTATATATATCATGACAGTCTTGACAAAAATTTTGAGATATGTCAAAAAAAAAAAAAAATACACAAGGAAATCAGGTCCATGTAAATATTTCACAATTCATTCCCTGTAAATTACCATATTAAGTATAGAAATAAGACATGATCAAGTCAGTGCACACAAGGGCTCAACCCATACTAGCATTGAAGCAAATCTCACAAGAAAATCAGGTACAATATACCAAATTAATTAAATCACAGAAGGGTGTTGCTGTCAATTGTATACCAAAATATAAGGCTTAATTAAACCTGAGAACAATATACCAAATTAATTAATTAATATACCAATGTACCTGCCGGGTCGATATTCTTAGTTTTGCATTATTGGAAAATGGAATATGGCAACTCGGCAAGGCTTCACAATACCAAGACAGTCCTGATCGGTCCCCTTTGCCTTGCTTCCAAGATCGTCTCTAAGCTTTGCAAGCACAGACGCAAGTAATACAAAAATAATCAGATAATTTTATTGTCACTTTATTTTTAATCCTCAAATGGTTTTCCAATAGTCCCATTTTAGTTTTATGCGACTAATTAAATATGTCATTTCCGTTTTATGCAACTAATTAAACAAAAGAAGATTAAATACAAGTCTTACATCTAATGATTCCAGTTACTGGCACCTTACTATGCCAAATTATAAGCCAAAAAATCAACTAGAATAGCTCACCTTGAACAATTCCACGTAGAATCAAGTGCTAAGAGCTTGCTGGACCTCTCAACTTCCTTGAATTAATATTTACACAAAAAATAGAAACACGAGAGGAGGAGAATTTATGAGGTCGGAGGGGACGGAGACGGTTTGGTGGGGAGGCAGTGGCAGGGAAGAGGAATAGGCAGCGTCGCCAATTTGGGAATTAGTTTTTGTGGGATTAGACGGATGGGTTGGCGAGAGCGGCAACGTCATTTGGGGATTTTTTGGAAGAAGAGGGAATAGGCGGACAAATTAAGAGGGAATACGAAAAAATAGGCGGGATCCCAATTTAAGAGGGAATACGAAAAAATAGGAGGGAAGTTGAAAAAATTGGGGGAAAGGTGAAACTCTCTTGAGATTAGAGAGAAGAGGGAAATGAAAAACCTAAGTTTGGCAGTGCGCACAAAGAGAAGAGAGAAATAAAAAGTTGAAGGTAAAATTGTAAATAAAGAATTCACATACTCTGAGGTAACATAATATTTCTACTTAAGATTGAGCCATGTATCATCTTTACACACCAATATCAAAGAATCCTATGCATTATCTACCGCCAGATCTAAACCGAAATATTACGTTACCTCAAAGTATTGAGACTTTACTCACAACAATTCAAAATGAATAAATCAAGACCACTCTTCACTTATCGGACGGCATATAAGTTTAATATACTGATCACCTAATGTATGTATAGCAATACATAAACATAAAAATTTCAAAATTTTATTTTTATTTTTTTACATCTTATATGGTCAAATAATTTACATAAGAATTCCAAGTTTTACAATATTTAATTTGGTTAGATATTTAATTTTTTTTTTAGTTAATCGTGGCATCGTTAAAAAATGAGTTGTTATATTTTTATGAACAAATACTATTTATTAGGAAATTTAGGCAATTAACTAACAATTTGACGTAAAATTTAGCAAAAACAAATAATTGCAAACAAAATTAATAAAATTAATGCGATAATGTATAGAGAACATGTTTTGTGAATTACTAAAAGATTTGTAAAAAAAAATTATATAGCATAACATGCTTGTTGCATAAATAACTCACATCCTTCAATCGTCAACATAGAACATGAACTCTCGTAGTATGAGTTAATGAAGATCTACAAATATAAATTGTCTAATAGTCGATCGAAACCGTTCAAATTGAAGAATATCACACTCAATTTGTTGTAGTGAAGTTTGATGGAATTTTATGTTCATCTACCCATCCATCTAGCCGGCGGAATATACAAACATCGTAGGGCCGCAAGCACTTCGTGTTAGATCGAAACTTCGACATATCGAAACTTCAGTTTTTTTTTGTTGGTTGTGTTCAATGTTTTCCCCTGATCATTTTAAAACTAATTTGAAATTTTTCACTATAAATCGACCGTTGATTTCTCATTAAAAAATTAATGGTGCATAATTATTAGCTCAATTTTACGGGCAAATATTGATGAAATTATATGAAATTAACAATTATGAGCATTATTTGGTCACATGACACGTAGAAATGCAGAAAATATTTTTTTAGGTATTTATTAATATTATTTGTTGTACAAAAATCATTAATTTTATCATCTGTTGATATGAGCTGTCTGATGGGTGATGAAGGGTCATGATTACCAATGGATATCTCCATTAGGGAGGCTGTGGACATGAGGTCTATTTCACTAAGGTGACATAATACTTCTGTTTAGATGTACCTTAGATGAAATCATCTGGATTCTTTAATAATTGTGCTAATTCTGATCATACAGCCCCGATCTAAACATAAATATTATGTTACCTCAGGTGATATAAAATCGTGGGCATGTGTATTCATCAGAAATGCTCTCTGGCACTTAGAGAGCTCCTTGTTCTCTCACTGGGACTCGTCCTTTTTTTCCTTCTAAAAAACCAGAGTCCTAAACCCTTTTTTTTTCCTTTTCTAAAAGGCCAGATCCCGAAATTTTTATAAATATACAAAACTCAATTTTAATTTAATAATCTATACAAAATTCGGACGGATTTCGAAATCTACCCAAACCGACAACAGAGTTGCCGGTTTCAGACTCCAGAACCGGCAGCAGGCTTGCCGGTTTCAGACCCCAGAACCGGCAGCAAGATTGCCGGTTTCAGAGCCCAGAACCGGCAACTCTGTTGCAGATCCCAGAACCGGCAACTGTGCTGCCGGTTGTGGATTGCTATATATGCGGCCATCCTCATCCTCACTCCCGCTTCTTGCTCTGCCGTCTTCGCTTCAAGAAGTAAGTTTTATTAATTAAAATTATATTAATTAATCTAATTAATATAGATTAATATTTAATTAATTATTTCAATTATTTTAATTCATTTTGAATAATGATTTTAATTAATTTTATTTTCAATGTTCAATTTTGATGTGAGTTATTTTATTAATAAAATTATATTAATTAATAATAATTAATATTTAATTAATTATTTTAATTCATTTTGAATAATGATTTTAAATTAATTTTATTTTCATCGTTCAATTTTGATGTGAGTTATTTTATTTTTTGTTTGTACATTGTTTATTAGTTAATTTTAATTTTAATTAATTTTGTAACGTTAATTTTTTTAAATGTTTGTTATCCAGATCAAACAAAAATCAAATATGATATGTGTGAAAGTCTTTGTTGGAGGAAACATCCAGTACAATGACGAAGGAGTCTTCTATAGTACTCGACCCAAATACTCGTTCCCGGTAACTATTAATCATAACTTCGATTATCTCCAAAATGAAATTTATAAAGCTGGTTGGGTTTCTTGCTAGTGAAGCAAATATGGAAATCCAAGCCAGATTTAATATGTCTACTGATGGTCAGCGGGACTACCAATTGGTACCGATAACAAACCAGGTATCGTTCGAAATGATTTTAGGAATTGTTGCGTCATTCCCCCAAAGGATACCGGTTCTTGAGCTGTATGTAGAATTGGAACCGAATCATTCCGGTTTTAATTCTCAGTTGAATCTGAACAGTCAAGCCCCTGTAAACAGACAGATCCCTGAATCGAGATCCCGGCCAAGTACGAGTCGCAACCCTGAACCTAGAACTGTTCAGACCCATAGGCCAGTAGAGGTACTTGATTATTCCCGTTTACCTGTCGATGCAATTAATGATGACAGTTTGGAAAGCGAGGATGAGATGATCTCAAATGAGTCAGCAGGGTCCGACGAAAATCTTTCACCGACTAGACAGACACAATCACATTCTATGTCACAGTCCGGTAGACATTCTGTGTCACAGTCCCGCCAATCACAATACCCGTTTACTGGCCGAGAAAATATGACACATCCGGTAGACATTTTCAACGACACTTCGGGTTTTCGAGAAGCAGATGTCGATTTTTTCAACCGTACAACAAGAATTGTCGATAACCCA
The DNA here is from genome assembly GCA_024447775.1 of Carex cristatella. Lineage (NCBI taxonomy): Eukaryota > Viridiplantae > Streptophyta > Magnoliopsida > Poales > Cyperaceae > Carex > Carex cristatella. The sequence continues at coordinate 317,737 of JAJHPF010000026.1, read as the reverse complement.
ATAGCTGAAGGCCAAGTGTATGAGTCGAGAGAGGCTCTAAGAATAGCAGTTCAGGAGTTTCATATCCAAAAAAATTTTGAGTTTAGGACTCAAAGAAGCGAACCTAGACGTATGGTATGGATATGCAAAGATAAATTGTGCAAGTTCAAGTTATGTGCGAAACCTCAGGGTATCTCAGAATCTTGGATTATTTACAAACAAATAATTCCTCATGGATGCAAAGTACCGGCAACACGTGAAGATCATGACCAGCTCACGGCAGAGATGGTTGCACGCGCCATTGATGGCACAGTGAGAAGGGATGTGTGCGCGAGTATAAATCATATCCGAGATGTCGTGAAAGCAACGTACCCAAAAGTGACGCCCAAGTACAACAAATTATGGCGAGGACGTGAGCTCGCAATTGCAAACATTTATGGGAGTTGGGAGAACTCGTACAACCTGCTCATTCCGCTTTTGGAAGCTATACGAGAGAGGCACTCCCGGAACCAAGTATTGTGTGATGTCGACACCAATTGAGAATTCAAATGATAGACAATTCCTGTACGCGGCTTGGGCGTACGGGCCGTGTATTGCGGCAATACCTTTTATCCGACCAGTGATTAGTATTGATGCATGTTTCATGTCGGGACGGTATCAGGGACGGCTGCTGGTTGCATGTGGGTATGATGCCGAAAACCGGTTGCTTCCGTTGGCTTTCGCGATTGTGGAAAAAGAACACTCGAGATACTTGGGGTTTTTTTTATGAGATGGTTGCGGTTAGAAGTCATTGGAGATGGTCGATTCTTTTGTGTCATATCGGATAGACATTTGGCAATAAAATCCGTGTTCCAGGATCCACATCTCGGATGGTATGAGGATAGCGATCTATGTGTGCATCGATACTGTGCTCATCATGTTGCCGAGAACCTCTACAAGCATGTGGGGCGGAAGAGAGAGGTCAGTGATCGGTTCAAAATTGGAGTGAACAAGAAGAAACCTAGGAGGTTACAGGAGATGTTTGAGGACTTTCAAATTCGTTGCCCAGACGCTATTACGTATCTTAACAAGGTGGGTAGGAGAGACCCCGATTACGAGGACGAGCCTCCACGTCCAGAGAAGTTGTTTCAAGCACATGATGGAGGTCACCGTTGGGGAATAATGACAACAAATGGGTCAGAGTCACTAAATAATGTGTTCAAGACGAGTCGGCGGCTGCCGGTTTGTGCTCTCGTGGAGGAGACATTCTACAAGTTAAATAAATGGTTTTTCCAACGACGGAACAAAGCCGAAATGATGCAACAAATGGGTCGGTTGTGGTCGACAAGGTAAGCCTTCTTACGTAAAAGCGTATCAACAAATCTCTTAACATGCATGTGATTCCTTTTAGCGAAGGCATGGGACCTTTGAGGTCATGGTAAAGGGTGAAAAAATTCCCGCAAGGCGTAATCGCGAGAGGTTCGAGTATACCCGCAGAGATTTTGGGTATAAAGTTGTTGTTAAAGATAACAATAAGGTTGAATGTGCATGTCAAAAGCCTCAATTAACCGGCATACCATGTTCTCATTTCATGGCGGTGGTCCGAGAAATGAGATACGACGAAAATTTGTACATTAATCCTCTTTATAGTGTGTCAATGTTGGTACAGACATGGGGTGCAGAATTCGGTCCGAAAGGCAACCAATGTGAGTGGCCTATATACGAAGGTCCGACGATCAAACCAAACCGTAAACTGATTAAGAAAGGGAGGAGAAGACACAATCGCATTGTTATGGAAATGGACCGAATGGAAGGTCGGAGACTCGGACATCAGGCTCATCGTGAGACCATTGATCGGAATGCCGCAGGTATAATTCAAAACACATGTATTTTTTAATTTATTTTTGGAACTACCTCATATTTCATATTTTGTTTGTTCTCAGAGAACAAGCAAAGCACGACAAGCGGAAACCGGTTCATCGTCTTCTAGAAGATCGACAAGTAGGCGCTCAACCAGCGGGCGTTAGTCATTTTCTAGTTTATGTTTATTGTATTATATTGGAATTTTTCATATGTAATTTGTTTTTATGTAATTTGTTTTGTAATTTGTTTTGATGTGTTTTTTTTTTTTGAAAGCATACTTGATACGTTGCATGTGCCGAATAAAACATAATAAAAGATAAAACATATCAACAATACATACAGAATAAAAGTTCACAAATATAATAAAATATAGATAGACTCCGAAGATATGTCAATGTCCAGGATACTGCGAATGCGAGAAACGGTCTGGAGAGCGGACCTCACGCCGGACTCGCTGTGTGGGACGTCCGTCTTCGTCATGCTGTATCACTTCTGGTTGAGTCTGCGTATTCAGTGGTGGTTGGGATGACGATGCCCCTGCATCCCCTAAATGCCAATTCCTACCGGGAGTTGTCGGAACTTCACGCTGATATTCCTGCTGCTGAAATTGCCACTCATATGCCTGCTGGGTCACCTGAAAAATAAACAAATTTACTTTCAATAAGTAAGCGACGATCTTTGAAATAACGTTAAACACGTGTAACATACCTGTCCGGCGTCATATGCCGACCCATGCGGTCCACCGAACAATTCTTCAATAAAATCGGATGATGCTGCGCCCTGGTGCTGCGCCTGCACCTCTGGTGACATTTGAAAATGTTCATGTAATTTTATAAATATTCGTTTATAAGTCATAAACATACTTACTTCAAGTCATAAACATACCTGTGTAGGGTTTGTGTCATAACCTACTCCGCCCTGAGCCATGTAATTTCTCCATGCAGATCCATCGTATAGCCAAGACTGTATTGGATCTGGTCCTTCGAATACTGGAGGAGGTGGGTATGGATTAACGCCAATTTCCGTGCTCTCGTTGGATGGGATCTCTTCCCAATTTTCTGGAACTCCAGCCTGATCCATTAGGGCACGCGCACGGTCTTCGACATCACAATCGCAGCAAATACCCCATCCTCTTCTCATGTTATCCTTGCCCGGCCTACGCCACCCTTTGGTGAAGAATTGTTTCACGCCGTGCGCCAGCTCTCCTATCCCACGCAAGGACTTGGACACATAACGAGAATATAAGATATGCCATTTAACACAAAATTACAATATTACAAATAAAAGTTAGAAATTACCAGTCGCACAATCGGCGGTCCGCTAGGAATGTATCCTTTCTTGCCATGCTCCTCTCTGGAGATCCTACCTCCACGATCAAGCCCCTCCACATGATGCTCAAAAATATAAACAGATGCCATGCCGTTCATCTGATACCATTTGCGATAAGCCGGAAGCTCATTATGGTCAAACGGTCGGACTTCTGCGTATATATTTTGCTCATACGTCTCTGCCTTCTCAACATGGATCGCATGCTTGTCGGCCCATGAAATATTCCTCTTTGACTCCATTTTAAGCCTATTATTCAGTTTATAACAACTTAACACAGAAAATTAACTAACATTAGTAAAAAAAAAAAATTGAATGAGTCATACTTGTGCAAGTCGCGTGCACATTCTTGTTCAAGGGAGGCGGCGGCGGAATATGTTGATATTTTCCGAATTGCCTCATGCACCGCTCAGGGTGATGGTACTCCACTATCCAGTAAAATATGAGAGGACCGCAATACAAGTAGTAAGGCTGAATTTTTTTTTAAACTTGTCAGTAGTAATTCGTATATATGATTAAAAACGAGTAAACAAATAATGTGAAAGAAGTACTGTCCGACTGTGTTACTCTCGAAAGTTTCGCATAAATGCTTGCCGCACGGCTCCCAATCCACCATGCCCTCGTCCAATCGCCGCAACCGACCGCGCGGAATTTTTGGACCTACTGTTTTATTGTGTGCAGAGTTATCGTACGCATGTTTCGAGCACCATTTGTCAGCAAAGGCCGGACATGTCTCCAGGGTTGGCTGGCCCCATGAAGGTGTCCACTTTCTTGATCTTGGCATCGGTCGGTGAACTGAAAATCGGGTCCATGACCAGTCTTGAAGAAGCATAACTAGGACCATGCATGGAAGTAACCGAGGGATCGGTCGTGAGGCATAAGTATCGATACAGATATGCGAGAACAGCTCCACCCCAATTGTATCCCACCGGCTGCTCCAAGTCCCCAATCATATCAAGATACCACAGTGGTATCCCGTCTCCGCTATTGTCAGGGAACATAGTGGACGACAATAGCTCCAAAATAAATGCGCGTGCATACCTGCGTGATATCTTATGTAAGCACATGATTGAAAATTTAAAGAACAAACAATCTAATAAGTAGAAAGTACTTACCACTGCACCGTTTGCTCGTCGGCGCCATCTGGAAGCTTCTTAAATCTCTGGCGGAGCATTTTCTTTGTCATTATCCAATCGGAATGAGCAGACCCCCTTTTCTTCATAAAAAGATCCACTTCAACATCTCGGATCCCTAATAATTCGAATAGTCTGCTTCTACCCCACACCCCATCCGACCTCCCGGTCACGGGGACCCCCTTAATAGGCAAACCCCACAAACAGCTAACGTCTTCTAACGTAACTGTAATTAATTTAAATAAAAAATATAAATCATATATTTATTTCACCAATCATTTTTTTTATTTGAATAATTTCGCTAAATACCTGTCATTTCTCCAAATGGAAGATGAAACGTGTGAGTTTCTGGACGCCACCGCTCGACAAGCGCATGTATAAGTGACGCATCAATATTGATACCAGGTAACTGCGCAACCTGGTATAATCCCAACGAAAGCAGATACGGAGCGTATCGGTCGTGGTACAATATATTTCTCCGATAATTTCTCACGTTCAAATTAGAACAATTCTACATTACGAAAAAAATATCAAGCAATATACGATTTGATTTCTAATCAATTTATTAAGAAAAATCAGTAAATGCTAACCTCTTTCGAAGCCAGAGACACCCGATGATGACTGTGGGGTATCCACAACAAATCGCTGAACCTACCTTGCATTATCTGGGTCTCTCTCTCTGTCATTCTGAATTTCAAAAATCGTACCAAATTATTTTGTCAATTATTTCTTCTGAATCGTTCTACTAGTTCTAACTAATTCTAAACCATTTCGAAAACAATTTTGGTGATTTTCTGGTATTTTCTAACTAATTCTAAAAACTATTCTAAATAATTTCAAAGTTTTTCATAATATCAGGAACCATTCTATAATTTACCTAAATTTATTTTGGTATTTTCTAATTTAACTACAATTATTTTACTATTTTCTATTTTTTCTAAAATTATTTTGTCATTTTCTAATTTACTTTACATTATTTTGGTATTTCCTAATTATCTAAAATTATTTTAACATTTTCTAATTATTTAATTTTTTTTAGACATTTTCTAATTTTCTAAAAAAATTAGACATTTTCTAATTATCTAATTTTTTAATACATTTTCTAATTTTCTAAAAAAAATTAAGCCATTCTCTAATTATCTAAAAAAATTAAGATATTTTCTAATTATCTAAAAAAAATTAAATATTAAACTAATTTTACTAATCTATCTTAAATTTAAACTAATCTAACTTAAATAATTTAAATAAAAAATAAATATAAAAAAAAAATTTACCTGATGGATGGAGACGGTGAAGAATAGATGAGGAGTGGGAGAAAGGGACGCACGCAGGGGCTTTTATAGCCGAATCCAAAACCGGCAACTGTGTTGCCGGTTTTGGAGCCTGGAACCGGCAACTCTGCTGCCGGTTTTGGAGCCTGGAACCGGCAACTGTGCTGCCGGTTCTGGGATCTGCAACACAGTTGCCGGTTTTGGGATATTGAAACCGGTAACAAGGGTGCCGGTTCTGGGGTCTGAAACCGGCAACTCTGTTGCCGGTTTGGGTAGATTTCGAAATCCGTCCGAATTTTGTATAGATTATTAAATTAAAATTGAGTTTTGTATATTTATAAAAATTTCGGGGCCAGATCTGAATCCCCTCCTCTTAAACACTCTCAAAGCGAGAGAAGAAACCCGATCGTCGGAAACACAAAAGCAGATTCATGATCAAATCTTCTCCGCCGTCTGGATCGATCAAGCTGAAATTACACCTTCCCGTCCCCATTCCTGTTCTTCCACTCCCCCCCTTCCCATTTACATTCCTCCGCTAGGTTTCTTTTCTTTTCCTGATCTCCGACGCCAATGCTTGTCACTGAGTTCATACTCCTCCGTCAGCTCTGTTGCCGTTGTCATCGCCATCGCCCCTACCCTTGCACTTGTAGTGCTCGACTTCAAGGTTGCCGACCTGTGGCTTGAGAAGGTAAAGAATTAACTTTAATATGTAACTGTCTTTAAAATTAGCAAAGTTGCTCCCATAATTTTAGTTAGTAATTAATTCAATAAGGTAATGGGGGTACACTGGATTAATTGAAGTTGAATTGGATGTAATTGAGTCTCCTCAAGGTTTATAATTGAAAAAGTAGTCGTACCAATTCCATTAATTAAAGAAACAATTTCTGAGGTATGGATGCACAAATTAATTACATTCTATTCTCTGTTTTCCAAAAGCTGAGGCCTCCTTGAATTATTGAACCGCTTGACCCCTTGTTAATTATGCACCTTTGCATGCGCATCAAAGCTCTAATATTAAGTGACTATGCGATCTTACTTGGGGGTATGGTAAATAGAAAATAGACATATTGCTGCAATTTATAATTGGGTTCTTTACTTAGCTTCTATGCAGAACTTTTGATTATATTCACATACAAAACATGAGTTTTATTATTATAGCATGTTAATTTTCATAGCGCCTATGTAATCTCATATTTTTAAAGATTATAAAAATTGGGATAATCTATATCGTATGGTCTCAGCTACGTGGTAAAATGAGACAGAGGATGCATTGGATGGGGGCAACAGTGTTGATTGATAATTTTGTCATAATGTAGATACCCCATCTAGAGTACAATATCTTTTTTCTTAACAAACTTTGCTAGCCATGAATTAAATGTATTTTCTCTTTTCTTTTAACCCCTAGAGGGAGCACTTGATAGTTGCCAACCTTGGAGATTCACGTGCTGTTCTCTGCACATGAGACGATATGAAATAGCTTGTACCATCCCAGCTCACTGCAGACCAGAAATCGGATGTCGAGAGTAAGACCTCATATACTTTTTAAAAATGTATAAAAGCCTATGTGAGTCCCTTTACTGGTTGGTACAAAGAGCCTACATAAACAAAAAAAGAAACCCTGAAAAGTTAATTTGATTTGAAATTGAGATACTAATCCATAGTATGGATCATAATGCTCTATGCGTATAGGAAGTTCTGGTACTTAAAACAATATTTACAAATTGGTATATGAAAAGCAGTTTGTTTTATCTATGCATCAAATATTGTATATATATTGTGCATTGGATGGTTGGGAGTTGTGAATTAATTAACAAATTGTCATGTGATAGCAAACTAGCAGCACATACGTACATATCCACAATTATACTCTACACGAACTAACACTCTTCAAATTTCTGCAGCACCGACAGCAACAAAGGACAGGAATAACAGGAACAACCCTCTAGTTAATTTTAAAGATGTATTATTTTTGTTGGTGAACAATCTTCCAATAGTGATGTATGAATTACCTGACATTAGAAATTACCATTCTAGTAGTGAGAAAAAAAGGCGAGACAATTAGCGAGTGCATAAATAGGTTTTCAATTAGGGATGTGGGGATGGATTAGGCAAATGTTATATAGTTGACTTAGTTGATTTTTTGGTATCTAGATGAATTAGGGTTATGTCATGTATTATATGTTTTTGGTACTGGTTTTGTGATATTTATTGTTTGCTTGAAGACTCTTCACTGTCAAGTACTGCTACGATTATTTTGTTATTAATAGTGATGATATTACTAAATCACTATCTTAAGTAAGTGTTTTTCTTATTAATTAGGATATGTTATATAAATTATTTTGTTTTAGTAATTACTGCATATCATTTTTGGATGATATTTTATATTAATTGAATGTTCAACATTCAAAGGGATATCTCAATAAATAGATATGTTTATGTCTTCAGGAGTTAAACATTTCTAACGGTAGCTTCATGGAAATAGTTAGTATAACTATAAAATAATATTAACTATATCAATGAAACATTTCCAAGGGCATAGTAGTCAAGTATTTCTGTGAGTCTTTCTTATAAAATAATATAAACATAATAACCAAAACATTTCCAAGAGTAGCTCATGGAAATAATATGTGTTACAACTTCCAAAACGTTTCCAAGGGTATGGGGTAAATTATTTCCATGGACTATCAATAAAAAAAATAGTATTTGGTTTGTATGGCGGGTCATGGGTCATCCAGAAGTATTTCCAAGGACAAAAAGGTGACATTTCCAAGGGCATGCAGCAGGGATTTCTATGCGCAACAATTTCCGTCGGCCTGCCGTTGGAATTGTTCAAGTGTGTCAGAAAACACTATTCTATTTCTGAGGACCTCTTCTGCCCTTGGAAAAAGCTAGTCCTGCGCATGGAAAAAGTGCGGATTCTAGTAGTAGATTTGAATCAGGTTCTTGTTATTTCTTGGAAATAGCAGCAGATTTATTTTTCTAGCCATGGCTCAGCGCAATGCTCAAGAACATGGCAGGCACCCTGAAATAAGAAACAGCTTCAGAATTTACAGAGAACGAATTGCTCCTAACATTTTTGGTTGGATTTACTGTTTGTTCGTACAAGAAGAAACATTGAAAGCTCTATATACAAGTAATAACATGTAAACAATAACACGTCCTAACATTTATGTGTGAAGTGATTAGTATGATTGCTATTATAACAAAATTTAATAAACATTTGATTTTTGGATTTTTTTTTTTTAATTATCAAATGAGAACCACAAACGTAAATTAAATTATCGTAATTCATTTTGGAACTAAATGAAACCAACTACATTAAAAAATAATAAAACAAACCGTTTTCATTATCCACAATAATACAAAATAAAATGCACCATTTAGAACACTCAAAACCACTAGTTTGGGCACACAATTAAAAGTAAATTTAAGGGATCTCATCTAATTAGTTGATGAGATCAAATATACTGCTTATAGTATGCTAAGACAATATTCCAGAAAAAAAAAATATATAGCAAACTATATATTAGGGGAAGCCAGAAATATGTAGTTTCTCTTTAGTGATCTCATCTAATTTGATAGCCATCTCCTCAGTCATGTGGTTTTGCCAATCCCCTACAACAGCTTTTCTGAAGAAGTAATCATTTTGTACATCACCAATTCCTTCATTTTTGTTGACGTTGAGATCTTTAAGTTTATTAAAGCTACAAAGACGATCTCTTCTATTAGACCATTTTTTATCTCCTCATCTGAGAATGAGCATCCAAGGAACTTTGCTAGCCTCATCACACCGTCGATTGGATCCATCATCATCTCCTCATACTTAAGGAACAAAATATTCTCATGAGAGTGCAAGCTCTTCATGTAATATTCAAGCACGTGATCCCAGATCGGACCACCTGGCATTCGACCCTCACAAAATATTTCAAAGGCTTGTGTAAAAGGAAATGATTCCTTGAGATCATCAAATTTTTTTAACATGTGCCAAAGGGAAACTAGGACATCTTTTGGTTCTCTACAGATATAAACGATTCGACATTTTGATGTTTTGATGCTCTCTGGGAGTATGGAGTATGGCACATGTGTTCCGAGAATTCTAGGAGAAGGAAGGGTTTTGAGATACTGTTCATCTCGTGCAGCATAGTGAAATTCAATAAAGGGAACACAATCATGAGGATTGAGTTTAAGCAAAGGGTGAGACGAGAAATCATACTTATTTCGGTGCACTAAAGTGAAAGTGAGGGCTTTGAGCCAAGTGGTGCCGGACTTCATATAGGTTGCTATGATCACATCACTCGGGCAAGCTTTGAAAGCCTCCTCCATCGCCATAATGCCAGGAAGAGCCGTTTCTATATGCCAAAAACCTTTGTATTTGCGCATTGCAAATGGCCATCGTTCTTCTTTTGGGAGTGTAAGAATTAGTTCGTTGTGTTTACTTCCTACTTCTTCAATTTTAGGTAGGTCTTCCAAACTTGGACGGGAGGCACAGATTTGAAACATAGTCTAAATCGGACGGTACATATTTCATAAATTTCAATTTTTCACTTTACTCTCCTTCCCCACCCCTCCGCTACTCCCGTCTAGAGCACAGCCTAAGGCGGATATGAATAAGATTTTTTTTTTTTGTTAATTAGTTTATTGGGTATTGGTATAGGTAAGTAATTTGACTGTGATTTTCTGTAACGTTCTCTGACTGTAATTTTTTGTAACAGTTTTTCTGCTTTTCAAAATTAAGTGCAAACTTTTCTCACGATAATTAATTTATTAATTTCCTATTAATAAAATTTTTAGCGTTTATTAGTATAGCAGTTTAAGGTGAGTGCTATGCAAAAAGCAAGTGAGAACAGGCATATCATTAAAAGTTGACCAGGACAGAAGCTAGGCTAGCCTGCACATTTATTGGAGGCTAGCAAGTGAGAAAAGTCTATATTATGACCCACCAAAAAATAAAATCAAATAAAATAGGTCTATATTTAAATTATGGTTGCACAGTAGGTCTGATGCCCTTTCAACCGAAATTTTTATTAATATACAAAAGAAATATTAAATTTAACAATCTATACAATTTTTTTTATGAAATTAACAATTTATCCAAACCGATGACATTGTCATCGGTTTTAGAAAGCTAGAATCGATGGCACTGTCATCGGTTTAAGCCAAGCACGAATTTTGATGTTTTCTGCACACTTTTTGAAACAATGAACATCTTAGATTAAAACAACAAACGACTCAGATTAAAACACTGTTTGTAATGATTACATTTTGCGCAAATTTTTGTTCAAGTTTTATTTTTTCAAAAAAAGAAAGAACATAATATTTTCTGTATTTACCTATAAATGACTTTTGAACCGGGATCAATAATTCAGATTCAAAGCATTTTTATTTTTTTTCTAATAACACACAAAGAAATATTTTAATTTTTCTTACAGCTGTGAAAAATCCGATTTGAAAAATATTGATCCGGGTTATTTGTTTAAGTCTTTCTAATAAATTAAATTATAGGATATTCTATCTAATTTAAAAAATATATAAAAATATTTCTAATATTTTAATAAAAATAAATAAATTATAACATTTTCTAATTAAATAAAAAAATAAATGAAAAATTATTTTAAATTAAATTTGGATGAAAATATCTAATTTGGATGAAAATTTGCGCAACTTTGTAATCATTTGTTTTAATCTTAGTCGTTCGTTGTTTTAATCTGAGTAGTTCATTGTTTTAAAAATGTGCAAAAAACATCAAAAATCGTGCTTGGTTTAAACCGATAACATTGTCATCGGTTCTAGCTTCTTTTGTATATTAATAAAAATTTCGGTCCTTTCAACCACATCCAAATAATTTAGGAGCTCGTCTCATTGGAGGGATTAGGTAAAGAATACATAGGATTGTTTTTTCATATCGGTCTAAATTAAGGTAACAATTTATTTCTTATTTGAAAACTAATTAAGATGGACACTAAACAAACAATTGGATTGTATTATAGCACACAAAAACGCCTAATTACCAACGGTTATCCACGAATTTCGTAACAAATAGTTAGTGTGTCACATGTGTCAAATTTGTAAATAAGCCGAAATATAACTCACATTCACCAACGATTTATATATTATATAGAAAGTGAAAGTAGGCCTATCACTAACAACTACAAGAATTTATCACCATAAGCAGAAATAAAAACGAGAATGGAAATTACGGATACTATACTCTCGCAGATGCTTTCGTCGCTAATAGAAAACACTGTTTTGTCGGTATACCTTAACGGATAGTCACTTTTTTATCTTTGCAGATACTGTCTCATTTTTATAGTTTGCAAATACTTACAATAATAGTAAAACCTTGAAAAATAGTAATTTCCTCGCGGATCACATTCACTTTTTAACAGACATGTGTCCTTTTTGATGTATCGCATGCTTTTGTTAATTATCACTTGATGTGTTAATATTTATTAAATAAATAATATTGATAAATAATAATTTTTGTCGGTGCATCTCCAGTAATTTGTTTAGACTAAACATCGGACGACACTGGTTATCATTGATGACAATGGATTATGGGGATCGCATATATACTTTTTCTTGACATGTCTGAGAAACACATTTGATATCTACGATTATGCTATGAAAAACACGAGTGAGCCTATGGTACTATGCATATCACGGATGGGTCCGTGATACGGTTCAATATCTTCGTTTTCAAAGTTCTAACAGTCGATCAGAACCGTTCAATATGTTTTCCATATGAATATGTACTTGCCGACCAAATTTTACATTTTTTAGAATTTTTTTACTGTTTTTTTAGGTAGGCAGAAAATCGTTGTTTTTGGATGGTGCGGAATTTTCGGATCAAGTGATTTTATACCTATCTAAAAAAATAGTACATTTTTTTTTAAAAAATGTAAAATTTGGTCGGCAAGTACATATTCATATGAAAAACATGTTGAACGGTTCAGATCAACCGTTAAAACTTTGAAAATGAAGATATTGAACCGTATCACGGACCCATGCGTGATATGCATAGTACCATAGGCTCACTCGAAAAACACATTGGACAACAATAATCTGGATAAGCATATTCACAACGCAGTTTCGGCTTCGTCAAACACGATTTGTATGAAACAAAAAAGCCCATAAAGAAGAAGCCCGTGTACAATTGGGCCTACCCCAATCACATCCTGGATATGTGAAATGGAAGGCCCAAAATCTTTGTTTGTCTGTGTGGGCGCGCGTGTTATATCTCTCCTTGGACAGCAGGTTGGGTCTTCGGACTCAAACTGAGTTTATGGATTCCATAACTATCCAATCTGTTTTAAGATCCGTGTGCACTGATATTAAAACAATACCCACATATCTTATAGCATATCGGACGGTTATGGAGCCCATCGAACTCAGTTTGAGTCCGATGGATATCGGACCCAACCTTCTATCTGTAAGAAAATAATATGGCCCAAATAAAACTAATGGGCTTATCAAGTGGCGTGATTAGGCCTTGATTATTATCCAAAGCTTTAATTAAAGGGATAATAATCAATTCTGATTATGAGGCGTGATTAATATATAGGCTTAATCAACATATCAGTTTGATTAAATGGCGCATAATTATTGAGATATTAAATGAAAAGGTGTGCAAGGCATATGAGATAATTGCATCCTTAGGACTATCAGAGAATTGCATCCTTTGGATAGAAACGTGCCTTATCAATTCTGTGCATATTCATCTCCCCCATGAATAATTGCTTTAATGACAAGCAATATAAAAGAAATATATATTCTAACAGTAAGGTTGATCCTCTCTTCATCCATTTTTCATAAAGAACAAGTTGTCATTGCTTAGAAAGAGAAAGAGGAGAGAAATCGCTTTGCAGTTTTTCTGACGGTTTGCGAAGAACGTTTCAAGTATTGTTCTACAGTTTACAATGGATAAAGGTATGTAATCTGTTTGATTGATTTACACGTGGAGACTTTGAACTCTAAGATCTTTAATTTGCTTATGATGATTTTTAATTCCGCTATCGAAACTTTAAAGATGATTAGTTGTACTTATAATTTAAATGATTGTGTGTAAGTAGTTGAGCACGATAACGTCTACTTACAGTTGGTATCAGAGCTTTGGTTTTGGAATTCATAATCTCCCGATTAAGTTACATACTTTATGAATTTATTTTATTATTATTTTCTTTTAATGTAATTTGCGGTAACTTTGAATTATGACGGTATTGCTAGACACCAAAGTGTCCTTACCCTAAAGAAATCGAAGTATGGATTATATAGAGTTCATTAAGTAAAATATTCTAAAATAAAAAAAAATAATAATAATAATAATAATAATAATAATTCTGCCGAAATTAGGCAATTTTACTATTGATCGGAGATAATTACTTTAAAGAAGGAAACTAGACATGTTTTCCAATTGAAATTCTGAAATTGAATTATTATGAACGGGAAAGAAATTTTCTAGAATGAAAAAGAGTTATCTAAATTAAATGTTGCTATAATGAGTCTAAGAATTTTAGAATAGTTTTATTGAAATTCTATTTTCTATAAACCGTAGATTAAAATTAATTGATCATTTATTAAGATTATATGATATTAAAATCTGTCGTATACTAAGTTTAATGGTTTAATTAATTAGTCGATTATGAGATTTATGAATTGCCCAAAGGTTGATTACATTCTCATAATTTACACAACTTAAGTTGATAATTTACGTTATTACTCAATCGTTGATTACCCAAAGGCAACAACGTGTATTGAAACAATAAAATTGTCATATTAAAGTATTTTCTAGTAAAATATTATGTTTAGTATACCTTAATAAGTCCCAAAGGATAATTAGGGTATATTAATTAAGTTATTGCTCAAAAATCTAAAAAAAAAAAAAAAACTGAAAAATTAAGGATTAGATAGACGTAAGGATTCAAAGTATTATAGTAATATTCATATTATCTGGTTTTCTCTTAAGTTATAAGAATTAAGTATAATCTTATAAATTATTGTATTGTGTCTTCCATCTTCTGATCTCCCCTTAAGTTAAGTTATATATACATTATGCATTTTAATTTAAAAGATTTAAGTTTATGATTATGTTTTTAAAATACAAATTATAATAATTTTTTTTTCTAATTTTAAGAGTAAATATTTTATAATAATGAAATTTTCTGGAAAATTATATATTTTCTTCTCTTTCCTCACTATTATCTCTTGAAATTGTTTTTTATAAATTATTGTATATTGTATTTTAAAGGAAGATAACTAATGTTTTAATTTTATCTTCTTATCTTCTCTATTAAAATTACAGTTAATGTACCTGTATCGATGCAATCGCATGCATCATCTGTAACGGTCTTTAATGGTCTTAACTTTCTTTGAATGGAATGAACAAGTCCAATTTCACTTAGGTGCACAGGACTTGGACATAGCACTATTACTTGATAAGCCTGATGCTATAACTGATGAAAGCAGCGAGGAAGATAAGGCCTTTATGGCAGACTGGGAACGTTCTAACAGATTATGCCTTATGTTTTTGCGAATGACGGTTGATGGAAACATTAAGGTTGCCCTTCCGGACACGGATAACGCTCAAGAGTTTCTAGCAAACGTCAAGGCACGCTCACGAGACAGCCGATAAGTCGCTTGCTTAGGTGCGCTTATGGCAAAACTTACCACTATGAAGTATGATGGTAGTCGCACGATGCATGCACATATCGTAGAAATGACATCTCTCTCCGCAAAACTTAAGAGTTTGGGAATGACAGTTGACGAAGGGTTTCTAGTTCAATTTATTTTGAACTCTCTGCCAAATGATGTTTATAGTTCGTTCCAAATTAATTATAATGCTCAAGAAAAGAAATGGAACATAAATGAATTGACTAGTAAACTTGTTCAGGAAGAGGCAAGGCTTAAGGAAATGAAACCTAACACTGTTCATTTTTCAAATCTAGAAGCTGGGTCGGGTTCTAATGCTAAACCAGGGAAAGCTAAAACCAAGAAGAAGGGGAAAGTCCTTCAAGTGTCTTCTAATGCAAGCTTCAAGAAAGAAGGGAACAAGAAAAAGTGCCATTTTTGTCGTAAAATGGGTCACTTTCAGAAGGATTGTCTGAAAAGGAAGGTTTGGTTCGAAAAGAAAGGTATGAATCATACTTTTGTTACTTTTGAATCAAATTTTATTGATGTTCCTAATAATACTTGGTGGATTGACTCGGGCTCTACAACTCATATTTCAAATAATTTACAGGGATTTCTTACGATCCAAACCACAAGCCAAAGTCGACAAAGTGATAGATACGTAATTATGGGCAATAAAGACAAGGTGCCAGTGGAAGGTATCGGTACATACCGACTTATATTAGGTTCTGGCAACATTGTCGATTTGTATGATACACTATATGTACCTTTGTTTTCTCGCAACTTATTATCTGTATCTAAGTTGGATGATTGTGGCTATGTATTTAAATTTGGATCTAAATACTTTAGTTTATATAAAAATAATTGCATGATTGGTTGTGGCAATTTGATTGATGGATTATATAAATTAGAGTTAGATAATTCTTATGTAGAATCTCTAATTACGGTAAACAATACTATTGGAATGAAAAGAAATATGAATGATGAAAAGTCGGCGTATTTGTGGCACAAAAGATTGGGTCACATATCCAAAGAAAGAATGCAACGTTTAGTGAAGTCTGAAGTTCTTCCAAACTTGGATTTTACTGACTTAGGTGTATGTATCGACTGTATAAAAGCCAAACAGACGAAACATACTAAGAAAGGTGCCACTCGTAGCTCTCAACTTCTAGAAATAATTCACACGGATATTTGTGGGCCATTTGACGTTCTCTCTTTTAATAAAGAAAAATATTTCATCACTTTCATCGATGATTTCTCACGTTATGGGTTTGTTTATCTTCTAAATGAGAAATCACAATCTATTGATGCACTTGAGGTGTTTATAAATGAGGTTGAAAGACAGTTAGAAAAACAGGTGAAAATCATTCGATCTGATCGCGGTGGGGAATTTTATGGTAGATATGACGAATCAGGACAAAATCCTGGACCCTTTGCTAAATTCTTAGAAAAACGTGGTATATGTGCGCAATACACTATGCCCGGCACACCACAACAAAATGGTGTTGCTTGAACGTCGTAACTGAACACTTATGGACATGGTTCGGAGTATGCTCAGTCACTCAACTGTGCCTAAATCCTTGTGGATGTATGCACTTAAAACCGCCATGTATTTACTAAACTGGGTTCCTAGTAAGGCAGTAGAAATGACTCCTTTCGAACTGTGGACGGGAATGAAACCTAGTTTGCGTCATATACATGTATGGGGTTGCTAGGTACATTTGTATAACCCACATGAAAAGAAATTGAATTTGAGCGTATGGCGGATTCTTTATTGGATATCCGGAAAAATCCAAAGGGTTTAGATTTTCTTTCGTCCGAATCATAGCACGAGAATTGTTGAATTCTGGAAATGCACGTTTCATCGAGAATGCAAGTCGTAAGAAGTTCTTCGACTAATTCGATCTTGGAATATGACAAAATTCATTTTGTTCCTTTGTCTTGTTTGAAAGTAGTTGTTCCGTTGTTTCAAAAGTAGTTCTTCCGAGTTCCGTAACAACCAACCGCCGAGGACATTCCGAATGATAACATCATTGTTGATGATGTAGTTGAACCAAATGATATACCATTAAAAAGGTCTACCCGTGAATGGAGATCGGCTATATATCGATGATTATTTGGTTTATCTACAAGAATCAAATTGATTCCGCAATTGATGATCAGAAAGCTATTGAATGTGAAGAATCCGATAAATGGATTGATGCCATGAAAGATGAGTTAAAATCAATGAAACAAAACAAAGTCTGGGATCTCGTAAAATTGCCTCACGATTCCAAGCGAGTTGGATGTAAATGGATATTTAAGATCAAACGTGACTCAAAAGGCAAAATCGAACGATATAAAGCTAGACTGGTTGCCAAAGGTTTCACTCAGAAAGACGGCATTGATTATAAAGAGACATTTTCGCCTGTCTCTAAGAAAGATTCTTTACGTATCATCATGGCTTTAGTAGCTCATTACGACCTTGAGTTACACCAAATGGACGTTAAAACTGCTTTTCTGAACGGAGAACTTGAAGAGGAAGTCTACATGGATCAGCCCGAGGGCTTTTCAATTGGGGGAAAGGATATGGTTTGCAAATTGAAAAGGTCGATATATGGACGAAACAAGCATCACGACAATGGTATCTGAAGTTCAATGATGTGATTACTTCTTTTGGTTTTAAGGAAAACATTGTTGATCGTTGTATATACTTGAAGGTTAGTGGGAGTAAGATAATGTTTCTAGTTTTATATGTTGACGACATTTTACTTGCGACTAACAATCTTGGAATGATGAAAAGCACCAAGAATTTTCTCTCGAAGAATTTTGAAATGAAAGATATGGGCGAGGCAAACTATGTGATAGGAATAGAAATATTTCGTGATCGATCACAAGATTTGTTAGGTTTGTCTCAGAAAACATATATTAACAAGATTCTCGAGAGATTTAAGATGGAGAAAATGTTTTGGTAAGGTACCGATTCAAAAAGGGGATAAATTTGGTTTATATCAATGTCCTAAAAACGAATTGGAAAAGGAAGAAATGAATAAAATTCCTTATGCTTCCATTGTGGGTAGTTTAATGTATGCACAGAAGTACAGACATTGTACAAGACCCAGCAAAAAGGTATCGAGCGTCACATAAATTCAAAAAATTAGGAATGCTTGGACGTTATCAAGAGGGGAAAAAAATCAAGCAACTCCGGAATAGAACATTGGAAAGCAAAGGCCAGAAGAAAGTTTTACGATATCTTCAAGGTACTAAAGATCACATGTTGACATATAGGAGATCAAAATACTTAGAGGTAGTTGGTTATTCGATCGGCGTCAGTGTACGGCGCGGTTTCGACTAGGGGGGGGGGGGGGGGTAAAAAAAAAAGAAGGGAGAGAAGAAGATGCTCGAAAAGAGGGAAAAAAAAAGGCGATCGGGATCCGTTGCGGATTAAAATAGCGCGAAAATCCAGGTCGTTCGGGATCATAAAAATTAGAATAAAATAAAAAAAAAAAAAAAAAAAAAAAAAAAAAAAATGTGTAATCATAATAATAATCTAATCCTAATTATTATTATTATTTATTTTTTAATATCCGGAGCAACCTTTTTCATTTTTTGAAATTTCAATTAAGTGTAGTATTAGTCTAATTAATAATTTAAAACGAGTTAACACTTGTACGCTGCATCTACTATGGAATAGCATGGAAGCGCGAGTTCGTGGCATGCTTTGAAGCCATGGTACAAGGACTATGGCTGCGGAACTTTATTTCGGGACTTGGAATTGTCGACAGGCATTGCCACGCGAAAATTTATTGTGATAATTCTGCAGCAGTCTTCTTCAAAAACGACAAGTACTCCAAAGGTGCCAAACACATGGAGATTAAGTACTTTGCCGTGAAAGAAGAAGTACATAAACAAACAATAATAATACAACATATAAGCACGGAGATGATGATAGCTGATTCTTTGATGAAAGGATTACCACCCAAGATATTTCACGAACATGTCGAAAGAATGGGAATAGTTATGTATGATAAATAATTGTTGTAATTAAACTTATATTATAGATGAATGATTATTTATAATATTATTATTGATTGATTGTTTCAAATGCAATTCCTATTTATTTAAGTATATATATATTATCGTTTACTATTAATAGGAATTAGTCTATATAAAATTAGACAATTAACGTGGATCCTTAAGTATATCATTATGGTTTATATTAAGTTAGAATTGATATTGTAGTACATGGAAGGAAGTTAGTAACAAATATTATTAGCAACCGCCATGACTCGTATTAATTTTGCTTAAGTATAAATATTATGATTTTAGAATTTATGAAATATAAAGACATACAATATTATTGTGCACCTTATGAACGTTGTAATGTCATAAAGTTTTATAATGGACCAAGTGGGAGAATGTAAGAAAATAATATGGCCCAAATAAAACTAATGGGCTTATCAAGTGGCGTGATTAGGCCTTGATTATTATCCAAAGCTTTAATTAAAGGGATAATAATCAATTCTGATTATGAGGCGTGATTAATATATAGGCTTAATCAACATATCAGTTTGATTAAATGGCGCATAATTATTGAGATATTAAATGAAAAGGTGTGCAAGGCATATGAGATAATTGCATCCTTAGGACTATCAGAGAATTGCATCCTTTGGATAGAAACGTGCCTTATCAATTCTGTGCATATTCATCTCCCCCATGAATAATTGCTTTAATGACAAGCAATATAAAAGAAATATATATTCTAACAGTAAGGTTGATCCTCTCTTCATCCATTTTTCATAAAGAACAAGTTGTCATTGCTTAGAAAGAGAAAGAGGAGAGAAATCGCTTTGCAGTTTTTCTGACGGTTTGCGAAGAACGTTTCAAGTATTGTTCTACAGTTTACAATGGATAAAGGTATGTAATCTGTTTGATTGATTTACACGTGGAGACTTTGAACTCTAAGATCTTTAATTTGCTTATGATGATTTTTAATTCCGCTATCGAAACTTTAAAGATGATTAGTTGTACTTATAATTTAAATGATTGTGTGTAAGTAGTTGAGCACGATAACGTCTACTTACACTATCCTCTGAGATATCTCAATTTTTGCGTGACCGACGTGTCCTGTGCCTATTCGGGGGAATGTAGGGGGCAGTATTATTTGAGCTTTGAGATTCGTGCAGAACTTATTTGAACGATTGAGATATTCCAAAAAGTCACGCAATGTTTGAGATATATCAGAGGATGCGAATTCTTGGAGTTGGACCGATTGTGACTAGCTAATGGATGTTATATTTTGAGAAAACAAATAAACAATTCAGATTAAGAAATGACTCCCAAACAAAACCTGACACGGCACGTCTCCCATCAATATATTTTTGGGATATTTTATTCCTCAACTGCCACCAGCCATGGGAAATAAATCTGTTGGTTATTCCTTGGGAATAACAAGAACTTGTTATTTCGATCCTAACCGTTCAAATTTTATTTAGTGTGAATATCAACAAAGATCAACAATTGAAATCAGGTTCTTGTTATTCTTTGGAAATAACAGCAGATTTATTTCCCTCGCCATCGCACAAGAACATGGCAGGCACCCTGAAATAAGAAACAGCTTCCGAATTTGGAGAGCACAAATTGCTCCTGACATGCTCATATGACGAAACTTGTATCCTCTGTATTAACTCAAAATTTGAGTTAAGATCTGGACCGTCTATTTGAGATCCGCACTAATATTAGAGGGCCTGTGTGCTACAGAGATACGGTTCACTGAAAGTGTGCTATATATACAAAATCAATTCAAACATGGTACATTGAATAAAATAAGCAAAGAGCAATACGATCTTCTGGAATTCGTTTAATTAATCTTATATATTGATTTAAACATAAATATATAGCAAATTTATTTATGAATTACCGTACAGATCTTGAGAGATATTATTTAGCACACAGATTATATGTGACAAGCCATCAATGCGTACGTGCAAGATATATGCAAGAACTCTCTAAGACTTGCCCTTGCATGAGGCTTGTCAATTACAACCTAGATACAGTAATTTATTTGCTCTTCACTTGCAAGCAACAAGAAGAGCTACAATGAAAATAATAACACTGAAACAAAGAGCTCATGTGCCATGGTTTATTAGCATATTGAACCACTTTTAGTTATACATGCTGAAGCTTAGGCAGCAGGGCAAGGGATACGCAAGACGGGACGTAAAAACAGGTGATTCTTCCTACGAATGGTGACTCCGAACAACTCAGCCATATCCAATTTGTTCGGTTTCACCCCATCAGGGAGCTCCCAATCAAAATGATATAACAAATTAGCCAAGCACAATTCCACATTTGCGATGCCAAACATTGTGCCAGGACACTGTCGACGTCCGGCACCAAAGGGGATGTACTCGAGCTCAGTCCCCTTGTAGTCAACTGCGTGCACTTTGAACCTCTCCGGCTTGAAAGCATCGGGTTCGTCCCAGTATTTTGGGTCTCTGCCCAATGCCCAACCATTTACTAGAAATTTTGTATTTTTCGGAATATCATAGCCTAAAACAGTGCAGTCAGCTTGTGATAGCCGAGGAAGGAGAGGCACCGGTGTGTGAAGACGGAGGGTCTCTCTGATTACATTTTGAATATAGGGTAATTTGTTGACATCCTCGTCGGCTACCGTAGGCTTCCCTTTTAGAACAGATCGTACCTCCCCTATTGCCCTCTCTAGAGTGCTCGGGTGCCTCAGAAGCTCTGACATGGCCCAGTCTAAGGTGGTAGCTGAAGTCTCACCTCCGGCACCAAAAAGATCCTATAAACCAAATGTGCATAAATGATAAAACTAACAAATTAAAAAAAAAAAAAAAAAAGATGATCTTTATGAAATATATATAAACGGAAAACTAAAGAAAGATGAAAAAAGGTCCTTACCAATAGAACACCTTTGATGCTGTCCAACTCTAGAGGAGTAGGCACTCCCTCACCTTGGTGCATCCTCAAGAGCACGTCGAGCAAATCCTCATCTTCGGTATCAGTAGCATCAGAAATTGCATTCCTCTCCCTCTTCATCTTAATAATGTTGTCGAATAGGCCCCCAATTATATCATTGCATCTCTTGGCCTCGTATGTGGCACCACTTAGTATATCAGTGAGCGACCGTCTTGAAGGAAATAGATCGGCCATGTTTGAGCCTGCCGCCAATCCCAATGATATCCCCCATGCACGCATAAACTCGGGGTGTTCCTTGTGGGTTGCACCAGTTATGGCTCTGACAGTTGTGTCGCTGACAAAGTTGGTCATTAATTCAGTGAGGTTGACGAGAGGTGATGTTTTTGCAGCAGCAGCGATGTTGCAGATGAGGTTCTTCACCTCTTCTTCTCGGAGGGATCGGTAAACCTGAATTCTCTTAGGGCCAAAGAGTTTGGTGATGCACACCTTGCGTGTTTGTCTCCAGTAATCACCGTATGGAGCAAATATGATGTCTCTGCCTGCCCAGCTCAGTGTATGAACTGTGATACTGATAGGCCGTGTAGCAAAGGTAACATCCTGTATATGAACCAAATTAGTTCAACAATACTTTTATTCACTGTGTGCTGACATTTATTTTCTACAATTTTTTTTAATGAGAATTTCTTAAGGACTTGTAACTTGCATAAATGTCATTGCAACTAATAATTTATTCCATTGCAATTTTTTTCTACATTTTTTTGTCAATGCGTAAATGTCATTCCCTGTGTGCTGATCGAATATCTCAAATATACATATATGCCACAAGGACATCTGTTTTAAAATATCATATATTATATTTTAATTAGGAAAATTTTTATTGTTCCTACTATTATTTTCATTACTATTGTTTATCAAATGGAACCCTGAAAGTGAAATCTCCATTACTCTCTTTGGTCTAAAAAAGACAAACATAGTGTGTCCTCAGTCGGTCAGTCCCTTGACACTTACATTATAAGCAAAAAAACAAAATATGTCATGGAACAGTGTTCATTTGGGCTGTTCAATCTTAAATTATACTTGCACTGATATCAGTATGCCACTCAGGCGTCACTTTTGAACATAAAAAAAAATAATCATCACCTTTAGGAAGTCCAATATTTGGAGTTTTGGACCATTATAATTATAGTCCATTTTTTCAAATTTTACTGTCTTATAATCATCACCTTTACTAAACCAAGTTATTTTTCACAAAACACCTTTGTAAATTTTTAGTCAAATCATGTTTTATTTATACAGTTTAAATTACTGTCCGTATGTTATCACCTGAGTTTTCATGATCTCCTTGGCAGCTTCCACGGATGAAGCAATGACGGTGGGAGTCTCCCCGAGTTTGAGTAGCATGAGCGGGCCATACTTCCTTGACATGTCACGTAAGCGCCGGTGCGGCAGTGCACCACCTATGATAAGGTGGTGCAGACTTCCTACAAAGGGAAGCTGCCATGGACCAGGTGGCAGTCGTAAACTGTCACTGGGTTTGGGAGGGAATGCTTTGGCTTTTAGAAATGAAAGAACAATGGCCAGGAGGAATGCAAATGTGAGGAAATAGTAAGAGAGCAACTCCATGATTTCTGGAGTATTTTGGAGCTATTTGTGTGGCTTTTGCTTGGTTTGGTGGAAGAGACTGAGCGAGGCACAGTGCTTTATATAGAGTTTAAGAGCGAGAGTAATGCCATACAACCCGATTTTTATAAGGATATGTTGAGATTAAATTAACATATAGATATTTTGCACAATCATGTTATAATAGACATGTTGAAATAAAAACAAAAAACAAAATAATGGATGTGATCGATGATTCAGATGGAATATTGGAGGTGCATTCAATTATTCTGAACAAATTTTACATTTTTTAAAATTATTTTACTATTTTTAGAATTTTTTAAAATGAATGTTCGATGAATTTTTTATTATCTTTTTTTACCATATATCAAAACAATGATATTCAAAAGTTGTAAAAAAAAAAAAAAAAATTCCAAAGAAAATGTAAAATTTGATCTCGAAACACTTTTTAATATGAAGATCATATTGGCCGTTTCAGATTAATTGTTTGAACTTTGAAATTACAACAACGACATGTTCAAATATAGACCTTCATTCAAACGTTTTGATGCTAGTCATGTGTTGTGCTCACCGAATTCTATAATTCTAAAATTTATTAGATTGAATTTAGTCAAAACAAATCCAAACCGTTAAAACTGATCTACTTCATAAGTAATGCATATACATTCAAAATTTTAGTACAAATCAGGCGCTAAACAATTAATGAAAAATAAATATATTGAAATAACTCACAAAACGTTATTTTTTTTTGGGTCTTCATGCACATCAAGCAAATTTTAATATGATGGTAAGCAAAGAGTATGTTATGATTTAAATATATACATATTTACCCATTAACGCACATGCTGGTTTTTGTCGTATATATATGGTTCGACTTGCTATAATAAGCTTCTTCACACTAAATTATGGCTTACCTCTCCTTAAACAAATCTACTAATAAACGTACATCATACCTTCCACAATTAAAACTACACATATTTTATTGTCTTCAATCATGCATCATTTATTAAACACAAAATCGGATTTATCACTAAATTGAATTAATTATTGCTTTATTGATTATTGAATGTTTTGACATAGATTATACAAATTATATCCTAATTATTTACAGCTGTTGATTTGAAGACAAATGGGCTTCGGCCCATTAAGCCTTTCTTTTTTTGCGGAACTTATTTCCATATAGAAAATAAGTAATACGGAGACAGTGAGATAGATTGAGTGAGAGCTGCATCTTCCAATCTGTGAATCTTCGTTGTTGTTTTTTTCCACCCAAGCCTTTTTAGCCACTACTAGAATTCCCAATAGCAAGGGCAGGAATTGGTTTGTTGCAACAGCTTGCCCTTGCTACAAGCCTAAAAAACTCTATTTACAAGCGCCACGCTTGCAAATACTACCCTTGTATAAAGCCTCCATGCAAATAGTCATTTTCAGACTTGTTGCAAGAGCTCACGCTTGCTAATAATTTTCTCTAGACTTTTGCATGAGCCGCCCTTGCAACAAATACGCTTGCAAATATTTTTAGAATTGATACCCAACAAGAGTATTTGCAAGGATGTCAAGCATGGACTCCATCTGAGTATTTATAAGGTTAATGAATATGGACCCCATCTGGTTATTTGCAAGGTTAGCAAACGTGAGTCCCACTTGACTATTTGCAAGATTAGCGAATGTGAACCCCACCTAACTATTTGCAAGGTTAGCGAACGTAAGTCGTCCCAGTGGATTATTTGCAATGATATCATTAATACTTTTTGCATGCTCCAATTCTACTACAATCCTCCTCCTGGTACCAACCCAGTACCAACCCAATAATCTGTTACAATCCCATTGAAACAAATTTACATAAACACATAAAAATATAGAGATAACATTAATAAGCATTAATCAACATAGTACAATTATCATACATTGTATCAAAATACCTAAAAACATTACAACATCAGTGTTAAAATGAACTTGTAAATATACCCAAAATATATGCACCACCCATTAACAGAAATTTACAAAATAAGTTATAGTTAAGAAATTAGTTGCATAATTATTCTGAAATCTGCCATTAGCACCAATCATCAGATGCAACATTTAAGCATGTTCAAGATAGCCTTCGTAATTAGATACCTAATTAAATAGACAATTAAAATATTAAATAACAAGTATTTGAGAGAACAATATTGAGGCAAACTATTTTGGATACTTTACCCATCTCGGGGAATTCACTTAGATAAAATTTTGATCCTACAACACCTGATAAATCTAGAATATAAAAAATCTAATTTACCCAAGGACTGGTACAGTAGGGTATTCCTCTAATTTAGGATTTCTCTAAATTATCAAAAAAAAAATTCAAAGCATTACAGTTTAGTATTTCTCTGATTTACTAGAAAAAAGTACGAAGCATCACAAAGCGATGTCTTTTGTGGCTAGTGTGAGTACATCTTAATCCTTCCCACTTTCTTGTCTGTCCATTATTGCCAGTAATTACCTGTAACTCATATTTCAGAAAAAGTTAATACGGTGTTGCCTTGCTCCATTCTTACTTTATAGAATATAATATCAACATCTAATTGGCAGCCAATTATTGATAATATCTCCAAGTCTAATAATCAGGTTTTAGACAATGAATTGATCATGTAATTGTTAGGATTATTTTTTTGTACCTAAGTAGACCCTCAGGATCAAAAGGTGCTTAACAAAATGATAGAGCATCCACTGGAAGGGGCCAGTTCTGCTGTGATCTCGTGCTGTATTGCTAGATTGAAAAAAATAACTTAAATTTATCATGATATATACAAAAATAATTACATCAACACAAAAATGACCAGAAAAAAAGGAAGGGATGGCAAACATTTTTATAAAAAAAATCCACAAACCTCTGTTTGCATATAAACAGCTTCCTGGTACAAATGTTGCAACCCTAGAATTTTACGGTCTATCATGGCAACATCATTGCATCCTGGTTCTGTGTGTCCCCAAACAATAGGAAATACAACAAATAGCATACGTTATAATATAAAATGAAAATTTTGAATCCTAGTGCTATGAGTTATTCAAATTGGCACAACATTTTTCTGTTGCAAATTTATAATCTATAGCACAATATACCTTGACTGATAACTTTCTAGCCTCCTCTTGTATATTTGTTTTTTTTCTTTTCAGTCCTTTGATTAATCTCTAATAAAAAGGAAAAAACAGGTCTGTTAGTATACCATAATCAGTCTAAAAATTAACCAATAAGTTTAGGATTAACTATTGCTAGCATACATCTCAAACACTAATTGTAGATTTTCACTGGCTTTTGGTTCTGCCTAAATTGCTAGCATACATCTCAAACACTAATTGAGAGCATATTAATTTTGCTTGGAATCGCCCAACTAGGTTCACTTGGTACCTAGTTCTGATTTGGATCTTTCATGAAATAGTTGACATGAATTAGCCGACCGAGAACCAGCTCTTCCTCTGGTATCTGTCAAATTAGAGTGGAAAACAACATAAACAGAAAATTACATGACTATTGGTGCGTGTGACCTTGTCTTTGTAGCCAACAAATGCAAAAGATAAAGACCCTAGATATTCACAGTTCAATTTCAAAATAACTCAAGAAAGGTCAAAATTGTAGGGTTACCCGAATCTAGCAATTAATTACTGCCTTGTTGGGAATGAGAAGTGACTTCACGAGAAGCAAGATAGTTTGCCAGTTGGTGAATACCACTCCATCAAACGCTCTCCTTCACTGTTTCTGAGGATACCACCTTCATCGTGGGATCCTAGAAGCAAATTTCATAGAGCAAAAGAAAAGGAGAATTGTAAGACACTAGTATTATAATGTTACCAAAACATCTAACTCTTCTGTTAATTTAAGCGAAAGTTTTTTAGGCAACTAATTACTTAAAGAAAAGACCATGAAGTCTTGAGTTGAAACCCAAACATCTTAGGCAGCAAATTTGTTCCTTGTAAGATTTGCAAATTATTATAGACACTTGTTTCTCTTATTGCTACTTAGGAGTACCAATTGGGTGGGGCATTACCTGGCATCACAAACCCCATTTCACATAGCTATACGATTCAGGTACCAAACACCTGTGTGATAAAGAGAATTGTTTCGATTTTATAACAAATGACTCCCAAAATTGCAATTCATCTTACACAATTCCACAACAATTATGCAGAAATTATTAACTTGAAAGGTAAAATATTAACTCACTGAGTGTCATTTGTGCCAAGCCCGGAGAGAGGACGAGCGCCGATCGGAGATAGACCGAGCTCCGAGCGGAGACAGACAACGGAGAGAAGCCGAGCGCTGTATCGCGTCCAGACTTCAGAGAGAGGCAACAGAGCGTTTTTATTGTTTTGGTGTCGTGTACACAGCAGCGAAGGTGGTGGCTAGGGTTTAGTGGCGAGGTGCGGCTGAGAGGAGGAGATTAAACCCTGGGTGAAGGTGGTGGCTAGGGTTTAGTGACAGGGTGCAGCTGAGAGGAGGAGGGGATTAAACCCTGCGCGAAGGTGGTGGCTAGGGTTTTAGTGAGGAAGAGGGAGAACGACTTCTTTTAACTAAAATTTATGTTTTTTTAGAACTTGATGAATTAAACTATGATAGTATTTTGTTTTAAGCATGTCTAGTGTTTGGCAAATAGGGTATGTTTGTATTGTTTGGTTGACACTTGACCATGGCTGGTTGATGAGGTTCTAATGGGTTCTAATTTCACTATTTATGCTTTTGTATATGACAAATTGACAATTACATTGAGTATTATGAGTATATATAGAACTTTGTTTAAATCTAAACTCGAGATATATAGACTTAAGATAAACCAGCCTAGTTAAGTATATTTGAGTTTGGTTAATCTTCACCGGAGGGCTCTTGTGAAATTGCAGTCAAAGTTCACAATACTGAGTCCAACCAAGGGATTCGTGAGTTCATAAATGCTCCAAAATTTGAGTAGGTAACAGGAAGTTTGCACTAGAAACTTTTATTCTGAAAACCAGCTTTCACATATGCTCCAAAATTACAAAAACTATTGAAATTTTAAGTTCTTGTATGCTGCTCTAAGCTTATGGTTAAATGAACATTTTGGCCCGACCTCTGTGGTAAATAATTAGATAGTAATTAGATGGGTCATGAGGATTTTGATGGAGCAAGTCGTCGTAATGAATAATTTTACTAAAAATGGAAATTAATATATATGGTAGTTAATTACTAAATGAAAATTAGAAATTTATCCTAATAACATTAAAACTTATTGTTTCTTTCTATACTTAAATTGTATTTTTTTTGTATGTTTGTAGTTTGAGAGCACATGAAAAAAGCACACTCATGCACCATTTATATGGCTGTTCATTCTAAGTTTTTTTATAGCTACTAATTTTTTTTGTTTGATAAAAAAAATATCAATGTGTATCTTTTGTGATGTAAATGTGTATTATAGATTTTGTTGCTATAATTTATATTTATATTCACCATTCAAATATTAAAGTCTCTCTATCTAGGAATTAAAAAACATTTGCAATGGTGACCCTTGCAAATAGTAAGGACTTTCACAATAGAATAATATAAATTGATAACTCTAAACAATTGCAACGGTGCCCCTTGCAAATAATGAGGGCTTTCACAATAAAATAATATAAACTCAAACTTGAAAACAATTGCAACGGTTTCGCTTGCAAATAATAAGAGCTTTCATAATAAAATAATATAAATATGAACTTGAAAACAATTACAACGGTGTCCCTTACAAATAGTAATGGCTTCCACAATAAAAAAAAATCTAAACAGAATTTTATGAAATCATTTGCAACGGTGACTCTTGCAAATGATGTGTCTCACCCGCCTGGAATTATTTGCAAGCGCAAGGTAACGGGTAATTGCAACGGGTTGTAATAAAATATAATATCTGGTGTTTTTGGACGGGGTTTGATTACTTGCAAGGGTCAATAGGAGTCATTAGCAAGCGTCATTGTGAGACAATAGCAAGCGTGACTAGTAGCAACGGTCTACCGTTGTCACTATATTATTTTAATCAGAAAACTAAATTCATTTGCAAGGGCCCTTCTAGGCTTGCAACTACTAGCTACCGTTGCTAATATTGGGAATTCTAGTAGTGAGCGTTTTGATTTTTTTTTTTAATTGTAAGAGAGTGTGTGAGAAATTTCTGTTGTGTTTGCTCTTATCTTGTATTTGTAGTATTTCTTTAATCTGGTGGATTTGTATTGTGTTTTCGTAATTTTTTTTAAAAAGATTTTCACATAAATCTTATATTTTTTTCCTTATTTCTTATACTTGCTTATTTTTTTAGTATCTTGTGTGATTTCTTTATTTTTTATTTTTTTTATAATTTATTGTATATACACAAGGTATTTGAAGAAATTATTTTTAAAAACATTTGTGTATCAGAATATTTTTATTTATCCAACAAATGGTATTAAAGCCGATCTACACTTGCTCTCGTTCTAATATGTAGTTTAAGAATCAAGATCGCTCTTCCACTTCTCCATTGTCGCGAGGGATTGCTATGTAAGTGCATCGCTGTTGCTAGAGAGTTCGTAGCAAATGAATTCGAAATTTTCAAAATTTTGCATGTACATGCATCACTCACAAAGTACATGAATTTCAACAATTTGGATTCGTCATTTGAAGCCGATCCGATGTGTTCTTGGAATTGTGCTCACCAAACTCTCTTGGTGAGCACGTCACACCCTAGATTTATTTATATATATATATATATATAGTAGAACTAGGGTGCTCCTAAGTTCACCTAACATCTTGTGAATTTGACTCTAAAATATATCGAATCGACTTTAAATAATGAATCCAAATCGTTGAAATTCTTCTACCTAATGAGTGATGCATCTACATGTGAAAATTTTAAAGTTTCAAATTAATTTAATATAGAGTCAAGTGGTTAAAAATTTAAAATTTATAAATAAATTTTAATGCATTTATTTTTTTGGACTCCTTTGATCAGAATGACAATTTCAGCGAATTTAAATCCAAATATATGTGACCCTCCTAAGCGGACGTCAACACATTTTGCACATAACGACAATTTTGACCACATGTGTCGGTCTAATCTTGCATAATTAAAAAATTCATGGACAATTAAGACCATATATGTCGTTATATCTTAATTAAGGAATAGGCTTGTTAACTTAAATTTAGATCCATTTTACCAAGATATGCATTCATGTTCACACGTGTCTAATCCTGTTATAATTCAAATTTAGCCATATATTTTACCCATCAATATAAAACAGGTAAAGAATATATCGCGGACTCTTAGATAAAGAATATATCACTATTTGTGACTGTAAAAAGTGACTATTGTTAAACAAAAATGATACAAATTGTTATTTTCAGAACAAATAACTTACAGGTACCGTAAAAGACTCCCTCATTTTATGGTTTGAGATTTACTCTTAACTGCTTTGAGATTTAGGCTATAGTTACATTTTATTAATTACAAATTTTTTACCATTCAATATAAAGCAGGGATAATAACAATCATATCTATTGATCGACTCTTTTATATCAACAAGAATATGCCACTATTCACGAAAGTAAAAAAATAACTATTACCGAAGGTACATGACATAAATTGCTATTTTCTGGACAAGTATCCTCCCAGATACCGTAAAAGATTCGCCTCACTTTACGGTTTGATATTTACTCTCAGCCGCTTAATTTGAGATTCGGACTAATGTAGGGAGCAATACTATTGGGCTTTGAGAGTCATGCCAAGTTAAAAAGAACGGTCTGGATCTACTAACTGTAAAATATTTTCTTTTTAGGTACCTACAAGGATGCAAATTCTATTTCTGAGAGCATCGATATTGATGATGGTATGTATCCGCGAAGATATTGTTAGTAAAAAGTACTTTTATTTAGTAGCAAATTTTTGTAGTATATGCTTGCTTCCACTGTACACTTTAATAATTAAAGGACATTACAAAATAGCAGGTTTAATAACAATTAATTATGACTTATGTCTCCCTGAACTCATCCCGAATAATTGTGCATCACAAATCGACAAGTATACCTCCATCAATCCTGAATCATCTGAAACACATGCTCTACTTTGCAATGGAATCAAATCTGCTGCGATACATAAATTATGCGATTCTATGCTATTTCAAATCTCTCTGTGTACTTTTTGGAATGCACAAATTTCAACTAAAGTTATTTTTTATGAATAAATCTCAAAACTTATAAAGGGCAGGATTTGAAATCCCAGAGAATCGCAGAGATTTATGGATCGCATCTGATTTAATTCCCTTTGCAATAATGCATCTTATTAAACATCAAGTGTATGCTATGTACATCATCTACTTCGAAATAATATTTTAGATGATAAACTTTAATTGAGATACCAAAAATATTAATTATATTTTTTTTATGACAAGCGAAGCATAAATATTAAAAACAATATAAATTTTTGTTTCTCATTTGGTGTAAGTTAAAACGGCCATTAAACTATTGGATTGACATATAATTGTAATAGATTAATATTTTGTAATAACTTTTTGTCTTGTATTTCAGATCGAATGAACTTCACATTAACAATTGTTGTGCACCTCTTTTGTTTTATATTTCTTTATTTTATTTTACAATAAAGGAGAAAAAAAAGTAAACTTGGTACTTCATTGTCATAGATTCTAAAATGTTAGTGTGGAAGAGATATTGTATGTGAAAACAGATCGAATATTATCCATCCGTATTCTAATTCGTATTCATATTTTTGTGAACTTGAATATTTGGATCCGATAATTTGTAGATAAGGATACAAATATATATATAGTTTGTGCATATAGAATATGATAAAATTTAATTTTGGGAAGATGATAAATATCCGTATTCGTATCTTAATTTTCCAAATATCCATTTGGTTTAGAAGCATATATGTTTAGAAAGAAAAATATGTTTTTCTTGTTACCCTTTGAAAAAAAAATATGGTTATGTTGGTGATTAATATTATTTATTGAGATAACAAGTTTAATGTTTCAAAAAAAATTATATTGTTCACCATAATGATTAAATATCCCAATTATTTCTGTATTTTTGTTATTTAATTTTCTAATAAGAAAAATAATTTGTTGAATACATGATAATTTTATTATAATATTTTAATTAGAAATTCGAATTATATCTATATCACTTAATATCCAATTTGTATTTGTATTTATTTAATATTTCGTATATGTATCTGTTAGATATTTGTTCCATATCCATATGCAAAAGTAATATATATAATTTCATCACTATCTGATCTTTATTTGATCCGTTTGCAGTACGCCGATCTTTTGGATTATTAATAATCGCAAAACCCCAAAACAATTTAGGAATACAGATCCCATTACAACAGAAAGTCCCAAAACAATAATATTATCTAAGCATATAGACTGGCAACATGAACTAAATTAATTGCTTACATAATAAAGGGTGTGAGAGGGACGTGTCTTTATTATGTAGGCTGTTGCGTTCTCGTGATATACAGTGACAAAAGTTCTCATGACATATTACCTTAATATAAAACTTAAATAAAAAATCGAATAGTTATTTTTTATTTTATGTCGATTAATTTCAGTATTGTACACCACAAATTATAAAATCTAAAACTTGGTGTGTTATAAAATAAGAAAGTTAATCACTTTTTAGGTGCAACAGTAGCCCGACGATCGATGCAATTCAGGGGAAATGGACAAGGAATTGGACACTGATCAATCCTCTATAATCTAAAATGATATGATGCAGCGTGATTTTCTGAAATCGAATCTAAGTATCCTCCAGCAGTTCAAATTGGCACTTGATCTCTCTTTTAAAATCTTAGTTGTTACTGGTTATATACGTTCAAAATTGACAATGGATCAATTATTCTCTTTCAAAGCTTTATTGCATTTTTCTGTAATTTGTACAACTTTGTATGTCCTCTTTATTCTTAAAAATTAATACTAATACGTTTTTCTTCCACTCAGTTAGACATCTTGTTTAATCGGAAATATGTTATTGAACAACTTAGCCATGCTATCGCTACATCTTCAAGACATTTCCACATCTCCATAGAATGTTATATGATCCAAACGCCTTGTCTACTTTCATCATTTTTAAAGCCTTCTTTACTTAAGACTTGAATTTTTGGACCAAATCGTCTATTGATGTCATCAAAAGAGTTATCCAGCTCGATCATAGTGCTCTTATTACCTCCGTTGAACTTGATGAAGTATTCTTTCCATCTATTCTTTATCTCGTCGTCTTTTACCAAAAGTCTATTATTCTCATCATTGATACATTTAACTTGGTTGAAGTCTCTTGTCGTTATTTCTGAAAGTGCACATATTTTATTGACATTCTTTTCGCCCTCCTTTGTACTTAGCTTCTGATATAGATCTTGAACATCAAGTTCGGTATAACCTTTTGAGTTTTTTTTTTTAATTACAATGAATTGACCCTTGTAATCATTGTGTAGCACTCAATACTGAATTTTATATTTGCTTTCAAAATTTTGTATTGATAGTTTATTTTTTTATAAATTTGTAATCAAGTTGATTTCTCTTTTTTATTGTTTGATTATGGATTAAAATATATATATATATAGAGAGAGAGAGCAAAGTTAGAGTTTGATGTGCTCACCAAGAAAGTTTGGTGAGAACAACTCCAAAAGCATATCGGATCAGCTATAAATGATGAATCTAAACCTTTGAAATCCATGTATTTCATGAGTGATGCATATACATGTAAAATTTTGAAAGTTTCTGATTCATTTGCTACAAGGTCAAACGATCAAAGAAATATTTTTTTTCTAAGTTATTTTATAATTTGTTTTCTATATTCATTTTTTATAATTTTTTTGACTGCTTGATCTTGTAACAAATAAATTCGAAACTTTCAAAATTTTGTATGTATATGCATAACTTATAAAGTACATGAATTTCAACGGTTTAAATTCATCGTTTGAAGTCAATCTGATATATTTTTGTACATCATATCCTAGCTTTACTACACACACACACACACACACAAAACCCTCTTAATAAATACAAAATATTACATAAAAATCATAATTAAACAAAATTAAATGGAAAATGCAAAATAACATTGTTACATGATTAAAAAATATTACATAATCAAAATATTACACAGTGTCCTTTTTTTTTCTTTTCCTCTTTTTTGGCACTTTTTGTACATCGGCCCATAATCTTTCGTTGTGATCAGATCTCATGTAGTTGGCTTCTTCTTCACTTATTGGTACCTCGATTGGCACGTCGGTGCAAAATGGAGGTATCTCGTCGAACTGGTCGTACTCTTCTTTGTCCACGACATTTTCAACCCCCAGAATCCTTCTTTTTCCTGATAGGACAATGCTCCACCTAGCATCACTCGGGTCAGTGACATAAAAGACCTGTGTGGCTTGCTTGGCTAGTATGAACGGATCATCGATATACCCGACTTTGTTGAAATCAACGAGTGTGAACCCGTTGTTATCAACCTTCACACCCCGGTTTTCGACCCATTGACACCGAAACAAGGGAATGTTGAGGCGAGGACTGTAAATGAGCTCCCAAATTTCTTCAATAACACCGTAATATGACTTTGATGCTATTACAGCCCGGGCATCCCCGGATCTACTGAATTCTTCGGAGGCCGCCACCAACGTCACCCCACTATTTTGCGTCGCACTCTTATCACTTTGTAATTTAGTGTAAAATGTATATCCATTAATCTCATATCCTTGGAATGTTCTAACAACAACTTGGGGTCCTTCGCCCAGTAGCCTGACAATTTCATCTACAGGCGACCTTTCGGCGTGTTCCTTCACTCTTTCTTTAAGCCATCCTGTGAAAGAACGATTATTCTCGTTATTAAACCACTTCTGACTTCTCGTGTAGTTCTGTTGTCGAAGGATTGTCATGTGCTCATCCACATAGGGAGCAACGTCTGCCATGTGCTGTAGTACAATAAAATGTGCCATTTGTAGTTCATCTATGTCAGCAAATACGGGTTTCAAACCAATTGCCCCTACTCCTAGGAGTCTTCCCTCGTATCAGGATTTTGGAACACCGATAGGAGACACACTGGTTAGGTAGTAGTGCAAAACTCAACCGCCTCTTCTGTTGAATACCCTTCTACAATGCTACCTTCGGGCCGATGCCGGTTCCTTACGTATTTTTTCAAAATACCCATGCATCTCTCGAATGGATACATATACCGCAGGAATACAGGACCACAAATCTTAATTTCCCTCACGAGGTGGACAATAAGGTGAACCATAACATCGAAAAAAGAGGGAGGAAAATACATCTCAAGATGGCAAAGAGTGACGACGACCTCCGCTTGCAAAGCGTCCAATTTGAGCGGGTCTAACACCTTGGAATTAATTGCATTGAAGAAAAAACAAAGCTTCGTAAGGGTCTGCCAAACGGCCTTTGGTAAAAATCCCCGAATTGCGACAAGAATCATCTGTGTCATTAAAACATGACAGTCATGGAATTTCATACCCTTCAATTTCATGTCCTTCATGGACACTAGCTTCTTAATATTTGAAGAATACCCTGACAAGACTTTAATACTGTGAAGGCATTTACAAAAGCTTTTTTTCTCCTCCTTCGACATGGTGCACATTGCAAGGGGTAGGTATGCGCGCTTCCCTTTATCTTGCGGTGCAAGCTTTTGTCGTATTCCCATTTCCACCATGTCTTTTCGAGCATTAATACTGTCTTTAGTCTGGCGTGGAATGTTTAATAAGGTGCCAATTAAACTGTCGCATACATTTTTTTCAACATGCATGACATCTAGGCAGTGTCGCACCTCCAAATATTCCTAGTATGGTAGCTCCCAAAATATGGACTTATTTTTCCGAATATTTTTGGGTGGTGCTTTGGCGTATTTTCTAAAAACAACATCAAGGTTTTTGATCCGCTTGAAGGTACCCTTCCCATCCAATGGACGACGTGCCACTTCGAGCTCATTTTTCCCATTGAATGTCTTCTTTCTCCTACTGTATGGGTGATTAACGGGGAGAAACCTGCGATGCCCCATAAAAACATTATTCTTACAATATTTCAACCTCAGCACCTGCGTTTCATCTTCACAGATAGGGCATGCTTTTGCTCCTTTCGTACTGTAACCTGACAAATTTCCGTATGCGGGAAAATCATTCACTGTGCAAAATACTATGGCCCGCAATTTAAAGACCTCTTTGCTGTACGCATCCCATACCCAGACACCAGTCTTCCATAATTTTTGGAGGTCCTCAATTAATGGTGCGAGATATACATCTATGTCATTTCCGGGTTGTCTGGGTCCTTGGATCAGTAATGACATCATTATATACTTGCGTTTCATGCACAACCAAGGATGAAGATTGTAGATGGATAAAAGAACTGGCCAAGTACTGTGCTGACTGCTCATACTTGCGAAGGGACTCATTCCATCTGTGCTCACCACAATCCTAAGGTTTCTCGAGTCGGAACCAAATTCTTTGAATTGTCTATCAATATTTCTCCATTGAGGAGAATTAGCCGGGTGTCTTAGTTTTTCGTCCTTTTTTCGCTCTTCTTCATGCCAGCGTAATAATTTCGTATCTTTAGAATTTGCGAATAACCGTTTAAACCTCAATATTATCGGTAGATACCACAGCACCTTGGCCGGAGGCGGGTCCTTTTTTTCTTCATCGTTACAATCGTCAGTTTCGTTGCCCTTACGCTTATAGCGTGAAACGCCGCATTTAGGACATACATGCATGGACTCGTACTCTTTACGGTACAATACACAGTTATTAGGACATGCATGTATTCTTTTAATCTTCAATCCCACTGGACAGATCAACTTCTTTGCCTGATATATTGTACACGGTAACTCGTTGTTATTCGGGAGCATTTCTCGTAAAAGTTGTAGTAAGGACGTGAAACTCTTATCGCTCCAACCACTGTCGGCTTTTAAATTCAATAATTTCAACACAGCTGACAGTTTAGTAAATGCGGTACACCCGGGATACAACGGCCTTTTGGATTCATCCGGCTTTTATGTTAGCGTGATTTAATTAGTATTTGAAAAAAATTCGGCAGCATTTTCCCTTAACTCCCCAAGTACGTGTACATACCACATACTTGTAGGAGCAATAAGGAGAAATACTGTCGAATTTTTCTCAAATACTAATTAAACCCGCTAACATGTGTTCACATCCTAAATGAGACACAATATCCAAAGAGCAGTCCCAAACCGGGGACTATCCAAAATTAATCCCTATTGGATTAATTTTGAACGGGCATGGACCTACAAGCATATTAATAGGTCGGTTATTGGACAACAATACACTAATTATTTTACAACCATGCATGCATTAATCAAACCCTAAACCGTAAATAAGCAATAAAAAGTAATTAACAGAAAATTATTGAAAGAAAAGAGAAGTATTACTAACCTTAACAAGAAAAAGAGAAGCAAATCACAACTAAAAATCAGCAATCTTAGATGCCCGCTGCGCAAAAATCAGATTCCAGCCATCCAGAGGAGAGAGAGTGATCAAAATGGCGCTGGAAGAAAAGTTTTAAGTCAGCTGAACCCTAGATGACCTTTTCTACACGGATAATTAGCGATAAATCCGTTTAGCTCTCCCAATATATCTACACGGCTAATTAAATAAAAAACCGTGTGAGAATCACTATTCCTACACGGATATTTAATTAAATATCCGTGTAGCTCTATAATATTCATACACGGTTATTGAATTATATATCCGTGTAGGATGATAAATAGCTACACGGATATTTAATTTATTATCCGTATAGGATTAACTTTTCTACACGGATTTCTGCTCAAAATCCGTTACGAATCTGAAGGGTTTAGGGTTTACTTAGGGTAGTCCAAACATCGCGCGGGAGTTCAAACGCTCTTCTCCCTTAATTCTATTTAATCACCTCTGATTTTATTGAAAAATCGCACTACACAGAATTTGCCTCCTAGTGTTAACCAGGATTTTACAAATCAGAAAAAAAAAAAAAAAAAAACGAAATGGAGAGTCCTCCTAGTGTTAACCAGAATTTGCCCACAGTGCAAAATCCTCCATATGAATATCCTCCATCTGAAAATCCTACTCCATCTGAAAATCCCGCAAAAAATCCTACGGCCGAAGACCCCCAAGATGATTCCAACTGGGCTCCCATAATTCCTCCACCGCTTCCTATTCCCGCTGGTTACCTTCCTCTCGTTGGTCCATCTGAAACCTTCCAGTTCTCTGATCCACATCCAGACATAGTTGAGTGGAGTGATTTAGCCCCCCGTAATTGAATTAACATCATTCCCTGATGAATCTGATCACTACCAGTTCTCTGATGATGAGCCCTACAGTCCAGAAGGTCCTATAGATGATGATGATGTTTGGTAATCTTTGAAAAGAAGCAAGAGAATTTGGGACAATGTAAACAAGATGGAGGCAAGAGAATCAACTACTTTCCTAAGAAAAAAAGGCGCAGCAATTAGTTGGAAATGTTTTGTATTTTGTTGGTTTTATATTTTGTATTTTCATTTCAGTTATATGTCTAGATTTTTTTTTTTCTATGATATCTAGCTAGTTTTTTTTTTTTTTTTTTATTTCTGTGATGTATGGTGTATGTTATTTTAATGTTTTCTATTTCTGTGATGTATGGTTTTATATTTAAATTTCTGTTTATATTTATATTTTTGAATAATCTAACTAGCTAATGTTATCTTTAAATATAAAAATAATAACAAAATATGAAATTGAAAAAATAATTTGAAATTTTTGAACTACACAGATATTAACGTTCAGATCATATTTAATATAATAAAATATCAACATATATATTAAGAGAAGTTAGGATACTTTGATAAATTTTAGGACATGGAAGAATTTCAAATTCAGAGGAGGAAGAAATGAACTGGGGGGACTTAGAAAATTTTTGAAGACATAATCTGATTTTGAACTGCTATAAGGATTCCTACATGGATTTTTATTACAAATTCATGTGCAATAGCTATCCTACACGGATATTTAAGTATATATCCGTGTAGCTCTCCTCTTTTCCTACACGGTTTATTATGTAAATATCCGTGTAGGAAGACTTTTTCAACACGATATTTACGTAACTATCCGTGTAGGAAAAGATGATATTTATTTCAAAGCATGCGTGCCCTATTTTTTTCATGTATTCATCACTGTGAATTAGAAATATTAAATATTAACAAATTTAAAATTGAATATACAGAAAATAAACACAGAAAAACGAAGAGTAGCCTTAAATCCTATATATCCTCGGAATCGGTTCCTCTTAAATCTATCTTTCTCTAAGTGAAAAAATGTCGCATGTCACAGAAGAACAACCTGTTGAGGCACCACCACCACCTGTTGAGGCACTACCACCACTTTCAAAGGATTTCATGCCAATGCCTTGGATCCCACCCAGGTACAAACGACCACCACCAGGTTATCCCAGAAGTCGGCCATGGCCACCATGGCCGACACGCCCACGTCGCAGCCCTAGGGGCCATCCGCCATCGATGCCCTACATTCGTCGGACAAAGAAAAAATCTGTTGTTTAGAGTTTTTTTTTTCAATTTTATTATATCAAATTTTTTAGAACATTTTTTAATATTTACCAGTAGTAATATATGAAAGTTTATTTGTTTACAATTTTGTTCTTTTGTATTTATTTTTTGTATTAGTTATATAATTTTAAATTTTTTAATATTTAATATTTCTAACACAGTGATGAATATTTGTATTTGTAAAATAGTGTACAAGAATGAATACATAAATTATAAAGAAATTAATATTTACAAAGTTCAGAAGAATGAATATTTATAAATGAATACATTTCTTAATTTATAAGAATGAATATTTAAAGAGCTTCACAGCAATGAAAACATCTACATAAGTTCATTTTTATATTTAAATAATCAAAATATGAAATTGAAAGTATATTAAATTTAAAAAAAATAAAAATAGAGAATCCTACACGGATATTTAACTACATATCCGTGTAGGAATATGAATAATATAATAAAATATTTATATTATATCATATTTAATAAAATTTCACATCCGTGGGCTATCCTACATGAATATTTAACTGAATATCCGTGTAGGATGATAAATAGCTACACGGATTTCTGCACAAAATCCGTTATGAATCTGAAGGGTTTAGGGTTTACTTAGGGTAGTCCAAACGTCGCGCGGGAGTTTAAATGCTCTCTTCTCCCTTAATTCTATTTAATCACTACTGATTTTAGTGAATATCCGTGTAGGATGATGAATAATATAATAAAATATTTATATTACTTCATATTTAATAAAATATAGATTTTAATAATCTATATTTTGTATAATTTATTGCTTTCCATAAAAAAAGAACTTATCAAAATATTTATAATTCCTATAAAGAACTTGTTAAAATATGACATAAAATGCAAAATGTAAAATTAATGCTCTCCATAAAAAAATCATAAGAAACCATTCCAACACAGATATTTAATTAAATATCCGTGTAGGATTGTTCATTTTTTTTTTTTGGGTAGCCTCTCAATTAAATTATATATAAAATCAGAATTTTTTTTTCCCAAAAACACATCCCCCAAAACATAATATAACAATTGAAATTTATAATGACACTAATTAATTTATACAAGTCTATATTGTTCTTTACAAAATTTCAAAATAAACCATCTTGCCCATATCTCTCTCACTTGGTTGACCTCGGTTCCTTATTTGTGACGAGGCTGGCTAAGATATACCTTGCAGGTCCTCGTGCAGAAGTGCTTGCATCTGTGGGTAGGAAATATGCTTGCGGCAACTAAAGAGGCATTAGGGCAAGGGACACGTGCAACTTCAAGAAGGTTCTGGAAGTTGCACATATCCCTCGCCCTAATGCCTCTTTAGGTTGCCGCAAGTCTTTTTCATACCCACAGATGCAAGCGCCACGAGGACCTAAACTCATATGTGCCTCATATTGTCCCTAAACTCCCCAAATATGATACTCGTAAAGAGAGGGTTCAAAATGGCGCTGGAAGAGAAGCATTTTATATCACCTGAACCCCCAAATATGATACTCGTAAAGAGAGGGTTCAAAACGGCGCTGGAAGAGAAGTATTTTATATCACCTGAACTCTAGATGACCTTTCCTACACGGATATTTAGATATTAAACCGTGTAACTCTATCGACATATATACACAGCTATTTAAATAAATATACGTGTACAAATAACTCTCCTAACACGGATATTTAAATAAATATCCGTGTAGCTCTCGCACAATTCCTACACGGATATTTAACTAAATATCAGTGTAGGAAATGTAAACTTCAAACGGCTTTTTTGAAACACTGTTTTTCAATGAAATATCCGTGTGGGATTCTTAGAGATATCATTGATCATTGGAAAAATCATATTTGGCACACGGTTTTACATAAAACAGTGAAAATCCGTGTACCACCACAGTGTAGGAAGCGCCATTCTGTAGTAGTGTAGATTCGAATCGAGTTATTATATATGTTATGAGAAAAGTAATTATTTAATATTAGATTGAAAATCAAGTTATTATTTGAAATCATTGGTACTTAAAAATACAAAATCATCACATCATCAAATTACTATTAGATCACGGTTCAAAGTAATTAAAAATTCAGAATCATATGAATTCTCTTCAGAGATCATGTTTCTTAATTTTTGAATAACTATTTTTTTCATTGGAATGCTTTTTTTTTTTAATGAAAATATGTTCATTTTTTTTCTTATAACGTCCCGTTGCATCGCACGGACACAATACTAGTATATATATATAAAATAAAATAGTTTCTCTCTTTAGACGCGTTCTCTTTCTCTCTCTATTTTTTTAATTATATTAAAATTCAGAAAATAAAATCCCCAAAATAAAAAAATCGCCAAGTCCAAGAAAAGATAGGTAGATTTGAAAATCACGGCATCACC
Source organism: Carex cristatella (assembly GCA_024447775.1). Lineage (NCBI taxonomy): Eukaryota > Viridiplantae > Streptophyta > Magnoliopsida > Poales > Cyperaceae > Carex > Carex cristatella. Next base: position 275,092 of record JAJHPF010000026.1, on the reverse strand, counting down.
AAGGCCAAAAGTAAAACATTGACAATTTTAGAAAAAAAAAAGTTTAAATTTAAATTCCAACATTATGGACTTGACACATCATGAAACAATATTTAATATCATATAATATGAAAAATTATTGTAAATTTTTTTTTATAATAATCATTGTAAAATAATTTTTCATCTTTTAGGTATATCAAATAATGCATAATACAGGCCTATGTTTAATTATGGAAATAAAAAAAATTTGTCATTTTTCACAAAGCTAAGTAATAGACTGGATTTAAACGCTAAGATTTCATGCTAATTAATAGTCGTAATTATTTCAGCAATTAATGCTAACATTGGTACTTCATTTCGGTTTACACACTAAAAATAGTTAATTAATTATTTGCAGATTTTCATTTTCAAATTTAATAAGAAAACAAGACACAAATATAGAAAATATACATAGCTTAGGAAATTATAAATATGATATTTTGAAAGAAAAATAGAAGTAGCGTCTTCCTGAATTAAATGCTTCTATATTTAATTATTACCGTATCACCGTATCCGTATCATATCCGATATGATTCTCGTATCCGTATCCATACAATATAGCTTCGAGCTCTCGTCGATCTTACTCTCACACCAGTGAGCCTTCTAAACCGGCATCCTCCACGGTACCAGCATAATGCCTAAGGGTCCTCATAGACTGCAGAACCTGCAAATAAAAAAGAAATATGGACTAAAATTAAGAGACATATATAACATAACAAATATTCTAGCTTTGGGTTACTTGAATGATTTTCAGATATAAAATTATTAACAAATATTCTAATTTCATAAAAAAATATTCCACCAAAAAATCGAATCAACTTGGGCAATTAAAAATTTGCTCGGAATGAAAATGCATGTGACCCCTAAGCTGACCACGTCAAAACATTCTGCAAAAATCACAATTTAGACCACATGTGTCGGTCTAATCTTGCATAAATTAAAAATATCTAGACAATTATGACCACATAAGTCGTTCTATTTTAATTATGTGGAATAAGCTTGCATAGCAGTGATGAGATAACTAATGTCTTATTAACTTAAATTTATATTGATTAAATGCATGCTTGTTCACACTTGTCCACTCTTGGTATAATTTAAATTTGAGTGGGGTTAAAATGTATTATTGGTTGTGCCTTACAGTTGAGAGCGACTATTTCAATTTTGAAAATAGAAATAAAAATGTAAAATATGATTGAAGCACAAAATTAATGGTGCATTTTAACCTATGTCACCCGATACTCCACCCGGAGTCTGTACCCGTATCGGGTTCGTATCGGACACGGATACGCATCCGATATGTGTCAAATACGCCAGCTGGCGGCGTTTCCTTAACCCTCTGATACAGTCGCGATACGACTCCGAAACGGTCTGATACAACATTGAAACACTCTGATATGGCTCCAAAACGCTCGGATACGCACGATACACCAGCGTAGACCAGATCTTGTGCACCGTGCATGGACCACTAGCAACATATAGCTCTTTACCATTACACCAATTCTCATTTGATGTTACAATCTACTTGCGTTTATATTTAACATACACCACAATTAGTTTTTGATATTTAATTTATATAACACAAGTGTTAAATTAAGAAATTATTAAAATATTATATATAGTAGCCGTATTGTATATATTCAGAATTTTTGAAAATTACCGTATCGCCGTATTTATATTATATCCGTATTTTATCCGTATCCATGCAACATAGATTTTAACCCTACTCTTAAAATGTTGCCGTATTTTAGCAATCAATAAAGCAGGGATAATCGTATATCTCTTATATGCTTGTTCACACTGTACACTTTATTAATAGAGGATATTACAAAATAGCAGGTATAATAACAATTGATTATGACTTATGTCTCCCTAAACTCATCCCGAATAAACGTGCATCACAAATCGACAAGTATATTCCATCAATCTTGCATCATATGAAACACATGCATGCTCTACTTTGCAATAATGCTTCTTATTAAACACCAAGTGCATCCCACATGATCATCATCTATGCAATATTTTTTTGTAATAATTTTTTTTTCTTGTATTTCAGATCGAATGAACTCTACATTAACAATTGTTGTGCCGATATTTTTTTTTTCCCTTGTTCTTTATTTCCTTTTACAAAAAAAGGAGAACAAAAGTCAACTTGGTACTTCATTGTCATAAACTCAGATTTTACAATATTAGTGTGGAAGTGATAATGTGTATGTGAAAACTGATATCATCTGTCCGTATACTAATTCATATTCAAATTTTTATCGATTTGAATATTTAAATCAGATAATTTGCAGATAAGGATACAAATATAGATATAATTTGTGCGGATACGGATACGGATCTGATACAATTTTATTTTCGGAAGATGATATTGATACGGATCCAATTTTATTTACAGAAGCTGATACCCGATACATATCTGTATTCTATCTTTTAATTTTTTTGAATATCCTTTTGGTTTAGAATAATATAAGTTCACAAAGAAGAGTATTTTTTTTCTTGGTATCTTTTGATAAAATATACGATTTTGTTGGTAATTAATATTTGTTAACAAGATATATTATATAATGAAATATCTAATTTAACATTATAGAAATTATGTTGTTCACATAATGATTAAATATCCGAATTATTTTTGTATTTTATTATTTTATTTTCTAATAAGAAGAATAATTTATTGAATATATGATAATTTTGTTATAATATTTTAATTAGGAATCAAATTATATCTGTATTTTTTAATATTCTGTATCTATATCTGTTAAATATATGATCCGTATCCGTATGATATATATATATATATATAGACACACACACAGAGACATACATACATACATACATACATATAGAGAGGGAGAGAGAGAGAGAGAGGAGGGTTCAAATGCACCATCATTTTGTACTCCAATATGCTCCACATTCTTTATCTCTATTTTCAAAGTCCAAACAGTTAATCTGAACTGCTTAACATGATTTTCATAATAAAATATACTTGGAGACCAAATTTTATATTTTTTTCACAGGTACAATATCACTTTATCGAATAGTCCAAAATCTCCTTAATACAGTGATTTTGCACCTCTCTAAAAAATAGTAAAATAAAATAAAAAATAATATAAAATTTGATCTCCAAGCATATGTTATATATGAGCAAAGCTAGAATGTAATGGGCTCACCAAAAGAGTTCGGTAAGCACAACTCCAGAAATATATCGGTTGACTTCAAATAACGAATCCAAAGTGTTGAAATCAATGTACTTCATTAGTGATACATGTACATGCAAAATTTTGAAAGTTTTGAATTCATTTCTCAAAAGACCAAACGGTCAAAGAAATGATAAAAAATAAATATCTAAAACAACTTATAAAAATGTTCATTATTTAATTTGACCGCTTTAGCAACTGATCAATTCGAAACTTTCAAAATTTTACATGTACATTCATCACTCATGAACTATATGAAATTCAACGGTTTAAATTTATTGTATGAAACCGATTCCATATAATTTTGGAATTGTACTCACCAAACTTTCTTGGTGAGCATATCATATCCTAGCTTTGCACTCTCTCTAGAGACTTTTTTATAAACCATAATTAAAAAACATAATTATATGAAAACAATATGATTGCCGCAAGATTTCGAAAACCATAAGAACCGAGAATAAAACTCGGTCTGATGTCTCAGGACCGAAAATTAAACTCGGTCTCTATCCAAATTTTTGGTTTTTTCCGTCATGCCACAGAAAATTCCCGTTTGAACTACAGACCGATTTTTTTTTTCGGTTCCCAAGTTCAAGATCAAATTATTTTTTCGGTGTCAAGCTCAAGACCGAATTTTTTTTTCAGTCCCAAGCTCAAGACCAAATTTTTTTTTCGGTCCCAAGCTCACAACAGAAACTGTTGCTTCTAATTCCAGCCAATTAAACAAAAAAAAACTGATTATTTTTAATTTCATTTGACTCCGTAACTCAAGGTGACTCTTTTCTCCAGTTAATAGTACTGGATTCATACATTTTTCAGTTAGCATGCTTAAAAAGACAACTAATGTATCCCAACAACGTGATCAATTTAATTTGAAAAATTATGAAATTTAAATGGTTAAGTATGTATTATATTTTGATTAATCCAACTAATAAATTTTGGATCCAGATATTATATCAAAAGCTTGAGTAAAATCCCAATTTAATAACTTACAATATTTTTCTTAAGAACATTTATTTATGGTAACTTTAAAAGTAATATCATTAGAGATATAATATGGATGTTGCTTTATTTTATTTTATTTTTTAGTTATAATTTTCTCTAAAGTTATTTTTAGTTGGGATATGTTATATGTTATTTTCGTATTTTTTAAATTATAATTTATAGCTACTTTTTTTTAATGGAAGACATTGAATACACGAAATTGCCGATTAAAAATTGCCAATATGTTATCTTTTTAAGTTATAATTTATCTTAATTAGTTACTCATGAATAAATGTTTTTATTATGTGATGATGTTATGTGTATGTTTTATTTCATTTTTTTTTTATTTTCTTACATTCAATTGATTCGGATCTTATGTGTATGTTATGCGTTTGAAATTTCGTGTCTGTGGTACACATTTATTAATACTTGAGATATTTTCTGAAAAAAAAATCACAAACAACTTAAAAATTATTTTCAATTTTTCAACAGAAATTTGAACGTAATTGGAAAACTTACAGACTTTTTTTTGTTTATAACCGATTAATAAAAAAAAATTACAAAATTGGGTGGTTTGCAACACCACCGGTTATACAAGAAAGAATGAGAGATTAGGTGTGACAAGACTTAAAAAATTGAAAAAATAAATGGGGACCGAAAGGAAAATTCGGTTCTGAGACATCAGACCGAGTTTTATTCTCGGTTCTTATGGTTTTTCAAAATCTTACGGCAATCATATTGTTTTCGTATAATCATTTTTTTTAATTATGGTTTATAAAAAAGTCTCCTCTATATATGATTTTATCGATATCTTATTTGATCCGTTTGCAGTATCCCGATCTTTTGGGATTAGTAAAGATCGCAAAAACCCAAAATAATTTAGGAACTAAAGATTCCATTACAACATAAAGTACCAAAACAATAATATTATATAAGCATATAGACAGCTGGCAAATTAAACTAAATTAATTGCTTACATAATAAAGTATATATGTTACCAGGAACGTGTCTACATAATGTTGGCTAGCTGTTGCCTTCTCGTGATATACGGTGACAAAAGTTGTTATGACAATATGACATCTTACTTTAATATAAAATTTAAATAAAAAATAAAATAGTTATTTTATGTCTATGAGTAGATCGAGATAAGAGTAGATCCGATGCTCATTGATGGGATCTACTTTTAAGTTCAATTAATTCTAACATTGTATGATTAATATTAAAATCTATGCGCACAGAAAATAAAATAAATCTGCACAGTTTTTAATTAGTTTGCATAAATCTTAATGCAGATGAATGATCATTACATCCATCGAACCAAAGTAGGTCTGAATTCCTATGAGTACTGTACACCACAAATTATAAAATCTAAAAGTAGCCACTGCTCAATCCATGCTCGCCAATTATAAAAAGCTGGAATGAGATATTCAGCGTTGTTCTCTTCTGAAATCGAATCAAGGATCCTCCAGCAGTACAATTTTGTATTTGATCTATCTACTAAAATCTGAGTTGTTGGTGCTAAATGCTTTTCCGAGCACCCATCTCTTGTAATTTTGTATTTTGAACTTTTATAATTGTGACGAGAGAGGTTAGGGTCCGATGTCCATCGGACTCAAACTGAGTCGATGGGTTTTATAGCCGTTCGATCTGTTTTAAAATCTGTGCACAAAGCTTTAATATCCGTACACAGATCTTAAAGCGGATTGGACTATTATTGAACTCATCGAACGCAAATTTGAGTCTAATGGACATTGGACCCAAGTTGCTCTCAATTGTGACTAGTTTTAAATCTAACCATATATCAAATAATGGGTGATATTAAATATGCAAAAATTTTAGACGAATTTTATTCAAAAATAAATAATTTAAAATATACAATTTTCTTATATATCATGTATAACAGAAATTGACGATTTTAATGCTCATTGAAATATAATAATAACCATTTACCATGCAGGAAATGAGATAATAAAATGAAGGATGATACATATGTTTAATTTTTGATTTTACAATTAAATTGAGATTAATCAACTCATAAAGTTATTGATATTTTCTACGCATTATTACTTATCACATTTATTTAGAAAATATTAGTTTGCAATTTCATTTACGGGTAAAGGAAACTATTTACAAGTAGATGGGACTAGTATATACAATAGGTCAAAGCGGATCGGATAGATATTAAAGCACCGTGTACAGATTTTAAAGCGCCGCTTTAAAAAAAAACCAAGAACCGGCCAATAATTAACCGGTTTCTATTAAAAATTAAGGACCGGCTAATTATTGGCTGGTTTGGATATATTAAAAATTCCGTAACTTTTGTGGGCATATTTGACAATTTTCATTTAATGTTGGATATAAATAAAAATCACGACTATTTTGGTGACAAATCAATACTTGATTGGTAATTTTTCGAAAGAGATTCAAATATGTAATTAGTAACGATTGATTATTTATCGACACAAGGGAGATGGTACTAATGTATATAATAGGTCTTCTTGTGGTGAACTCAATCTTTAATTAGTAATTTTTCGAAAGAGATTCAATATGTAATCACAAACAGAGCAAATATTTTAGGACATAATTTGTCGATCAGTGTCCTGCAGCAATTGAGCTGGCTCCTTAGTTTTTTCACCAAACGATCTTGCACATCTTTCTCGCCATACTATGAAGTGCATAATCAGCATAATTGCTCAGTGCCTTGGTGTTAGACGTCGTACCTGATCTGTATCAGTGATGTTCAGTACTGGGTTTGCAAGTGGTGTACCATTTCCGCTGTTCTCTTGCATAATGGGCACCTTGTTAATTATTAAGACGCATCCCCGCTTCTTAAAATTATCATGTTTCAAAATGCAGTTTCTTATTGCCAGCCAACCAAATATCACCATTCTTGGCGGTGCTCTTAATTTCCAGATTTTCCTCAAGTTTGATGCCAGTACCGGTCCCCCCCTTCAGGGTTTTGTATTCTGAACTTACCGAAAATGCCCCTGTACCGTTGGGTTTCCACTGGAGGTCATCTGGTATTTGGTAGGTTAATAAGAATTTTATATAAGTCGATCAGATCACCATTTATTTATTTATTTATTTTTTTTTTTTGTAGAACTTTGTTTTGTACCATAAAAAAGTTAGGAAAAAAGTTAGTTAAAAGTTAATAAACATTTTCTATAAAGATAGTAAAAATATATTAGGAAATACAATAACCCACTTATGATGATATGATCGACTTATATAATATAAACTTTCAAACATACAAACATTGAATTTTAAATCTCAAAAGTTCTTTCTTTGTTTGTGAAAGTTATTTTCCAATTTATTATTACGGGGCTACAAAAGATGTTCTCACCGGTCAGAATCATCTTTTAGCTTTTACAATTCTATTCCCCCCTTCTCTAATGGATGGATGCATAAATTGGTGTCTTTGAAAAAATGCAGAATCGGCCAATGCGAAGGGGCCCCACAGAATTCAAGAATCCAACTATTTTGGATAAAAAAAAATTTCAGAAAATCTGCCGAGCCAATCCGGTTTAAAAGATTTTAGGCGGAAAAGTCGTTCGGACGAAAAACTCAGACAAATATTGGCTCGCACTCGGCCAATACCGTTTTGACTCAGCTGATTTTCCAAACCATGATCAATTCTTGTCAATATCATCCAAACTAAGTCTACACTCAGTGTTGGATATGAATGAAGTTATTATTATGATCGTGTCTAAAGAAACTCCAGTTTTGATGTTAATTCCAGAGTCTCCTAGATTCGAGGATAGAGATCATGAAATACGTTTAAAAACACTAACCGAATTTTCTGAAGTTTTATCCAACAACTTTTTCATGGTTTTAGAAAAAAAGTAAGAATAATGCCCTTTTGTTTATAGTTTCAGATGCAGGAGATGAAAAACTATGATGCCATGATCTATTTTAACTGTGGAGAGATGATTAAGGTGTTTTCTTGTCTTGATTGGAGAATATAATTAAATTAAGGACTGCTTTGGGGAAAACAGAAGTTTCTTTTAGGACTGCTTAGAAAAAAAATTAACCACCTCTAATTGTCTGGTAAATTTGGGAAGGTTTCACAATTTAATTTGGTGCTAAATGGGTACGCATAACAACCAGCATATCTTGTTTAATTATATATATTGTTTTTCAGATTCCTAAATTAGGAGTGGATGGCCACTAATCTATTTGATTAGTATTCTAGTAGAACAATACGTGTCAGTTACCAGTAATAAATAATATATTGTATTGTTTAGTTCAAATCAGTTCCAGCTTTAGATGAAGTATTATGTTTTTGTAGTGTTAGCAATATCTGTTGTGAGTTTTTTATTGATGATTCTAGCATTGAGATGGTTGGTTAGGAAATAGAGTCTTAGAACAATGACTATCTATAAAAGTCGAGAGTTCAAGCTCTGTTCATGACTTCGCAGTCTCTATAATAATAATAAAAAAATAAAAAAAAAGAAGGACGACTCCAACACTGATAATATAAAATATTAATGTAAGCTATACAACCATACATGGACATTACTCCTTAGTATCGGTTCTCATGTGAGGAACCGAAAATGAAGTTTTTTTTTTTTTCTAATTTGTAATGTGGTTAGTGTTTAAATTTGCTAGTCATAAATATTAATCTAATATAATCTCAAAATCACTAATTAAACAAAGTACCAAATATTACATTTTCTCAAATTTAACCCTTTACAACTATTTTGCTAACTAAAAAAATAAGAATTAAATAAATTACAATATGAAAAAGGAGGTAGCACAGTTGGCTAGAAAAAAGTCCTATAATTGTTGTACTCAAAGGTCGAGAGTTCGATTCCCCCTCATAACTTCACAGCTTTTGTGAAAAAAATTTTAAAAAAAAAAAATTACAATACATACTAATGAAAGACTAGTTAATTCAACATATCTGACCAGTATAAAAACAAAAAATTGATTATAAACTTCAACTAAGAGTTTTGAGACATCAAACAACATTTTGAGAATGAGAATTTTTGAGCTTGTTGATTTCTAAGCATATGAGCATTTTGGAATGAAATCATACACTAATTAAAATTGGAGAGTTTCTATCAAATGTTATCCACGTTTAGATCATACCGTTTATTTATCACATTTTCGATGAACATCTTGAGCCCCTTGCCACCCTTTTCCAGCCTCTTGCCTAGACATTGTTGTTGAAAATAATCCATATGAAAACCCGTAGTATAATTACAGGTGACGCATCGATATGTGGCTCAGGTCTTGGTGGGCTCACAGTGACAAATCAATTTTCGGATTCGGTTTGGCGAGATCAAAATTTCGTGATTCAGAAATAATTCGGATATAATTCAGAAATGATTCGGTATTATTTGGATCAGAGATCTCAATTTTGTAAGGGAGCAAAAACAAAAAAATAACCAAACAATAAAATTATCGGAAAAATTCAAGAATAATTTGTAAATTTCACGAATTATTCGGTTAAAGTTTGGTGAACTGAACAATTCGCCGTTCGGTTCGGTATCACAAAAAAACCGAATAATTTCCGAATTATTCGCGAATCTTGTACCTCCTCAAAACTCATTATATGATGGTTATATTCACATGAGATCCAATAAATAAAAAGGAGGCTAAAGCTACAGCAGATTTATTTAATCTAATTGAAGAACCGACCCAGAGGTCCATTAATTTATTTGGTCCAACAAACCTGGGCCTAAATTTTCCTTGTTTTGGGCTGTTGTAGTCGAAATAGAAATTTCTCATCCAATATTTGTTTTGGTGACATCACAGTGACAATTTAATGATATGAAAAAAATAAAGTTCGACGGTGTTAAAAAATTGCGATTTAAAAGTAATTCGGAATTATATATTGAGAGCAAAATATATATATATATATATATATATATATATATATATATATATATATATATATATATATATATATATATATATAATTTGCAAAAAATCGTAATCCAAAACCCAACATAATTTGTGAAGCCCTTCAATGAGATCCGGATCCAATATGAAGTTGATTCCATAGTTTATAGTCAATGAATATGATTAGGTTTTAAGATTGTTTAAGACAGTTCATATTTATTATGATTGGGAGAGTTCATATTTTTTAAATAGGTTCTCTCATTTTTTAAGAGGTATATAACATGTGCTTTCCTTAGAAAATTTCATAGTGTTAATGTTGTTACATATTATTATTATTATATAATTAAGTTGTTTTTATTTGGCATTGAAAAAATATTTACTTTATGTGTGAAATTTATTATACCTTTAAATTATATTTGATGGTATGAGAAGGACAGGTTCGTAGCCGCATTACGCGAACTTTCAAATCTTTTTATTTTCATTAATGATTTTCAAATTGTAAAATTAATAAATATTCTAATTTCGCCAAGAATATTCCTTTGAAAATTGAATCAAGTTCTGAAATTATAAAAATGGGTGTCCAATAGAAGCTAGGAATCTAGGATTAAACACTACAAAAAATTACATATTTAACGGTGTTACGATAGCAAACGCCTGGATAAGTATAGAGATCGGGCGGCGCTTGTTCTATCGCGTCTGAATAGTTCTAAATTCAATTGCCGGGTTGAAAAATCCCCTCCCGTGCGTCCGCGCGAAAAATTAAACCCTCTTTAACATTACAGCAGAACAATTTTACTGTGACTAGTATCAGAGACGGTGTTGATTTTTCACAAAAAAAAAAAAAAAAAAAAGAAAAACAAAAATTATCGGATACTATTAGCCACCACATCTGCGACCGGCAAAAGCGCCGGTCGCTAATATTATTTATTTTATTTTTTTTAAAGCGGCGAAATTTTTCTGCGAAATTTTTCGCCCCAAGTTCGCCCCAAGTTCGCGCGCCAGAGACCAGAAATCGCCCCAAATTTTTCACAAATCGCGCCAGACACGTACAAATCACCCCCAAAACCCTTGTTCTCCGCCTTTCTCCCTGTCTTCCGTCTCCGCCTTTCTCCGTGTCATCCGTCTCCGCCACAACCAAGTCGCGCAGCGCAGAACCAATCTTCCGCCTTTCTCCGTTTCTCTCCCTGTCTTCCGTCTCCATGTCAACGAATTGCCGCTAATTGCCACTCGCAGCAGAACCAACACGTGCCACTGATTGCCGCTGATTGCCGCTGATTGCACAAGAACCAACTCGCGCCACTGTCAAAGAAGGTTTGAAATTTGTGAATTTACTGAAATTTATGAATTTTCTGTTTTTTTTTTAAGCTTGCTGAATCTGTAAAATTTGTGAAATTCGGTGGTTAAAGGGTATAAATCTGGCAATGAGTTGGGTATAAATCTGGTTCGGGTATTAATCTTGCTGTTTTTTTTTTGTTGGTTCGGGTATAAATCTGGCACTGACTCGGGTATAAATAGGGTAGTGACTGAGTTATCTGATATTTGCTGGAATTTTTTTGAGTTAAATCAAGGCATATTTAAGACTTTGTTAGACTAGGCGTCGGTATTTTTTCCACTGCTTTGTTATGTAGATTATTTATTTTGTCTATTGCTTGGCAAGGTTTTGTATTACTTCAAATTTTCTCCTTTTTTCTTTCTTCTTTTTTTCAAAACAAAAATTAGATTTCACACCACACTTGGAGCTTGAAGATAAGAGGCCGCCTGACAGGAGAGTCAATGGTGTATTTTTTGTTGATATGAACAACTATTGCTACTGGAGGTTTTTTTATTTTTTGTTTGGTTTTGATATGAAAAAAAACAGATCTTTGGGTTTTTGAAAAAAAAAAAAACAGATTTGCTGGTAGAAATGAGAAGCATCCAGCTTTATCGGATTATTGGGTGTTGGGTTATTGGCTCTTGGTGATGCATATTTCTCCTGTGATGACCTCTAGGTAGTAGCATAGTCTGACTGTTGCCCTTCTTGTGACATTGCCTCTATGGCTAATTTTTCTGTTTTGATTGTGTGGGTTTTTGCTTCTGATTTGTGGTGTACCAGTTTACTGGTAAATAGATTTGGAAATTTTTGGTTTGTGGTGTGGAAATGTTACCGGGTCCAATACCAATCGGATATACCATGGTCAATTTGATGCAATAATTATAAAGGAAATGTTACCGGGTCCAATACCAATCAGATATAAATCTGATTTTTTCCAATAGGGTATACAAGTCACTGAATTGCTGCATTTTCCTTGTTATTTTTTTAGGTTTGGTACACAGAGAACATAGAATAGATTAATTATTTGTTCATTGATTTTTTTTCTTTTTCTTGGAAATGGTAAGAGAGAAAGCCGTGTAAATGAGATCTATTGAAATGATCTATTACTGCATTTCCATAAGCTGAATGTTGGACATTGATTAATTATTTGTTCATTGATTTTTTTTTCTTTTTTAGGTTGGATGTTGGACATTTGCATTTTCACCCTTCATTTTATTTTTGAGAACAAAGGTACTGGCTGAAACTTTGCTACCTTTCAATTCATAAGCTGAATTACTGTTAGAGAAAGTAATCACTGTTTTCTTATAGCAGAATTTTTACTTGATTGTGAGCAAGATCAATTTATATCAGATGAAAGTATACCTCACTGTTTTATGACACCAGAAAAAGAGCAAAAATCTGTCAAATGTTCTTGTAATGTGGATTGGGTCAATTAAAACTTATTGTACTGTTTATTTCTGTTTTGTTTTAAGTTATTTTAGTCTTGTACTAGATTGCAATCAAATACTGTTCAATCTTGTACTGTTCAATTCTGTATAATAGTAGAGAAGTATGTTGTGATGCTGTCTGACCACAGATGCTAGTTGGTACCAGCAGCCATTTGCCATCTGGTACAGTGTACTAGTCGCTACTGGATTCTACCAGCCGGTACCAAACTGATCTTATACTAAAACAGCCTCGCTTTGTATTGCTATTTTGTAGTTAGTATCCACCTTGTTGAATTGAAATGAAACTTCTATTTTATAGGATATTGATAGATGAACACTTAAAGAAAGAGATCACTAAACTTACGAGATTCTATATGAGGGTAGTTTTATTTTCTTGATTTATGCATCTGATTTAGAATGAAATTCTTATGTTTTTTTTTTCCTGGCTTATGTTGGGTACTTTGTAGAAGGATTTAGCAGTTGTGGCAATTTCTTCAAATTCCATAATTACCCATCCTCGGGTCATTTGAATATTCCTCTTATGCATGCATTCAGAATTTAAGACAGTGAATTGGAATATGTTGATTTTTTAGGACTAAATTGGAAATACGTTGATTTTTCAGGACGGACCAGAATTTATGGCCAAAGACACTCCTTTGGTTACCCTTTTCTCAATTATGCAGTCTCAGGAAGTAGCACGTGCTTTTGGTGCAGTATGCACGCCTGAATTTTTCCTTTTCAAAAAGGTACTTAATTGCATTAATATTCACCAATTTTATCATATTACTAAATACACGTGAAATATTTTTTCAAATTCAAAAGCAGGTTTAATTTACCAGTGTAAATTATGTATTGGAAAAGGATGGGAAGAGACCTTTCAATCTAGTATACCATGGTCAATTTGATGATTCTAGGCCGAGTAATAATTTGCCACTTATCGGACGGTAATTACCTGAATATGACCATTTTGATCTATTTTGTAGTTATTAAAATTGGGTTATTTTGGCAATTTTACCCATATTTGAATTTTGAGAAAACTGATGTAATATAAGGCGGGCTGAATTTTCAAAATTAGACACCAAATGTCTTTTCCAATCACTTTAGTCTAAATACTGTGACTAGTTTGCAAATGCTTCAAAACAGTTGGCTTCTATTGCAAAAATATGAAACAAATTGATGATTCTCAGCAAATATCGACAAAGGACGGTGCATATTGCAAAAGGTTTGAGTGCTAATTATATCTCAAAATAATATGCATATTTTTCAATTGTAGGGATTTGAGTCTTGCAATAGATTGTGTTCTTAGTGGTCACAAATTGCCTATAGAGCAAAAACCTAGGTAAAGATTTGTTTTACTAATCTTTTACATTAATTAATCCTTTTAGTTACAGCTAATCTTAAGTATTTCAATTATCTCCAGTGTTGGATGCAACATCAAATGGCACCCTTCATAAAACCATTAAAATAGTTTGCAGTGTTTTGTGCTTTTGGATTTTTGATGTTTTGTTAGGAGACAATTGCATGCTTACTGTGTAAATATGGCTTCATTTTTCAAACATTTCTTGATGTACTTATTGGTTGTTTCATGTTTGTCTGGAATTAGCTCATGAATTAGTATTGTGAAAATGTGATATTTAGATAATGTGGTATTATTATTATGTTATTTAGTAAAATTTGAATTATGTAAATGTGATATCCCGTTTTCGTTGGTAGCAGATACTTTTTGTTGACGTCACTAACAAATTATCAGTTATCGTTTTTTAAGTATCAGCGACCGTTTTTGTGGTCACAGATACCTGTTTTTCTGATGTCAGCAAAAAATCAGCGACCAAAAAAAATTGGTCGCAGAAACATTATCAGCGATCGGATGACGTCATTCAGAGACCGGTGACGTCATGGGGAAAGCATTAGCGACGACGGTTTCAGCGATCGGGGTATCAGAGACCGGAATTCCGGTCTCTGATAGTGGATTATGTTGTAGTGTAATTTCGATCAAATCCCTTAGACATTATACCGTCTTCCCATCTCCGTCGCCTTCGTCTCTCTTTCGATCAAATTTCTCTCCTTCCTCGCTGCCGCGTCTTCTCTCACTAAGTCCGCCTCCTACTGTCACCCGCTCGCCTCAGGCACTGATGCCGACGATGGGACCACCGCAGATGGCCTTCTCTTTAGAATTCTGGATGCGATAGGGGCGAATTTGATGTGTTCGTCGCTCTTTCTCTCACAATTCCTGTCCGCTCTCTCTCTCTCTCTTTTTAGTGGTTAGCAGTGGCTGCCGACCTAATCGCTCTCTTTATAAGATTCCTTCTATTATCACTCTTCTCTCTTTTTAATTCAATCTGTTTTTTCATCCAATTTAGGCATTTTCTGATTTCTCTTCACAACAGAAAGCTACAGCGACCTTTCTCAACTAATGGTCCAATTTGATGGAATTTGTGAAATTAGGTTCCTATCACACTCAAGCTGAGATATATAAATAAACTTGGTAGCTTATGTGTTGATCTCTTCTGGTTTTAATTCATTGTTAAAATTTCAGCCAATGTTACCTGTAGATACCAGTTAATTGTTGTGTTTGTGTTTAATTGGTTGATTGAGGTTTGAATGACATTTAAACTAAAATACAAACTCAATTCTACATTGAAAAGAGATTGTATAGCATATTTTGAAGCTTGATCCCCTCTTCTGTCACAACTGAGGTACTCCATGTAAGACTATTGAACAATCAGTTAAGGGATCCAAATTAAAGCAACTGATAACTTAATTAATTTTGGTACCAAAGATGGGTTTTGATCCTTTAGACTGGTACTGTCAGCTTCAACAACATGGTGTATGGTCTCAATTGTCGAGAATGCATCTGCCTTGTGGCATGCAGACAGTGATCTTGGGCATTCCCCATTTAGCAATGTTTGGTGTTTGCTTCTATTGGACTTGGCGAATCCTGAGGCTGTACCATGCAAATCCATTCTTGCTCATTATTTTTTGTTTAATTATAGCATTTGGTCTTTTCTTAAGTAGCTCAAGCAAGTTGAGGTTGAAAATGTGCTTTCATCAACCAGAGAGCAAGAAGGCCACCTTGATGAAGGTAATTTTTTTTTTCTCTCCTTGTACCAAGAAAATATCACAGTATTTGCTGGTCCCTAGTGAATTTTTTTTTATTGTTTTTATTGATGAATAACTTGGCATGAAACCTCTATCTAACTTTCGGCTCCTTAACAACAGTCTGGTACCTCGGTAACTACTGGTATTGAATCCAATTTTCATGATGCTGATTCAGAAATAGTTTTCATAATGTTATAACTTGCTTCTTTTTGTTACTTTACTCATTCGACAAATTAAGTTTGTTTTGATGTGTTGGCCTATTAGTAATATTCGAACAAAATTATTTTTTTATGTTTGATTGGAATTATAACCTAGTTACAATTATTAAAACTCTGGCTCAAAACTGAAAAGTTTATGTAATTAAGTTCTTTCCTCAAAACTGAAAAATTTGTTTCAAAAGTGAAAAATATGTTTCGAGATTGTTGCATATCTTCTATCATATTTAAATTCCTAGTGCAACTAGTGTGAGGATAATTTTTCAAAAACCTGAATGTTTTGGTACTATTTTTTTACATATTATGGTAAATAGGGACTGATTTGATCAATTTCTAATAACATTATTTCAGCATTCTGAATAGTTTTGAATTTATTTTTCCCAACTTCCAGGGTCTTTCCAGTAAAAATTTTGTGTCGAGAACTATTAGGACTGAATTCTGGTAAATTCAGGGACTTTCCTGCAAATTTATGTGTTCTGACAGGGTTCAGGGGCTTATTTCTGTGTTCTGACTTGTTATTACTGAATTCTGGTAAAATTCAAGGGGGCTTTCTTGCAAGTTTCTGCCTTATGACAGGTTCCAGGACCTTTATGTGAGGAAAAATCTTTTATGTCATGTTCCAGGGACTAATATACAAATCTCTATGAAAACTGGGTCCTTTAGGGACTATTCTCTAAAGGAAAGTTCAACTTTTATTAAAACTGGGTCCCTACTAGGGACTGAAATCTGACAGAATAATTACATTTATGTACTTTTCTTAGACCTACTTGTGACAGCACGTAAGGATAGTTAGGAAACCCTATGTCTAATGGGAATTTCAGAAAATTACTTGTTTTAAACTGTAGAAAACTTGAACAACAGCTAGAAACAATAATTTTGATTAGCTAAGCATCATTTCAAAAGAAGTTCATTATATACTTTTTTGAATTACAAATTTAGGCTTGCACCTTTATTTTTATATAATTGAGGCTCAATTGCAGAATTTCAAACTCATATCAGTGATGGTTTCACTTATTTTGTTTAGTGGAAACAAATGTGATTACTTAGGATTTAATTTTACAATTTAAGAAGACTTTGGCGGAGTTGTACAAGTACAATAATGTTTTCATGAATACAATGAGTAATTAAGAAAATTAACTAAGTCAACTTACTTTGTAATTTCATAGGATATGACAGATTATGATGAGACGAGATATTGTTGCTCTGGAGTTGATATATGCTCAGATTGTTGGCCTCTCATGACAATTGCAATTAAAGTAATTGATACTGCTATTTGAGGTTAGTACATACTCCATCGAGCATTGTATTCAATTGGCACTAGGGGATTGAGAACCTCATGAAAATTCTGAACTCGATTAATGAATTGTGTAGTCTGTTAAATGTGGGAGAATTGATAAAATTTCAAGTTACTGTCCTTACCTTCTCACTAACAGGGTTTATTATGCAGATACAATGAATTTTCTATAATTTTGTGGTGATTTCTGGAAATGATTTCATTTGAATCATGAATTCGGGTAATGCTATTGGATGTAGTTAGGACAAAAACATACCAGTATGTTATCTATCAGAGCAGTTTTCTGTTCAATGACAAAGTGGTACTTGACGTGGTGCTGGTACGGCTATCATTTTGCTTGTTTATACAGTAAGCCAATTTTTCCTTAACAATATGTTTCATTTGCAGGACTAATTAAATCTTTTTTTTTCCTATAGAGTGCTCTAAAATGGCTGACATCGACAACAGATTTACACAAACTAGCTATTGAGAAGAGCAAGAACTTTGGAGGTGTGCATAGTGAAACAGAATTGCATTATCTTGTTACCATTTGTTGAAAAAAATAAAAAAAAATAACTTTGGACACAAATTGCATTATGTTGTTGGCTTTTTCTGAAAGATGAAATTTAGACACATAGTTGTATTATGTCAAAATAATTGACACTACTTGATAAAGTTGATAAGTGTTTTTTGTGATTTTAAGTCTCATTTTCTTGATCCATGTATGACCAGACCATGTAGACTCCATGAATAGCTCATAGGCCATCATACCAACATATCAGCATACCTGTACCAGTGTTAAATACAAATAAAACCTAAAGAAACCTATACTGATACAACATATACCTAAACAGCCCTTAAGACCAAATCAGATAGAAATACTGATTCCAGGTTGAATTAAGCCAAGCCATTGCACAGGCATATAGACAACACTTCCATGAGCATCCCCGAACAAGAATTTCCATTTTTGGAATTTTCTATGATTTATAGTGAATTTTTGAAATTTTCATTTTTTTTTATTACCCATGGCTTTTGGCGGCGTTTCAGAAACGCCGGGAAATACATAATTTTTTTTTAAAATGCCGAGGCATTTGGTGGTGTTTAGGAAGCGCCGGGAAAGCCAAACGCCGGGAGAAAGTCTCCAAATGCCGGGAAATAAAAATTTTGGGCGGCGCTTCTTAAACGGCAGGAGAAGGTCTCGAAACGCCGGGAAAGCAAAATTTTGGACGGCGCTTCTTCAACGCCGGGAAAAGGGCTTGTAAACGCCAGAAAAGGCTTTTCCCGACTCTTGATATTCCCGGCACTTGTTTAAACGCCGGGAAAGATATTTAGTGGCGTTTTTTAGTGTATTTGGCGGCGTTTTTAAGCGTCAATAAAGGCATAAATTCTTGTAGTGAAATTATATTATCTGCTCGGTGAGAAAATGTGACATCTTAATTAATTAGCTGACGTTAAAACATTTTGAACAGAACACACTCCACAATTTGGACGACATGGGTCGTTATATTTTGTAGAAGCACAAATTAAGAGACATCTGGACAATTAATTGGGACCTTATATGTCGTTATATTTTATATAATCTTGTTTAATTAAGTGACATCTGGACAATATATATGGTTATATTTTATCTAAGGATAGCATAATTAAGTGAGATATATAATATTGATAATTAAAATTTAGACCTATATATTTTACCAAGAACATGCATGTTTGTTCACACTTATGCTTACACTTGTTATAATTCAAGTTAAACACATCTTATGTTAGGGGGTGCAATTTCAATTTAGGTTAAAGAGCCATATACCGAATTCCTAAATTAACTGGCAATTACAATTCCAAAAATCAAAACTCCGCGCAAGAAAAAGAATTAAAATACACAGCGGAAGCATTAGTTACTTACTTGGATCCATGCTTTGCAATCTCACTTGCAAACTTCACTTGATCCGAGTTGACTTGAGATGGTGCTTGATTGGTATGCTCTCGAATCCTTCCAAGCAAGCCCTGGTGCCTTTCTTCTCTCCCGAGTCACGAACGGAGCTCAAGAGTATTATTCTCTAATGGAGGGAGAATAAGGTGGCTATGCACAACACATGTGCCCTAAAAATTTTCTTGCAGGATTGCTTGATGATCCAGCGCCTTTTATACTCGTGAAAATGTATCTTTGAAAGATCTTATAATTTATGTAAAAAATTCTACAGAATATATAACATATTTTCTCAAAGATATTTGTTTGTACAATTTTGGTAACCAATCAAATATGCATAACATATTTTCCTTTTCTATTCAATTATACGAATCAATTATATTTGCTGCCGTCAATATCAATCAATATATTTGATATACATCAACCATATCCGTGTAATATTTGGCTCCTCTCCAAATTATGCACAAACAAATCGGCCCATTTTGTTTGGTATCTTGATCAAATCAATTGATTAGACCCAAACAATAATTCTTACATTTATCACTAGTATTAGTTGAATTAATTATAATTGGTCCATCAACAATTATAATTAATTTACATTATGTTTTATATGCATTCGTGCCCCAAAACTTAGCGAAATTACGTACTATGCCATTATTTCAGTCAATCACATTTAGGCATATCTTATATTATTCCTCATAATATTATTGACAGTATGTGATATATTAATCATATAATACGTAATCCAAACTTAATTAATTGGAATTGACGTCTCAATTCCAACAATCTCTCACATGGACAAGTTTGGTTCTTTTGATTACATATATCTGAATCTGCACATATTACTTTAACTTTTCTGTCTTTCTTTTCGTGCTTTCTCAAACAATTCGGTCCACTAATCATACCACAAGGGACTTAAATGACAGTTGTCACATTTACTTCGTGACTTTATCGATAGAAATCACAATGCCAAATATAATTAGATGACATGAATTAGTTTTGGTCATATAGTTCAGAAATTACACGAAGGTGTGATATACATGCCTATTTCCGAATGGGTCACCCTTATTCTTTACTTTAGTGAGGTCAACACTTTAAAGAGAGAAACTAATTGAGACTCAAAATATAATTTGCATATATCAAAACTTATTACAAATTACATTGCATAGAACTTTAAAATAAAATCAGACTCCCACATTTTCCTTAACTATCCTAAACAGACACTACACCCATATGAGCAACATGCTCATGAAACTTCTTAGGCGGTAGTCCTTTTGTATGGGGATCTGCTATCATGGAGTCTGTACCTATATGTTCTATTTCCAACTCATTGTTTTGTAATCTCTCTTTTACAGCCAGAAACTTGATGTCTATGTACTTGGACTTAGTCGAGGTTCTGTTGTTGTTTACATAGACTACAGCTGAATTGTTGTCACACAGCAGTTTCAACGGCTTCTTGATAGAAGGAACAACTTTCAGCCCAGTAACAAAATTCTTGAGCCATACTCCATGGTTCGAGGCTTCGTAGCATGCAATAAACTCGGCTGCCATTGTGGAAGGTGCTGTCAATGTTTGTTTAGCACTTTTCCATGACACAGCGCCGCCTGCCATCATGAAGATGTATCCTAGTGTTGACTTCATGCTATCCACGCATCCTGCGAAATTAGAGTCGGTATATGCTATGACCTCCAACTTCTCCGACCTCCGATATGTGAGCATAAAATTTCTAGTTTGCTTTAGGTATATGAGTACTCTCTTGACTGTCTTCCAGTGTTCCATACCTGGGTTGCTTAAGTATCGCCCTAGCATTCCAGTGATGAAGGCTATGTCTGGTCTCGTGCACACTTGAGCATACATGAGACTGCCTACAACGGATGCGTAGGGGATGTCTTTCATGACTTCCTTTTCTGGATCAGCTTTGGGGCATTGATCTATACTGAATTTGTCTCCTTTTGAAACAGGGGTATCTCCTGCTTTACAGTCTTTCATGCCATATCTACTCAAGATTTTATCGATATAATTTCTTTGGGATAGTCTCAAAATACCTTCGGATCTGTTCCTCAGTATTTCTATCCGTAGAACAAATGAGGCATCACCAAGATCTTTCATCTCGAAGTTTCTAAATAGAAAGTTTTTGGTTTGATGCAACATGTCTTTATCGTTACTTGTAAGTAGTATGTCATCAACATATAAGACCATAAATGTAAATTTACTCCCACAGAACTTCAGGTATATGCATTTATCAACTAAGTTAGATTTGAAATCAAATGAACTAACTATGTCATGAAATTTTAAGTACCACTGTCGAGATGCCTGTTTGAGCCTATAAATGGATTTTGTCACACCCCGTAGCCATCAGATACAGAATGCGACAGGATCCCTGCCGTAAACATACAGTTTCCCATATGCTTACAAGGCAATTACGATATAAATTAAACTCAACCCCCAAAACCAGCACATAAAAACACAATATACATAACCGATCAAATATCAAAGTCAGGTACGTCATAATAAACAGAACGGTATCACATACAGATACGACATGGTTCATGACATAGAGAATAGATATATACAACCAAAAACATAAATACACATCTCTAGTCAAATACCAAACAAAACAGGTAATCGGGAGTCTAGACCTGTCGTGCCTCTCCGGATCAACCGCCCCGAAACCTGAAAAGAATTACCCAAAACGGGATGAGAATAAAATTCCCAGTGCGAATATTTGCCACAAGATAAGTTCTTGGACTTGCAATCAAGTTCTATTTTCAAAAATAAACCATAAACAAATTACCTAACATGTATATAACAATATATGATTAAACAGAAGTGCATCGATACGACTACAGTAAACAAATGAAATCACAATAAAGGAATTGTCAAATTGAAATTCAACTACACAAAAAACATTCGGTTTAACTCATGTTATTACGTCTGGTAGCAAATACAGATGTTCCACCCTACTCACTAGCCCGTCGACATCTGTAGGGTTCCAGACGCCTAGAGATGGACCACCCTACTGGACCCTTTTATGTGACACCCATCTGTATCGCTTGGCTTAACCATTTCCTAAACTCTGGTTTCAGATCATATCAAGAAAATTCATTTGAAATCATTCAAGAACGTAATATCAATAGACTTTTCAACCGCATTATCATAACGGATAACGCTTTAGACGTTTCACACTAGTCACCTATATCCATAACCATCATCATATCGCATTGCCACTGCCCCAACCGGTACTGAGGACTTACCCAGGCCTGACTTAAAGCTTTAAGATCCTTGCAAAACCAGATATCCAGGTTTTGCGAATGTCACACTAGGTGACTGTCACTCGCCGGTGACACGTATCCGTTTATTTATCAAATTCTGGTGACTTTCAACTACAGATCAGATCTCATAGATCGACACAATAATAAACCATACCAGCATGCAAATCACCCAGATTACAGCAATTCGAATTGAAATAGATTGGTTATGCAAATGCAATGCTTAATTCAGTTTATGCAACAAAGAGTAATCAACATGACAAATGAAACAACAGTTTAATTCTGAAAATAAAATATCAAACAAGTCCAGAAACCCCGCACCTGAGTATGATGATCGTTAATAGATTCTAAAATCTGGACTTCCTACACGGGCCGAGTCACAATTCACACGGACCGTGTCAAACCCTACTCGAGCCCCTACGCAGGCGCTGCACGGCCCGGACACCTTACCAAATCTATTTAAAAGATACGCATAATCGTTATTTAAGTTCAGGTTTTTGGTACTAGGGTTGGTACGGTCGATTGCGGCATCATTTCCTAATTCAATACCATATAACCATAAATACTTATTCATTTACCCAATTTAAATTAGGTTAAATAACTCCTAATTTGGTCGATAAAATTTGGTATTAGGTTTGAAACCATCGATCGTTCATTTCGGCTTAACGGTTTAATTTGGTCGAATAATCGATTGTTCCGTATTCTTTGAATCACTAAAACCCTAGAATCAATTCAAAAACCCTAAATCCAATAATCCATCCATATCTATCAAATTCAATTTAGAAATTCGATTCAAGCAACCGAAGTTTAACGATAATTCGAAAACCCGAATCCAATTCCAAACTTCAACCAAAAATTCGACATTTAAATCGAGACTTAGGTTTTCGATAATTTGAGAAAGGAAATTTACCAAATGAGAAGAGGATTAGAGTATCTACTTGGCTCGAATCTCGAATCTCAGATCGAATCGATCGATTTCGCGGAATTTTGATCTCTCTCTCACTTTTTCCTCCTCTTGCGCCACTCACCCACACATACACACTAATACACGGTTCCTTTAGAAGGTTATACGGTGGAGAAGGAAGAAGGAAGAGGCTATGTTAATAAATTTGGTAATTTTGCCTATAAGCCCCTTAATTTAATTAATATTACATAGGGATGTAATATATGCACATAAGTCCTTATATAAATATATGGTTCTTAGAATAAACCCCTTTTTGCATAATATATATAGAATTTATTTGACTAAATATCAAAAGCATCAATATCTATTCATTTTGAATAAAAATAAATTCATGTCATATTATATAAAATTTACCTATAAGCCCACATATATATATAAATCAATTAGAATATTTTGTTTCGTAATGTAACAGATTTCTTTAGTCGGCAAACCATGGACTTTGGATCACTGATCACAAAGTTTTCTGGTTGCCTCATATAAATTGTTTCATTAATGTCTCCATTTAGAAATGCTGTCTTTACATCCATTTGATGGAGCTCAAGGTTGTAATGCGCTACTAGTGCCAATATAATTCTCAAGGAATCTTTTGAAGAAACTGGAGAGAAAGTTTCCGTGTAATCAATGCCTTCTTTCTGTGTGAAACCTTTTGCGACAAGACGTGCCTTGTATTTTTCAACATTGCCTTTAGAATCCCATTTGGTTTTAAATATCCATTTGCAACCAACGGGTCTCTTACCTTTAGGCAACAGAGTGATATCCCAAACGTCATTGTCATACATAAATTTCATCTCTTCATTCATGGCATTAATCCACATTTGAGAGTTAGAGCTTTCCACAGCTTGTTTGATATTAACAGGATTATTTTCAAACATGCCAATGTCAAACTCATGTTCTTGAAGATATGCATAATCCTTCGATTGTGTAGATCTTTTCTCTCTAGTAGATCTTCTTAGGTTCTATTATTTTATGAGGAACAGGTTCGTGAACATCATTACCAACTTCCGGATCTCCCACAGGCTCAGGGCCATTGACATCGTTCATAACAACGTCATTATTTGGGTTTGATTCAGGTCCATTTGTATTAACGTTATCCTGCGAAATTTGAGTAGGGAGTGTAGTTTGCCTATTGATATGAGATGCATTTTCAAGGATTACCAGTACTGGAATAGTGACAGAGTCTGGACGGAGGCTTGAAGTATCATCAGGAATAGTGACCAAACCTGGTCGGAGGCCCGAGGAGTAATCACTATCCCTTTCTTCCTCGAAAATGTTATCCATGGTCATATCTCCCTTCGCAAACTCATTATCCTCGAAAAATTTTGCATTACCGAACTCGAAAATTGTGTGTTATATTGGATTATAAAATTTGTACCCTCTGGATCTTTCAGGATATCCAATAAAATAACAACTAATTGTTCTTTCATCCAGTTTCTTTTCTGTCGGCTTGTAAGGTCTAGCCTCTGCTGGACATCCCCAAATCCGGATGTGACTTAGGTTGGGCTTATGTCCAAACCAAATCTCATATGAGGTTTTGTTAGTTGCTTTAGTTGGAACTCTGTTTATAATATAAGCTGCAGTCTTTAAGGCTTCTCCCCACAAATTCTCAGGTAGAGTCGTACGAGTAATCATACTTCTCACCATGTCTTTGAGAGTGCGATTGTGCCTTTCAGCAACACCATTCATTGCAGGTGAACCTGGCAATGTATACTGTGGTACAATTCCACATTCCTTTAAGTATTTTGCGAAGGGTCCTAGACATTGTTCTCCTGATCCATCATGTCTGCTGTAGTATTCACCACCACAATCAGATCTGACAGCCTTTATGCATTTGTTAAGTTGTAACTCAACTTTTGCTTTAAAACTTTGGAACATGTCTAATGCTTCAGCCTTTTCTTTAATCAAGTAAATATAGCCATATCTTGAATAGTCATCTATGAAGGTGATAAAATACCGATGACCATTTCTAGTGGCCTTTGGAAAAGGACCACAGATATCGGTATGTATCAATTCTAAGACATCATTACATTTTTTGGCTTCATACTTGTGTTTATTAGTTTGTTTTCCCTTTATGCAATTTACACATTCATTTAAGTTTGTGAAATCTAAAGGTTTGAGAATATCATTGGATACAAGTCGTTCGATTCTTTTCATAGAAATATGTCCCAAATGCTAGTGCCATAATGCAGCTAATTTTTTTAGTTATTTTACGTTTTCTGTTATCAATATGTAGAGCTTCTAAGTGTGAAGTGTCTAATTCAAGAAAATAAAGATTATCATAAGAAGATAAAGAACTGGAAGCAACTTGTTTTGAATTCTGATATAAACTGAAATTTTCATTACCAAAAGAACATACATAGCCATTTTTGTCCAAATAGGAAATAGAAATTAGGTTCCTTCTGAAGGAAGGAACCACTAATGCATCAAAATACAAATATAACCCAGTCCTACACAATAATCTAAATTTCTCAATGCCTTCAACTTTGACTTTCCTTCCGTCCCCTACATAGATGTAGCGTTCGGCCTCATTTGGCTTGCGGAGGTTTAGGCAGTCCTGCATAGATATACTAATGTTAGATGTTGCACCTGAATCTAACCACCAAGAATATCTTGATACAGGACTTAAATTAACTTCAGAACAAACTAAAGCAGAGCACATACCTTTCTTCTTTAACCACGAGTGGTAGTTGGTACAGTGAATTTTGATGTGCCCAGGCTTCTTGCAGAAGTGACAGATGATCTGATCTCCCGATTTCACAGGAGTATTGTTCTTCTTCTATTTCTTAGCATTGTCTGCAGCTTCTACAGTGGGTCCTCTTCCCTGAGAATTCTTGCGCTTAGACTTATTCTTATTCTTAGAGCCAGTACTAGATGTTGCAACATGAGCCTCCTCTCTCTTAGCTATCTTCTGTCTCTCTTCCTCCTGCACTAGTTGAGCTTCAAGCTCAGTCACTGACGAAGTTTCCTTGATGCAGTTGTAAGTCATACTGAATTGACTGTATGAGGAGGGAAGAGACATAAAAATATATTCTATGAGAAGGTCATCTGAGATGTCAAAACTATGCAACTTAAGTGCACGTTGGAGCTTAACCATCTCAGTAATGTGCTCTCTAATTCCAGTCTTGCCCTTGTACTTCAGACTTCAGAGTATTGAGTTTGACCATGAGTGTACAAATGTCTGCCTTTTTACTCAGGGCAAACTTTTCCTCTAGAGTTTTAATGTAGTCCTTAGCACCAGAATCTTTTTCAGGTACACAACCTTGAAGTGTTTTGTGGGTTGTCAACTTGATGATCATGCAACACATCCTGTCGTTATGATCCCAACCCTCAATGTCAGCCTTTTCAGTAGGAGTTTCCTCCCCTTGCTTGGCTGGCTTTGGTTGATCATAACGTAAGGCACGATCATATTTCATCATCCCTAGAAACAGCCTCAGTTTTGATTCCCATTGCTTATAATTTGATTCATTAAGATAAGGAATTTGACTTATGGCAGTCATGTTGCCTGAATTTTTTTTTTTTTTTTGAAGAAGAGAACTATTAGATTATGCATCACAATTTTTAATCATAATTTTAAAGGTTTATTAAGAAGCTTTGACAAAAGACCTAGAAATTCTCCATTTAAATTTCATATTAACCAACAATACTAGCCAGCATGAGGCCTCGGAGGGAGCAGTCAGTACTCTTAGGTATTGTGGTGTTATGCACAAGTATTAAATGAACCTCTATTGCTCTACCGGAGGGTAGATTGACATACCCACATGCTAATGACCAGGCCAGTCAAGTGGGAGAGGTGAGTCACAAACGGACTACTTAAGTACCAAACCCCAAATGCTTTTCTTAGACATCACTAGCACACAGTATCTCATTTCCTTTCTTGATGCACCTTACTTATGTATATTAAACAACTAACTTTGTTTGATTAATCCTCCAGAGGGAGAAATTAATAATTTGTTGTCAATATACGTCTTTTTTTTTTAACTTATCATGGGTCATCTTGCCCTAAAAACTTTAGCAATAATGTTCCGGAGGGAACAATATTGTTTGGCAAGATGAGGCATGTACTCCTTATTGCGTCTTAATAAGATTTTGAAATCATGTATCTGTGTATTTTGGGATGTATCCTAATTGAAAGCTACTCATCCTAAATATACATATATATACATATTAACTAATAGCAACTTTAATTAGAATTAACGAATTTTCAATAGTTAATTGTATATATTAAAATTTATTAATACCATATTTTGATCTTAATTGTTATCCTTTCCTTTTATTAGTCTTTAAAAACTAATTATAGATAATTACTAATTTTATATATTAAGATAAAATAGTATTAATTAATTTCGTAGCTAAATTAATTATAATTAATTTACATTATGATTATAATTAATTTACAGCTACTCCTAATTCCAGATTTGGTTGCTTTTTTTGCATAAAAGGCACAATTCAAAATATCCAAATCTGGAAATTTCAGCAAATTCTAGAAATTTTGGCACAATTCAAGAAGGTTCCCTGTCAGTTCAGATTTTCTTTGCCAAATTTCCAGAAAAATAGATATCTTGCAACGGCAAGAGAGAGATCTCTTGTCAAGTCAATTTTTGTGCGCACATATATTAAAAATTCCAAAATATTTCATAATTTATAAATTTAAGTCCTTAAGGCAATATGTTATTTTGGTAATTTTGAATCATGATTTTGTGAATCAAAAAAATTCCTACATTAGTTTATGATGTATGGATGAAGATTTAAAAATAAAACAGAGATTTTAGATTGTTTTATCAGGGTAAACAAAAAATAACAAAACGAGTACAGCACTGGATTTTCCTGTCTAATGGCTGAATGGATTTTTGACACGGAGGTGGCTCTAATACCACTTGTTAGGGTAAACAAAAAATAACAAAACGAGTACGCACAAATTAAATCAGAAATTAATAAAAAAATCCCAGAACTTGACACGGAGGTGGCTCTAATACCACTTGTTAGGGGGTGCAATTTCAATTTAGGTTAAAGAGCCAAATACCGAATTCCTAAATTAACTGGCAATTGCAATTCGAAAAATCAAAACTCCACGGACGAAAAAGAATTAAAATACACAGCGAAAACATTAGTTACTTACTTGGATCCATGGTTTGCAATCTCACTTACAAACTTCACTTGATCCGAGTTGACTTGAGATGGTGCTTGATTGGTACGCTCTCGAGTCCTTCCAAGCAAGCCCTGGTGCCTTTCTTCTATCCCGAGTCTCGAACGGAACTCAAGAGTATTATTCTCTAATGGAGGGAGAATAAGGTGGCTATGCACAACACATATGCCCTAAAAAATTTCTTGCAGGATTGCTTGGAGACCCAGCGCCTTTTATACTCGTGAAAATGTATCTTTGAGAGATCTTATAATTTATGTCAAAAATTCTACAGAATATATGACATATTTTCTCAAAGATATTTGTTTGTGCAATTTTGGTAACCAATCAAATATGTATAACATATTTTCCTTTTCTATTCAATTAGACGAATCAATTATATTTGCTGCTGTCAATATCAATCAATATATTTGATATACATCAACCATATCCGTGTAATATTTGGCTCCTCTCCAAATTATGCACAAACAAATCGGCCCATTTTGTTTGGTATCTTGATTAAAACAATTGATTAGGCCCAAATAATAATTCTTACATTTATTACTAGTATTAGTTGAATTAATTATAATTGGTCCATCACTCAATTATAATTAATTTACATTATGTTCTATATGCATTCGTACCCCAAAACTTAGCAAAATTACGTACTATGCCATTATTTCAGTCAATCACACATTTAAGCATATCTTATATTATTCCTCATAATATTATTGACAGTATGTGATATATTAATCATATAACACGTAGTTCAAACTTAATTAATTGAAATTGATTTCTCAATTCCAACGTCTTATACTAATCAAAGCGCTGGTTTCAGTCGTATATATTGTTGGGTTCTATATGCTTGCTGACATTTTACACGTTTAGAGTGAAAAACTCAGGTACTACTAAAAAACCATTGACTATATACATAGACAAAGCGAAGAAATTACAAAGAAACAATATGTAAAGAGATAAGATGCTCTTGCGAAAATAAGAACCAATATAAACATACGGTCATTTAAAATGCACCGTGTACAAACGAGACTTATTTTTATACACTGTTTTTGTATTTATCCGATATTGCTATATATTGTCATCATTAATTGGAATACCATTTATGCTGCCTTAATTAGTAATGATGACACAGTTTATAAAATATAACCACCCATGTGGTCTAAATTGTCGTTCTGCTCAAAATGTATTAACGTCAGCTTAAATAGTCCAAATTATCCAGATGTCACTTAAATAAACAAGATTATATAAAATATAACGATTTATAATTATGGTATCATTTGTCGATCCAGATGTCGATCCAGATGTCTCTTAATTAAGGCAGCATAAATGGTAAATACCAATGATGACAATATATAGCAATATCGGATAAATACCCACTACTACAAAAAACGTCTTCCTACACTGTATCTTATACACGGATTTTCTAAATTTTATAAAAAAACGTGTATAAAATCGGATTTTTCCAGTGCTCAAGAAATTCTACACAGATAATAACACCCCAATCAGTGTCCGTGTGGAAATTAAGGAATCCTACACGGATATTTTAGTAAATATCCGTGTATAAAACGTGAGAGAGCTACATGGTTTTTTACTGAAATATCCGTGTAGGATTATGTTATGTACACGGTTATTTATATAATAAGCCGTATGTAAATATAGAGAGAGCTACACGGATTAATATTTAAAAATCCGTGTAGGAATGGTCATTTAGGGTTATAATGAACACTTGCAGTGCCGTTTTGGTCAATTAATATCACTCTCTCTCCTCTGGATTGGCTTGGATCTGATTATTGCGCAGCTGGGTTCCGAGATTGTTTATTTTCTTCTGATTTTCTCCTCTTTGTTGCTCAAGTAAGTAATTTATCTATTTATTTCTTTAATTTTTCTATTAATTTCTTGTTATTGCATATTTAGGGTTTAGGGTTTCATTGATGCATAATTAGTGTTAATAATTAGTGTATTGTTGTCCAATATTAACTGACCTATTAATATGATTTTAGGTCCATCCCCGTTCAAAATTAATCCAATAGGGATTAATTTTGAATAGTCCCTGGTTTGGGACTGCTCTTTGAATATTGTGTCTCATTTAGGATGTGAACACATGTTAGCGTGGTTTAATTAGTATTTGAGAAAATATTCGACAGTATTTCTCCTTATTACTCCTACGAGTATGTGGTCTTTACACATACTTGGGGAGTTAAGGGGAAATGCTGCCGAATTTTTCTCAAATACTAATTAAATTCCGCTAACATGTGTTCACATATGAGGCACAATATTCAAAGGGTGGGTTAGGATTGTAAACCGGCCCTTTGTAAGCCAATAATTAAGTCGTCCAAAGCTATATATATGTTGACCATGCACCATGATTAATTAATTGAAATCATTTTTTAAATTTAATTTACAGATGGATCGAAGTTGGATGTATGAATTGCGACGAGATAGTGAAGAATATTTGGTTCGCGTTGAAGAGTTTTTACAATTTGCGGAGAGTTATAGAGTGGAGAAAATGGATGCCAACATTTTGTGTCCTTGTAGGGATTGTAAAAATTGTGTAGAATTTGGGGACTCGGAAGTAATTAGAGCTCATTTGATTTGTCGGTAATTTAAGGAAAGATATACATGTTGGTTCATGCATGGCGAGAAAATTGGAGAAAGTAGTGGTACCAATAGAAATTGTGAAGATAATGATGAGAATGTAGAAATTTTTGATAGTTATGAACTTGATTGCAACAATGATAAGGATTATGAGAATCTCGAAAATTTTGATAATTTTGATAATGTTGGCTTCAAATGTAGCGACGATGACAAGATGACAGTGAATATTGATGAAAATGTAGAACACGAGTACGATAACAATTTAGAGGAAATGTTGCGTGATGAAATTGGTAATAAATATTATGGTAAATTTGAGTATTTGAAGAATGAATCCAAAAAGCCGTTGTATCCTAGGTGTACGAAATTTACGAAATTGTCAGCTGTGTTGAAATTATTGAAATTAAAAGCAGAACATGGTTGGAGCGATAAGAGTTTCACGTCCTTATTACAGCTTTTACAAGAAATGCTCCCGGATAACAACGAGTTACCCTGTACAATTTATCGGGCCAAAAAATTGATCTGTCCAGTGGGTTTGAAGATCGAAAGAATACATGCATATCCGAATGACTGTGTATTATATCGTAAAGAGTACGAGGCCATGCATGCATGTCCTAAATGCGGTGTTTCACGGTATAAACGTAAGGGCGGTGACACTGATGAATTTAACGATGAAGGAAAAAAAGAGCCGGCCTCCGGCAAAGGTGCTGTGGTACTTGTCGATAATTCCGAGATTCAAACGGCCTTTTTGCAAATACCAAAGATGCCAAATTATTGCGCTGGCATGAAGAAGAGCGTAAAAATGATGGAAAACTAAGACACCCGGCTGATTCTCCCCTATGGAAGAACATCGATAGACACTTCAAAAAATTTGGTTCCGACCCGAGAAACCTCAGGATTGTGGTAAGCACAGACGGAATGAGTCCGTTTGGAAGCATGAGCAGTCGGCACAGTACTTGGCCAGTTCTGTTATCTATCTACAATCTGCCTCCATGGTTGTGTATGAAACGCAAGTATATAATGATGTCATTACTGATCCAAGGACCCAGACAACCCGGAAATGACATAGATGTGTATCTCGCACCATTAATTGAGGACCTCCAAAAATTATGGAAGGATGGCTTCTCGATGTGGGATGCGTACAGTAAAGAGGTATTTAAATTGCGGGCCATGGTATTTTGCACCGTAAATGATTTCCCCGCATACGGGAATTTGTCGGGTTACAGTACTAAAGGGGCAAAAGCGTGCCCTATCTGTGAAGATGACACGCAGGTGCTGAGATTGAAGCATTCTAAAAAGAATGTTTTTATGGGCCATCGTAGGTTTCTCCCTGTGAATCACCCATACCGTAAGTAGAAGAAGGTATTCAATGGGAAAAATGAGCTCGGAGTGGCACGTCGTCCATTGGACGGGAAGAGTGTCTTTAAGCGGGTTGAAAGCCTTGATGTTGTCTTCGGAAAATGTGCCAAAGCACCACCGAAAAATATTTGGAAAAAAAAGTCCATATTTGGGAGCTACCGTACTGGGAATTTTTAGAAGTGAGACACTGCCTTGATGTCATGCATGTTGAAAAAAATGTGTGTGACAGTTTGATTGGCACATTGCTGAACATCCCGACCAAGACTAAAGATGGTATTAAAGCTCAAAAAGACATGGTGGAAATGGGAATACGACAAAAGCTTGCACCGCAGGATAAAGGAAAGCGGGTATACCTACCCCCCGCAATGTGCACAATGTCAAAGATCGAGAAAGAAAACTTTTGTAAATGCCTTCACAGTATTAAAGTCCCATCAGGGTATTCTTCGAATATTAAGAAGCTGGTGTCAATGAAGGACCTAAAATTGATTGGTATGAAATCCCACGACTGTCATGTTTTAATGACACATATGATTACCGTTGCAATTCGGAGTATTTTATCAAAGGCTGTTCGGCAAACCATTACGAAGCTTTATTTTTTCTTAAATGCAATTAATTCGAAGGTGATAGACCCGCTAAAATTGGACGCTTTGCAAAATAAGGTCATCGTTACTCTTTGCCATCTTGAGATATATTTTCCACCATCTTTTTTGATGTTATGGTTCACCTTATTGTTCACCTTTTGAGAGAAATTAAGATTTGTGGTCCTGTTTTCCTGCGGTATATGTATCCATTCAAGAGATACATGGGCATTTTGAAAAAATACGTAAGGAACCGACATCGGCCCGAAGGTAGCATTGTCAAAGGGTATTCCACGGAAGAGGTGGTCGAGTTTTGCACGAATTACTTGACCGGTGTGTGTCTTATTGGTATTCCACAATCTCGATACGAGGGACAGCTCCAAGGAGTTGGGACAATCGGTTTGAAAGCCATAGTTGCTGACCAAGATGAACTAGAAAAGACACATTTTATTGTACTACAACACATTGTAGATGTCGCTCCCTATATAGATGAGTACATGACAATCCTTCGTCAAGGGAACTACACAAGAAGTCAGAAGTGGATTAATAACAAGCACAGTCGTTCTTTTGTAGGATGGCTGAAAGAAATAGTGAAATCACACCCCATAAATGAAATTGTTAGGCTGCTTGGCCAAGGACCCCAAACTGTGGTCAGAACATTTCAAGGATACGAGATTAACGGATATACATTTTACACTAAATTCCAAAGTGATAAGAGCACGACGCAAAATAGCGGGGTGACGTTGGTGGCGACCGCTCAAGAATTCAGTAGATCTGGGGATGGCCGACCTGTAATAGCATCAAAGTCATATTACGGTGTTATTGAAGAAATCTGGGAGCTCATTTACAGCCCTCGCCTAAGCATTCCCGTGTTTCGGTGTCGATGGGTCGAAGACCGGGGTGTTAAGTTGATAACAATGGGTTCACACTCGTTGATTTCAACAAAGTCGGGTATGTTGATGATCCATTTATACTTGCCAAGCAAGCCACACAGGTCTTCTATGTCACTGACCCGAGTGATGCTAGGTGGAGCATTGTGCTCTCGGGGAAAAGAAGGATTGTTGGGGTCGACGACGTTGTCGACGAAGAAGAGTACGACCAGTTCGAAGAGATACCTCCATTTTGTGCCGACATGCCAACTGAGGCACCAACAATTGAAGAACAAGACGAATCAAACTACATGAGATCCGACCACAACGAAGGATTATGGGCCGATGTTCAAAAAGTGGAAAAAAAGAGAAAAAGAAAGAAAAAAGCCAATGTGTAATATTTTTATTTTAAATTTGAGACCTTTAATATTTTTTAATGTAATATTTATATTTAAAATTGTTACATTTTATTTTTAAATATGTTATTATATATATATATATTAATAAGATTATTAAAAAAATATAGATTACATAAAAATACGTTCAATTTAAAAAATTTGAAGTTATTACATTCAATTTCAATGATATCATTCAATTGCAGATTGAAAATTTCAAACACATTTTAAAAATTAATTTCATGCAGATTTTAAAAATTAATTTCAAATACATTCAATTTCATATATTATACATTTTTTATTCAGAAGTTTTATATATATTTATTTCACCTTCCTACACGGTTTTTAAAACCAAAATCCGTGTACAATAACTATCCTACACGGTTTTTTAGTTAATATTCGTGTAACTCTCCTCTATTCCTACACGGATATTAACTTAAAAACCGTGTAGCTCCCCTCAATTCCTACACGGATTTTTCAGATATTATCCGTGTAGGATTAGGTATTGCACACGGATTTTAATATTTATCCGTGTAGGATTCCTAGTTCCACTTGAAAACCAAATTTTGGGAGCCAAATTTTTACAAGTCCGATCGAGTTCTCTTCTTCCTCCTGCTCTCTGATTTTGAAATTTGCTCTAAGTCCGACTGAGTTCAAACCTCCTTCACCTCTGGTCTGCCGTCCTCCCTCTACGCCGCCTCTCCTGGTGCTTGTCTTCCTCCATTGGTAATAGATTTCTCCTCTTTTCAATCTCTTTTATTTTTCAAATCATCAATGGTACCTCAAAAAACCCCAATTCGGTTTTGTTAGGGTTTTGTGTGCTCCTCCATTGCTACCTCTCTCTCTCACTCTCCACTGCTGCCATTGCCGCCTCTCTTGCTTTCTGTCTTGCTGCCTCTAAGGTAACTAATTGGGTTTATTGAATAATTAGAGTTAGTGTGAAATAATTTGGGTTAAGTTATTGTGAAATTATTGTGCCAAAATACAAATATTGTTGGGTTTATTGAATAATTAGGGTTTAAGTAACTAATTGGGTTTATTTTGTACCAATTTAAATTTATTTTGTAGAGTAACTAAAATTAGGTTTATTTTGTACCAAAATGCAAATGTTGGGTTTGTTGAATTAGGGTTTATTGAAAAATTTGAAATTGTTTTAGACCAAATTGGAATGTTACGATTTATTGGAAAAATTTAGGCAAAATTTTAGACCAAATTGGTAATAGAACCAAGTTCGGATTTTGATAATTGAATCAAAATAATAGTTTGGCAATTTTAAGGAAATTTTGTACCAAAATGCAAATTATTGTACCAAAATTCAGGGCTAACTAATAGGGTTTGGCAATTATGTTTGGTAATTTAAAATTAAATTTGGTAATTTAAAATTGATTTGGAATGTTAATATTAACTTTCTAATTTTTTTTTTTTAGAATCATGTCACATTCGGGTGATCACTTCGACAATCCTGAAGATGAGGACATACAAGGTTCATCACAGTTAGCCTCGTCACAAAGAAGGAAGCGAGGTCCGACGAAGTGCAAAAACACGACAGAGGTGAAGGAATTTGTCATCGAGTTCACTGAAGAAGGCCATCCGACGGGGCCAAACCGATTGCCATACTCAAATTGGGTGAACAACCTCGTGAAGGAGAAGGCAGACATTAGGATAGATAACTGGAAAAAGGTTAAAAATGAAGATAAGGAAGAATGGTGGCAGCAGATTAAGGTAATCGGATTATATTTAAATATTTCAATTTGATTGTTGTTAATCAGGCTCTGACACTTATAATTATTTGCTGTCAATCAGGCTTAATGGAACATCAAGGATGACACAGCGAAGCAGAACACCTTGAAGAGGAAGAACACCTTGAAGATAATGAACGAGGGGTGGAAGCAACGTAAGAGCACCCTCGTGACGGAATGGATGAATAAAGGGAGGTGTTCGGTCGGGTACTATCAAAATGTGACTCAACCAATATGGGACGAGTTTGTTGCTTTGAAGCAAACACCCGAGTTCAAGGTAACTAAATTTATAAAGTTTTAACTCTTTTTTTCTCAATCGGTTGTTATATTTGAACTAACGGTTTGATTTTCTTTTATTCTTGAAAGAAAAAAGCGAAAGGGGCAGGAGGACTGTTGCTAAGAACTTGTACCCGCACCATTTAGGATCAGGCGGGTATGAGGGTAAGTCAAAGGAATGAAAGTCCGTGCTTGAGTCAAACAAAGATTCTGACTCACCCGTGGTAAAGATCGCCAATCCCCGGGGCACGAATTGGCTCATGGCAAGGTCTGAGGTTACTGCCGACGGGAAGATCCGACTGCCTCAAGAGTTGCAGCCCATGGCTCATAAAATGGTAAGTCATTCTTTTTATAACCCTGAGTTATTCAAAAAAAAAATATAGCTCACTCACTCGACTTATTCTTTTGTTATATTCAATTTTTTTATTAACAGTTGCAAGTGGAGGAGTTCACATCGGGTGTCCGGACTAGTTCCAAGGAGAATGACTCGTTGACTCAAACGGTTGACAATCCGGAGCACCCGGGTCGGGTAAGGGGTGTAGGCGTCTACAAGGGTTTCAGGAATGT
Source organism: Carex cristatella (assembly GCA_024447775.1). Lineage (NCBI taxonomy): Eukaryota > Viridiplantae > Streptophyta > Magnoliopsida > Poales > Cyperaceae > Carex > Carex cristatella. The sequence goes on along the minus strand of JAJHPF010000026.1, from coordinate 238,054 downwards.
TTTCCGTTCAGAGAAACCCAAGCGAAGATCGCGCGCTAAAGTCACTGACGAAGAGAGAGATGAGTGGCTCCGCCAGGAAATCCAACAAGAATACGAGACGAGGCTGGCGGAGAGGATGGCGGAGATGGAAGCAAGGATGGAAGCAAGAATTGTAAACCGCGTGACATCTCATCAGTTTACACACCCATCCGAGCAAGGACCCCCCATTTCGCCGGGAATTCGGCGAAGTATTCAAGCATCCGGGACCTGGGAGGACGAGTTCGATAATCTCAAGGTAATACCTACTATTAATAATCTAAATGCAATTAATGTTGGTTCGTAAACTTCGTATCAAATATGGTTATCTTAATAATAATTGCAGGTGGCCACCAAATGCGACTTGATCATTTGGAGTGGTGCGGTGCCTATCACCGTTGCCAAGGGTCTCGTAATTCCGGGGCAAACATTGCACCATGCTCCGATCGGGCACGGCTATGCATGTGTGCAGATCGACTCTGTTGTGTCAGAATGGCGTAGGATACCTCTTCCTGTCCCGACCGAGGACATGCTAGTTGTGGATGACATCCGTGAGTCATTTATCCAATGGCCCAAGAATCAGATCATTCTTATTCAAGTAATCTCTAAATTATCAATATCTCTTGTTACATTCAAAACTGCTCTTTTTAAATACTTGAAATTTTTAAAATTTGATGCATGCGTAGGAAGCCAATTTATCACCGATACGGGGGGAGAGTGAGATGGTCCGCATGACTGATGTCGTAGGAGAGACTGATGCTGGAGTCCAGCTTGAGGCGCCAGACCACCGTCTGATCAGCCCAGAAGAATACAATACTTTGCCTCTCGATTGTCAGCATCTTCATGACCGCTTGATAAAGGCACCCGAAGGCATGACCAGCATCATGATCGAGACGCCACCGGCATGTTCCTGCATGACGGCTGGCCATGCATGCTCTCTTTCGATGACTTCAAGGACTTTCTATATGCCAAGGGTCGCGATAGATGGCTCGATAGCTTATTCCTTACCATTTTCGCCGTGTAAGTGACCTTACTTTATTTATATATTGTATATCACTCAAATATATATTCAAAATGTAAAGCACTTTCAGGAAGCTGCTCCGAACTTGCGAATCATGGTCGCTCGAAAATACGGTAAACAACACTGCAATTCTGGACCCCGGCAAACTCAATTTCACCGTGCTACAAGGTCAGGGTCAGCAGTGTGTCGACTATATGTGCCATGCGATGCACCGTTGCTCCGCAGATGGCAAGAAATTTATTCTTCTGCCATACCACCAGAGATACGATTCTAACCTTCAATTTTTCTCGATGTTTTCAATTCAATAATTATAAAAAAGAAATTAAATTTGATTATAATTGTGTTAATATTTCTCATGCCACATGACACACTGGTGTTTGTTTATCATCATTCCGACTGCAAATAGGGTTTTTATCATGGATTCTGCGAGGCCAAAAGACATCACACCTGAAGGGAGTAGAGGGATTTATCCCTTTTTGACACAGTAAGCAATAATTTTTCACTAGGTTTGATTTTTTTTTTTCAATTGTAATTAAATTGTGGATCGAAATTGCTAATTACAGTCGCTTAATTTTGTAAGGGCTTGGACCAAATATGTTGCAGAGGGAGGACTGCAAGGAAGAGCTAGAGGGACTGTGAAAGATAAATTTAGAATTGAGTGGTTGCCGGTGAGCACACATGCAATAATTTTTTAACTTAAATATTATAGTTCCAAACATTATTTTCATTGTAACATAGCCCGAAAAATATAAATTTTAGTGCGCGCGACAGAAGGCGTCTTGGGAGTGCGCTTATTACACGATGATTTTCATGTTTAATTGGATCGAAAGGAATCAATTTTCCTTTCCAAATAACGTAAGTAATTCACATTAATTTTCATTTTAAAAATATCAATAATTCGATCTGTTTCTCGTTACTAACTTAAATTATAATTGCAGTATAGCCGGAGCCAAGTCTCTTTCTCACCCGAACAAATCAACGAAATTAGAGCGGTGTGGGCAAGGTGGTTTGTATCCGAATTTTGTAAAGAACAAGATGGATTTGTATAACTTAATTAGTGTAATTATCAATTTTGAATTGTTATGTTATGTTTTGGCAATTTATATTCTGTTTTGGGCAAAAAAAACATTCTGATTATATATAATTTAATGACTAGCAAAAGTGGAGGCTAGTCAGAAACAAAAAAAATTCCAAAAAAAAAATGGAAAATTCTACACGGATATTTTAAAAAAATCCGTGTAAAATGTGATAACAATAAAGCTAGACGACCCTATTTACACACGGATATTAACATAAAACCGTGTAGGTAGGGAGGAGAGCTACACGGTTTTTAGTTAATATCCGTGTATAAACAGGATTCCTACACGGATATTGTATTACAAATCAGTGTAGCTCTCTTGCGGTGTGTGCACTTTTGGAGGTTTTCCACACGGCTCTTTATTAAAAAATCCGTGTAGGATTTGTGTAATCGTACACGGCTAAATTATCCATGTGTAAATGCTGGACTTTTCTATATCCCAGTATTGCACATGTTTCTAAATCCGTGTAGCTCTCCAGTTAAAGTCTGTGTACAAACTGTATTTTTGTAGTAGCGACGGTCATTTAAAATGCACCCATACGGTCATTGGTGTCCCCTTTCAAACTTTCCTGAACCAATACTTGATTATAAAAAGTAAAAGTCCTTGCATGAATTTTTAATTTGGAGAATTTTAGATGTGCATGATATACTTGGATATGAAAAGTAAAAGTGACCACGGAGATTAATATTCAAATAGTTTAGTCTTTGGTCTTGCCAGTACACGAATACAGTATTTTGTAATAATTCGGAGAAAGTTTAATTCAACAAGTTAGAAAACTAAAATAATAAAATTTGTAAAGTTGAAAAATAAAAAAATAAAAGACCTAAGGTTTAAATTTATGAAAAAAAATGTCGTAATGTTGAAAAAGACAAAATGTTACATAAAATTTTAAAAAATAAATTACTGTAGTTCACCGCCAAATATTTGAATTTTTTACCGTAGAGCATATGATAAATAAATAAGACTCTAAACTTATTATAAATTTTTATTTTGGTGTATCGGGTTGGTGGAAAAAATTGAGAACATAATGTAATATTAAACATATTTTATTTTCTATTTTTAGATGAAACTATTGAGATCTCTAAAAAAAGAAGTTATTGTAGCTAATCGCCCTTCATCTGGGCGGTTCAGTAAAAAAGAAAAATTGAAGTTTATCACTCCGCGGTTGGGCAATTTAATGGGCACAGTGAACCGCCTCCCATCTGGGTGCGTTTGGGGTATTTTTAATTATTTTTACAGCTGGTTTTTGGAGTATTAATAAAAAAAATCGGGGAAAAGTAGGAGAGCATGTGCCTTGTTGGACAAAATGACTCCATGGAAAATTGATCTTGTGGAAAATGACTTGTTGTACAAAATGACTCCATGGAATAAGGATAGCGGCATGTCACGTACATTGACTGGGAATAAGGATAGCGGCATGTCACGTACATTGACTGGGAAAGTAGCATGCGTGTTTGTTTCCAATTGAAGGGTTAGTTAGACTCCTAAGAGTCTCAATCAAAAAATACATGAGGTCATTAGTATATGGTTGTGGTCAACAGATTATATTGGAATATTTGATGAAATGAGGTATCTGAAGCAGCTCATTGTGCAGTTGGTTCTTTGAAAAATGTACAACTTCTGCTCCAATTTTTATTTTATATATTTTGAAAAAGGTATGTAACGAATCATGATCAAAATGGTGTGCTAAGGAGCTGTTAGAAATAACGGTAATATTATCGTTGGCTGGTCGTTTGTATCACTTTAATTTTTACTTTATTTCTAACAGCTAGTAGAGATATGAGATCTATATATGTATAGTTTTGATGTATGAATGAGCAAAATATTTATTTTCTTTCAATGAACATAATCTTTGTTCATTTGTCCGATAAGTTCAACAAGGTATGAGAGCAGTTATGAGAATTCAATAACAATACCCGATAAAACTCAAGCTTTCAATAAAAATACTCAATAACCCGATAAAGCTCTAAGTCTTCATTTCCTTCTTAATAAAATCCAAAAATGTCTCATTGTCTTACAAATTGCCAAAACCACCCCGATAGATGTACTAATTGTAAGATCGATGTTGGTTCTATTATATCCTCATCTCGGACCGAGGGGTTGGAAAGTGGCAGAGAAAAAAAAATGGAGGAGTCCAATGGATGCGCAAGCGGGTCAAATGGGTCTAGAGATCAAACGCTACAATTTCTCCAACAACTTATTTGTGTGGCTTACTAATCAAAATAAAAGTTCTAGCTCATGTGGTATTGTATCTCACTCTCAAAATTATAATTTATTTGATCAAATAATTATAGATAGTGGTGCTACCGATCACATGTTTGGAAATAAAAAAATTGTTACTAATATTAGGTTGACAAAAAATAACTATTATGTGAAAGTAGCAAATGGTATGAAGGAAAAACTAAATTATGTTGGTGAAATTGATATTTGCAACAAAAAAATTAATAATGTATTATTTGTAAAAACTTTCCCAATAAATTTACTATCGGTAAGACAATTAAACAAGATTTTAATTGTATTACAATTTTTTCTTCAAGAAATGTTATATTTCAAGAACGGAAAACTGGAAAAAAGATTTGTGAATGATTTCTTGAAAATTGACATTATCTTTTAGATCAAAAATCATTTTTTTGTGCTATTGCAAAATCTATAAATTTTGACATTTGGCACAAGAGACTTGGACATCCCTTTGATAAAATTTTAAATAGTATTTTAGATTTTCCAAATTCAGTGTGTATTAATTGTGACATATGTAAGTTGGTTAATATTATGGTCTTTATATTTTTCAAAAGTTTAATGATTACATGTAACATGAAAAGTTTTTGAAAATTTTTATTTTTTCAAAAATAGAAAGACCATAATATTTTCTGTATTTACCTAGAAGTGACTTTTGAACCGGGATCAATAATTCAGATTCAAAGCATTTTTATTTTTTTTCTAATAACACACAAATAAATATTTTAATTTTTCTTACAGTCATGAAAAATTCGATCTGAAAAATATTGATCCGGGTTATTTGTTTAAGTCTTTCTAATAAATCAAATTATATGGTATTCTATCTAATTTTAAAAAATATATAAAAATATTTCTAATATTTTAATAAAAAAAATAAATAAATTATAACATTTTCTAATTAAATTAAAAAAATAAATGAAAAATTATTTAAATTCAAAACCGATGGATATGTCAGGTTTCAAATTTGAGAAATTGGGTGTAATGATTAAAACAGTATTTTAATCTGAGTCGTTGGTTGTTTTAATCTGAGTCGTTCGTTGTTTCAAAAAGTGTGCAGAAAGCATCAAAATCCGTGCTGGACTAAAACCGATGGAAATGTCATCGGTTCAAGCTTTCTGAAACTGATGAGCAGGTCATCGGTTTTGGACTCTGTAACCGATTATTTTGTCATCGGTATAGACAGTTTTCGAATTATGTTAAAAAAATGTATAGATTGTTAAATTAATTTCTTTTGTATATTTATAAAAATTTCGGCCCTTTTTCCTCTTATTATTCTTTCTCATTTGTTGTCTCTTTGCTTTTTGAGTTCAACGCTGATCTCTCTCTCCTTGACTGAGTTTGCTATATTTTCTGCATTAAACCCCCTTTTTTAATTAATTATTTTTCTTCTTTACTTTTAATAACTTCAATATAGCGAATTTATTTTCTATAGAGCGTGCGAACTTTCCACAGTAGTCTTCTTAAAGATAAGTAATTTTGTAATTGGGGAAATTTAGATTTCATAAATTAAATTTTATTTATGCTACATAAGAAAAATAATCAGCTCCCTATGAATTATGGACCAATGATATATGAACGTTCCGAATTTTTTATTAGTAGGAAAATAATAAAATAAATATCGTGATTAATGAAGGTTTCTGATTTTTTGTGAAAAGTAGAAAAATCGTTATCCAAAATTACGGCCAGAGGACGCCACCCTAAATCCCGGCCAGATTAGCACAAAGCAATTAACGGAGGGAAGCGTTTAAACGGACTGTTAATTTAGACAACAGCCAGGACATACCGTTAATTTTAACGAACCAGAATGATCCGCTGAATAGGAGAACCGCCAGAGGAAATTCATAATATCAAATGAAAACAAAAAGAAAACATACCAAGTCAGGATCAAATTGAAGATTGTCTACAGGAAACCCATACTTTTTATCCCTTGGATGTATACCCCTGCAAAAGTAGAAAAGATGTATACCCTAAAAAATATGAAATATATCCAATCTGCCCCTGAAATATATCCAATCTCAAAAGGTTTGGTTATGGCTGCAAAGGCATAAAGGATGTTGTAATGTCTCTGTAGTGACAATATTGACAGATGTTTTTGTCTATCCCGATTTTCAGACTTATGACAAGACTATGCCTATTTCCTGATGCATGCGAGCTAGTGTTTGGTAAACGGTCCGGGCAAAGTCCGTGCACGGGCACGGGCCACTACGGTCACGAGCATCACGGGCACACAGGCACAACGGGCCGGACATCACGGGCATTTTTTTCAAAAATCATGACCTGCCCATTTAATGTCAGTGTCCGTCACGGGACTCGGGGGCAGGATGGTCCGGACACCGGGGGCAGGACGGGCCGGTCCGGGTCCGTCACGGGCATATATCTGAATATGTAAATATTCAGATATATCTCCGCGGTTTAGCTTTACAACTCGAAAAATCAGAAATATTCAGATATATGTTAATACAAGATTAATATGACATGATAGAAAAGACATTATGATTTAACTTCTTCTCCAGAAACAAATATATAATAAATTAGTAGTTATGGTATAACAATTATTCTTTCTAAGAATATAAAAAGAGAGAAAAAAAAGTAGCACAGTTGGTTTGAAAAAAAAAATAGAATTATTAGTTACTTAAAAATTGAGATTTTAATTCCTCTTCACGATTTTGCAGCATCTTCAAAAGTTAATAGAAAAATATATATATAAAAAATAAAATTTTAGCACACTTTTGTAGAGCATTACGCAAGGAGACACGAATGCAATCTTCTAGTCATTTATGCATGTTAAAGAAGAAAAAAAAAAGATTAAATCATAATTTAGAAGTCTCATAATTAAACTTTTAAAGGGCTGATAAAAATCTAAAAAATATTTCACTCATAGCTCCCCTGCCAATAATTTTTTTAATAGCATATAGATGTAATGTTAATTTCATTGTCAATCTAAATTAGGTAAATGTTGGCATCTATCTTTGAGAAGTGTCAATAGTAGTCTATAAAATGTTAACTTGACAACTAAAATGTCAATCATAAATAAATCATGTATTGACTAATTATTTTCAAACATCAATTTATATAAGTGTTAACTTTTTAATGAAATTGAAATCTGACAAAGAAGAAAAAAAAAACTATAGAGAGAAGCATATCCTTCTCTTATTGGTAGACAACTATATGTGAAGCTTTTCAGACTTACAATAAGTAAGAGAAAATCTCATTTCTAAGATTTATTTTCATCTGATACAAATGTCTCTTAAGGCTGGAAACAGAGCGAATTCGGAGTGGATAATGCTAATATTATATTCGTATCTGTTTTTCAATGAGCAAATATGAATACAGATACAAATAAGTTAAGAATGATGTCGGTTTCTTTTTCAAACACATTTGCTATTTTCAGTGTCTTGGGAAAATAATATCTTACTTTTTAATTAAAAAATAATATAATCAATGAAGATCTTTAGTTAACACTGTATATATCTTTATAATAAACTCTCTCACTTATGTCAATATATTTCTTCGACAAAAAAAAGAAATGTGACATTGTCAAATTAACCTCCATTTTTAGTATGAAAACTTTATATAATTAACTTTCATTCACATTTGACTCTCATAGTTTGAAAATCTTTCTTCGCTTTGAATTGATCGCTCGATCATATGATCCCGGAGTTGTTAGGTAAATCCACAAAATAGTGCTATTGGAATTGTAATTTAGAATAGTATTAGAAGGGTGCAATCCCGAATAGTGATATAGGAGCGCTATTTTTCAACTATTCATGACAGTGATAATGTTGTTTGATAAGTTGTTGTTGTAAAAGAAATACAATAAATTTTGTAAAATATTGAAAATAAAATAAAAAGACAGAAAATACCCCCAATTACTAGTTGGAAAATGCATAATTCCATACAAATATATGATACATACTTTGTATGAAACAATTTTAGTTGCAAAAATGATGCATAATTCATTAATTCTTGATGTAATTCTGTCTAATTTGTGAAAATAAAAAAAAAAACCTTGATAAATAGAACCAATAATCAGTTGACATACTGGATAGCTATGAAATTAACTACTAAATTGAATCTATTTATCGAATTACGAAATACTATTTAATTGAGATAATTTGTTATATGAAATGACAGCTAACCGGTGAAAGATGAGCTTTCAATCAATTTCATACATGGGGGGAATTTGAATTTAAATTTTGAATTTTAGGAAAATAAATAAAAACTTTCTGTCACGGGTTCACGGGCACGGGTTACGGGTACGGTTGTCCGGGTTCTCATGGGCTTTTTTCCAAAAAAACGGATCCGGCCCGTTTCATGCCCGTGCCTGTGTGCCTGTGTGCCCGTGGATGCCCGTGGCATGGGCACGGGCACGGGCAGGTTGGGTTCGGGCGGGCATTTACCAAACACTAATGCGAGCTGAAGAAAATATTTCCAAGTACAAGATATCATGAATCTCCTCTGGCCGTTGTCCTATTCAGCGGACCATTCTGGGCGTTATTCGGTACAGCAGACCATTCTGGCCGTTTTCTAAATTAACGACATATCCTAGCCGTTGTCTAAATTAATGGCCCGTGTTTAAACGCTCCCCTTCGTTAATCACTTTGCACTAATCTGGCCGGGATTTAGGGTGGCGTCCTCTGACCGTGATTTTAGGTAACGATTTTCCTACTTTTCACAAAAAATCGAAAATCTTCCTTAATCACGATATTTATTTTATTATTTTCCTATTAATAAAAAATTCGGATCAACGTCAGGTCGAGAAGTGAGGTCACCATCTTTTCATAAAAAAAATATAATTAAGTTTGAAAATCCTGCACCTGAACCAATATATATTCTAGGAAATTGCTTGATTTACGAACTCACTCTGAAAATCTCTCGTAAAAAAGAGAAGAGCAAAAATGGAACTACTTGCACTTCCTTCTCTTCTCTACTTTTTAACATGTCTTCTCCTACTATTGCTTTCCATTCGATTCCTCCAGAAGCAAGCTACACATTCCAAATCAAATCTCCCTCCAGGCCCCCGGACCTTGCCATTTATTGGAAGTCTGCACCACCTAACTGGCAGTTTGCCACATCGTGTCCTGCGTGATCTTGCCCAGTTGCATGGACCCGTTATGCTCCTTCGTGCCGGAGAGACAAACCTTGTTGTTTTCTCTTCTCGTGAAGCTGCAAAAGAGGTGACTTTCTTGCTGATCATTTTATTTTACGAGTAAGGGTATGGTACTTTGTATCACACATTGTTTCATACTTGATCACGCCAAATCATATAGCGAAATTACAATCCTTTTATTCTGAAAATGGCCAAAATCGAATGTGAAGTAGCCAACTCCGATTTATTCATCGTGAAAATGTTTTTAAGTGATTTCAGTAGTTTTTGGAGCAAGTTGCGTAGTTTTGTCAAAAAAAGAAAAAGCAAAAATATCATATTTAAACAATTAACAAATAGTCACTAAAATAAGATATCACATGGAGCATGCAACACATCTCACGAAGTACATAACATGAGAAATGACAAAATTACAAAAAAAATCCACTATTTTCGAAAACCTTGTGATGCAAAGCAGTCCCATTACGATCTTGCTTGTTAAACTCACATACCGGTTTAGTAGTAATATAGAATAATATAGAAGTACAAATAGAACAAAACAACAAAACACTAGAACTTTCTATTCAAACGGTGCTCCTCAACAGAGGGTTTTCATACATATTTGAAGTAAAAGAAATAAATACTCTCCTTGCAATACCCAAGACATACTATTAATTCTAATTGTAGTAGATTAACAAAACTAACTTCTAATAAAAACCACTCAGTCCAAGTTAAAATTTGTTGAAAGTCTTCCTGGAAATACGCCCCACGCATGCTCCTCAACAAATAGAACAAAACGACAAAACACTAGAACTTTCTATTCAAACGGTGCTCTCTCTGTGGATTAACACCCCAATGAAGACTACACGGTAAGATTATATGTTTGTGATATGAACTAAGTTGAAATTAGGGAATAACAATATTTACAAGTAGTAGTTCATTTTGGACTCATCAATACTCTAAATAGTTGATTTCAATTATTCAACATGATTGTCAAATGAAAATGTACTTGTAAGGTAGGCAAAAAAACACTTGATCTAAAGATTCCAGACTATTTAAAACTAGCGATTTTCTATTTATTTTAAAATATTGTAAGAAAATTTAAAAAAATATAAAATGTAATGTGCTAGTACATTTTCATATGTAAATCATGTTGAACAATTTAAATTTGTTGTTTGAACTTTGAAAACTAAAATATTTATTCAAGGTACAGACCAATGCGTACTAAGCATAGTACCATAACGTGACTCTTACGTTATTCTAATAATCACCAACAACTGTGTCAATTGGTATCGACCTGGGTAAATTATTGTTCTAAAAGGTACCATGTGAGTAGGTTTTTGCATATGCAGGGCAGAGAGTAAGAAAGTTAAATGATGGCTGATCATATTACAAAACAAGCCAATCATTTGGATTTTTGCTACAGAGGATACACTTTCACACTCTTTACAAACTAGTCTGTAAATGTTAGTGCCATGCTTAAATGTGCATTTGGTAGGCTGCTGCAAGTTGTAAATATTTTGTTTTTTCCTTTCCCAAACTATGTACTATACTTGTTCTAGCTAATCAAATAGAGCCTACGGGCATTTCGTCAAAAAAAAAAAAAAATTAAATGATGGAAATATATTCGAACGTGTAATTTGCAGGGAAAATCCCTTGATAATTCGAACATGGGAAAATCCCTTGTTAACGTCCATGTATTTTTCTTTTTGCATAATCCCAAGTAAATCTGCAGGGCATAATTAAGGACGCTATGAAGATTAATATTAATTAACAAACACAATTGGAGCTAATTACAAAAATTTAATGTCTTTATATTTGTATATAATTTGCAATAGTTTGTGGTCCTCGGAGTATCTTATATTGGAGGAAAATTATATGTTTTAACATTGATGCATATAAACTGCATAGGTGATGAAAACACATGATGTAAACTTTGCGAACCGCCCTGCGCTAAGGGCACCAAATGTTTTCTTCTATGGTAGCGTAGATCTGGGTTTCTCAAATGGCCCCTACTGGCGCCAGCTGCGTAAAATTTCTACCACTATGCTCTTTAGTGCAAAACAGGTGAAATATTACTCCTCAAATTGGCAAGAAGAGATCAATTCCATGTTGAAGAGATTAAGTTTAGTTTCTGGTAAATCACAAGTCAATTTGAATACATGGACAACTGAGCTTTCAAACAATATTATTATCCGTTCAGCATTTGGAGGAAAATTTAAAATGAAAGAAGTGTTAATGGAATCATTAGTAGAGGTAACGGAGCTCTTGTCCGGGTTCTACCTATCTGATTTCTTGCCATCATTGAGTTGGTTAGATGTGAAGATGAGCAGAAAAATTGCGAGACTCCACAGGTAACATTTGAGGAACCTTTCGCATTCTCGGTTTTCTTCTTATTCTTTAATGCTTTACCGAGGCTCATATGTTAATTATTAACACATGTAGAAAAGTGGATTTGGTATTGGAGGAGATCGTACAGGAGCATTTGAAGAATAAAGAACAACAGAAGAAAAGAGGAGAGGAAGAGATTGTACATGATTTAGTCGATGCCCTTATTGATATAAAGGAACGTGGTGACTTGGAGCTGCCTATCACGATGGACAGCATAAAAGCTATTATCTTGGTATGTGCCTGATCAACATTTACTTCATATAAACTTGTGCAATTAATAAACAAACAAAAAAAAATATGTTTCATCTGTAGAATAGGAATAAAACCTCCATGCATGGGGCACTGTATCAATAGTATTTATCCTCTTTGTTGACCTGTAATCTGTTGCATTTCTAGGGGCATATATGTAAAACTGTTTTTCGATCCTTACTAACTTAGCGAAACCAGTACAGGCAAAGGATTTGTTACTTATGGTTAATGTATCACTATTCTCTCATTGTGCGGAACAAGCCTGAACTAAATGTGTTTTGAGGATGTATCACTATTCTCTCATATTTGAGCTTATGGTGGACATGGTAATAATTACTAATTGAATGTTCAGTATGATGATGTACTCTTTATTCAGGATGTATTTGCTGCAGAAACAAGGCCTAACAAAATATATTTTTAATATACTTGTGTGTATGTAGTAAATGGTAAAAAGTAGTACTTGAATCTTCACTCAATGATGTACTTTTTATTCAGGATGTATTTATAGGAGGAACTGACACATCAGGGGCAACGGTTACATGGGCCATGACGGAACTAATTAAGCACCCTGAGGTATTGGCAAAGGCACAAACAGAGATAAGGCAAGCAGCAAGTGAGAATCCTAATTTTGAGAAGAATACCCTCAGTTATCTACAATTAGTCATCAAAGAAACCCTGAGAATGCATGCACCGGCAGCTCTTTTACCGCCACGAGAATGCAAGGAGACTTGCCATGTACTTGGCTATACAATTCCTTCCGGGGCTCGATTGATAGTCAATGCATGGGCTATCGGAAGGAACCCGGACTACTGGAATGATCCAGATGAGTTCAAACCGGAGAGGTTTGAAATGTCTGACATTGACTTAAAAGGGCAGAATTTTGACTATTTGCCTTTTGGTGCTGGGAGGAGGATTTGTCCTGGACTTAAGTTTGGCTCGACTGTGGTGGAGGATGTACTGGCAAATCTGTTGCTGCACTTTGATTGGAAACTACCTGACGGGATGAAGCCAGAGGATATTGACATGACGGAGAGGTTTTCACTTACATGTTCCAAGAAAGAGCCACTGTATTTGGTACCAACATTACGAGTTCCTTTGCCTGATGTTTAGATAGAGGAACCAAGAAACTCTGCTCAATGAGATATGTGTGTATTTAAAATAAAGACTGTATTAAAATGCATTCGTGTGATTCCACTTGTAACTAGAGGGGCATGCATGCCTCGCATGGTATAATTTTCCAATAAATTAATGTATGTTTTTCCTACTATAGCAGTAATTAATTTATGGTTATACTAATAATTTGAGGTCTCAGAATATTTACATAGTTATTCATTTTTTTCTTTTGATAAAAGAGATGACAACTGTACTTCTATCGATCAAATATGCATCATATTATCGAGTTATTTATTTTAACACAACAATGTGATTCACACACTGATGTTATTTATTTATTTATCATGCATCAAATATGAAACATTGTTTAACTCTAGCTAGCAGTTATTCATTTTAAGACAATAATGTGAGTCATTTTTCTTTGAAGTGATGAAAAATGTTTAAAAACCTCTGAACATAGTAAGTTTATTAGCATATTAACTCCGAAATTTTAATTTGAAGGTTTGTATACACTACTATAGATACTATTTCGTTATTGAGAAAAGAAAAGATTTTAAATTTTATATTTTTGATGGGAGAGACTTTTAATTAAACAGTTTTATGGAGCTACAAATTAAGAATTACCAATTTTTATGTACATGTCCCTAATTTTTATTTCTTTTTTTCAACGAAAATCGGTAGCTAATCCAATAGAAAATTAAGTTCGAATTTTTTAAAGTAAATAAAAAAAATGTGCCCTAAAGCCCGTATATATAAAGTATGATACTCCAATAATAATGCTACTATTATTTCTGTTAGTCATGATCTCAGAAGAACCAACAAACAGCTGGAGGGATTGATGTAGGACTCTGGGCCTGACGATATTTGTATTATTTAATTATACGTTAATATATATGTGTATCATTGAATCTTCTCTTGTTCAAGATTTTTCTTAAATTAAGCTAATTAAACCGGTTAAATAGGAATCCTTAATTAATGATAGGAAATATAGTTGTCAAAACGTGATCAATTGACCTATTATGTATATTGCATGCTGAGGGTAAAAGGTGACGGACTATATATTGCTGGAATTCGCATCCTCTGAGATATCTCAAACTTTGCGTGACTTTTTGGAATATCTCAATCGTTCAAATACGTTCTACACGAATCTCAAAGCTAAAATAAAACTGGCCCCCTACGCTTCCCCGAATAGGCACCAGACACGTCCGTCAAGCAAAAATTGAGATATCTCAGAGGATACGCACCCATATTGCTGGGGGTAAGCTGAATGAAAATGATATTTTTGACAGTACCACTATTACTGACAGATATATCTGCAACGATACTGATAATAAAGCAGAAACACTTTTAATTTCGCAGATAATCCCATATTCTAATAACATATCGAATACGAGCTATTAAACAATTAAAGCAAACTTGACTCGGCTCCTATATATGTTATAATTTAAATTTATCTTTGTTTTACCAAAGAAATTGCCCACATACTTTAACGTATATCGGTCGACTTGTTGCCGCTCTACACGTTAATTTGGAAACCAAAAAAAAAAAAAACATGGATGATAACAATTGATTATGACTTACTCTCATCACCTCCCGCAAAATGTCAAATGTATTATTTAATATGCGTCATGTTAAACATCAATCGGATTGTCGTACTGAGCAAGTTGCAACATCATTATCTAGTGCTAAAAAAACTAGCTTAATAACTGGAGCTAACTATTTATATTTCTTAATTTCCATCACATGAAAAACACATAAATTTATAGGTCTATCATTCATAATGAAACATGTATAAAGTTTATTCTTTATAAAAAAAATATGAACTTTATTTATCTTTTGTTCTAAATATATATATGCACCATATATAGAATCTAAAAAAAATTATGAACATTTTTTATATTGTATACCCTACATTACCTAGACCTTAAAATTTACACTATATATATATTAGATATAAATGAGCTGGTTGCTAACTATTTATATTTTTTTCCATCACATGAAAAACACATAAATTTGTAGGTTTATTATTTATAATGCAACATGTATAAAGTTTATTCTTTACAAAAAGATATGAACTTTATTCTTGTTTTGTTCTAAATTAATATGCATCATATATATAGCTAGAATCTAAATTTTTTTACGAACATTGTCTATATTAAATATATATGATTTGAATTAGGTCCTAGGTACATGTCGGATCCATATATATATATCACTGAGAAGACAAACAAGTAATGGACATAATTAATTTAGGAATGCAAAGTGTGACCACAAATATTTAGATATCAGATAACAGTATTTAATATTATATTGTGTGGCCAATATTCTAATATCTGGCCAACCACCTGTTGGTAGGTCCATCTTAGATAATGACAAACAGAGATGAGAGTAATATTATATCACTGTTGATATGTACTGTTTTATTGCAAAAAAAAAAAAAAAATTAAATATAAAGATAAATTCAATTTTATAAGAAATTCACTTGTTATTAGTTGAAAAAAGAAAATAATAATTGTGTTTGTGTACTTATGAGTCAGTACGTAATTCTTAATTTTATTGGTCCTTCAAAAGTTCGTCATTATTAAAATTCCCTCTCAAAAGAATATTAAATTTGAAATCCGTCCTTTTTTCATTATTGGAAACAGTTACTATGATAGTGAATACAAATATATAATATTAAGCTACGTATTTCAAATTAAAGTTTTAAGTTATCATGTGTTAAAATAAATAAATGCTATATTTATTTCTCGTTATGTTATTTCAAAATTGAAACGATCGAGAACTAGCTTTTGGTCTAGTAGCTAAAGCACATGATCTCTATGTGAGATGTCATGAGTTTGAAATTCAAATGAGAAAAATCTTCTGTTGTAATAACAGAGATATTAAATAGTTGGATTGCTTGACCTCCAACCTTTACTCAAAAAAAAAATTGAAACGATCAGCAAAATTAATTGGTCAATTAGGTATGTACAAATATAAATATTTATAATTATAATTATATATATATATATATATATATATATATATATATAGATTGACTAGGGTGAGCCATGGTGTAAATGCATTTGATAAGTCATAGCACAATATCTTCATTTTCAAAGTTCAAATGGCTGATCCGAACCGATCAAAATGTTCTCCATATTGAAATATGCTTGGAGACCAAATTTTACATTTTTTGGAATTTTTTTACTATTTATTAAGCCACTTTGAAATCGCTGATCCAACGTGAACAGTAAAAATTTCTGGACCATCGGATCAGCGATTTTCAAAGTGGCTTAATAAATAGTAAAAAAATTCCAAAAAATGTAAAATTTGGTCTCCAAGCACATTTCAATATGGAGAACATTTTGAACAGTTCGGATCGACCATTTAAACTTTAAAAATGAAGATATGGTGTGGAGTACAAACACGTTTTACACATGGCTCACCCTAGTCAATCTCATATATATATATATATATATATATGAGAGAGTCTTCTATGGACAGGATCTACAGTAGTAAATTTGCTTAAACATATCAGAGCCGTCCATTTAATTAAGGATAAATTGGGTATTCAAAAAATATTCTCCGTTAGGTAACGGTTCCAAGGGTTTTGTTGTCTGTCTCCTCTCCTCTCTCTCCAGTCCCTCTTTTCTCTTTGGTTCGCAAGCCAAACCTCAAAACAAAGAATACTTGTTTTCTCTCTGGTTCGCAAGCCCCTCTTTTCTCTCTAGTTCGCAACCCCCCCTCTCTGTCTCTCTTCTAACCGCTCGGCCTCTCTCTCTTCGATTTTCTCTTCTCCTTTGCTTCTCAACCCTCAATCCGGTTAGGGTTTTGTTTTGCTTGTGCTCGTGGATTAGGAGAACAACCAGGAGGTGAGGTCGCAGAGCAATACCGCAACTTTGGCACCGGCCGACTTCCACCGATTGAAGCACTTTCAGTAATCAAATAAATCTCTGATTTGTTTATTTTTGTGTGATGCTTTTATCCATTGTTGACCTCTTTTTGGGGAATGGAGAAATCTAAAATCCCCTTATCTATTATTTGATTTAATAGCAAGTATATATTGGCGACAATCATAGAAACTGCCCTTAGTGCCATCGATGCAACTAATGTCCAAGATTTTTATGTTACAACTAATAGTATAAATTTGTTATATGATCACTGTGACACAACTTATCTCATATGCCTTTATTTATGTTTTTCTTTGGGATTGAACTAAATCTGCAGATGTACGGTAATTCATTTGAGAGAAAGCTGGCCCTCATAAAAGGATCTTCACTTAAAACAGAGGTTGTCTTTCTTTACCTGCAATTAAGGGCTTCGAATTTGCTAGAAAACCTTATTTAGGAGTACTTGCCTTGTAGTGTTGTGTGTCGAATTTCATATGAGCATTATTTATTTTTTATATGTTGAATAAATTACAATGGCTGAATTGTATTGTTCAAACTGTTATATCATATGTTTCTTTGTGCTAAATTTGGACAGGAGCTGTTTTTGTGTGTTATGTGCCGAATTTTGTTATATATTGAAGTGTTAGATTTATTTGGGTAGAAGATTTATTTGATTATAACACAAACTGGTTTTTGGTATTGAAGTGTTATGTGCTGAATTTTGATCTTGCTTAGGTTTCTGTTTTCTTTTAGTCCTATGTCTTAATTTTTTTGTGTACTGTTTTAGTATAGTCTAACAGTGGCCATTTTCTACTTATTTGAAAAATTGGTTGATCTTATTCCTATTCTTTGTGTGCTGAATTTTTGTAGGCTAAGGAAATCGAAGGGTCATCATTGAGAGAGTATGAAAGAGTTGTTACTATGACCTTTTCAAGCTAAGGAGAAGCTTACGAGTTTTACAACGATTATGCAAAGAAAAATGGGTTTAGCATAAGGAAGAGCATTATTATGAAGGATCCCAAAAATGGCACCATTACCTTTCGTCGGTTTTACTGTAGCAAAGCCGGTTTCCGCGAGAAGAAATATTTGGATAAGCCGGATCGGAAAAGAGTAGCCCCAGCGCTCTCTCGTTGTGGCTGCCCCGTCAAGCTCTGTATCAAACTTGATCAAAAAATTGGTAGATGGTGGGTGGCAGACTATGTGGATGTTCACAACCACAGTTTAGCAGCTAGTGATACTGCTCCTTTCCTCCGATCTCACTGTTCTATTAGTGAAGCTTAGAAGGCCGAGATAGTCACTTTTGGAAGATCAGGTATCCGCCAATGTCAAATATTAGATTACACAGAACAGAGAAGTGGTGGTTACGAACACCGTGGTTATCAGCGGAAGAATTTGTACAACTTTACCTCTAGGCATGAGCGGTCTACGATGCTTGCAAATGATGCGGATTCAGTGATAAATTACTTCAAGGAGAGAAAGAAAGCAAATGCAGATTTCTTTTTCAAATATGACACGAAAGACGATCATTTGATGAGTCTATTTTGGGCTGATGCTCAGTCAGTGCTTGATTATTCTAGTTTTGGAGATGTAGTTATCTTTGACAGCACATACCAGTTGAACCGGTATAAAATGATACTCATTCCATTTCTAGGAGTCAATCATCATTGGAGCACAATTATTTTTGCATGCGGCATTGTTTCTCGTGAGAATACGAAAGCATATGAATGGCTTCTTGAAGCATTAATGGAGGCTATGTATCAAGTACGACCTGAGGCTGTAATTACGGATGGTGATCTTGCTATGCGCGAGGCCATTAAATCAGTATTACCGGGCACCGCACATCGGATATGCACATGGCATATGGGAGAAAACACGAAAAAGTATATTCGTAATTCGGAAGGCATGCAAATGTTCCACAAACTAATGAGCAAGGCATACAGTCATGAAGAATTTGAGAACAAGTGGTAGGAGTTTAGTGAAAAAGTGAGTAAAAGATCACAAAGTAGACAGTGGTCGCAGAAGATGTATGAGTCAAAAAAATTATGGGCAAACAACTTTGTAAAGAACAAGATGTTCTTGGGAATGTCAAACAACTTAGTCATGATGTTCTTTTTATTAATTTTTGACAAAAAAAAATTTCAGATGGTTCATGCATGGGGTTAACTAAGGATGAGATGGCAGCAGTAGAGTACGTAAGGAATGTAAATCCTAATGTTGAAATTGTTAGAATGAACACCGCGTTGGGATTTTCATCATTAACAGGCAAAGACATGAATTGTCTTATCCGACCTCTGAACGAGACAGGCCCTGACAAATGGATTAATGATCAGGTATATTTTTAACACGAGCATTTTCTTAATTCATGCATTCAATTTCAATGTCATGCTCTTTTTGAATAGGTAATTAATTGTGGGCTCAATATTATGGACCCAACTCGACACTGCCTCCTCCATGTTATGGCAGTGGATACTTACAACACTTGTGTGTATGCCCGATCTGACATAGAGAACACTACTAATTCCCGTGATTTAAAGAGGTGGGCAAAAGTGGGCTGTCAATTTTTGAAAAGTGATTTGGTATGTACATGTAAATTACATGGGTTTTTTCTCATGTCAAATTTCTATGTTTGAAGTAATATTGACCTATTTAATGATGATGTTCATTTGTAGGTCTTCTTCCCTATCAATTTTCATAACATACATTGGTACGTAGGGGTCTTGAATCTCGAATCTAAAGAATTTCAAATTTTGGACTCCAAATCTAAGCTTCCGAGCTGCTATATCGAGTTGATGCTCAATTTGGTTAGTGTTTGGGAATTATGTGTTTCATACAACATTGTACATTGTTTGTAAGTACTAATATACTTGTAAATTGTAGCACAAGGGCATTCAATTTTTGATCTCTCTTGCACTTGATGCCGACAATGTCCTCCGGGCCAAGTACTTAGACCTAGATATTACCTTATGGCCTATAAGTGTGATTCATGCTCCACAACAACAAGATGATCACTCTTGTGGCATATTTGTTCTACAATTTATTGAATTATGGGAGGGCAGTGATAAGCGCATCTCGTCTTTGGAGGTAGTTATATCACTTATATAATTTAGCTTTATTTTTTCCTTTCATGATACTAATTTCATATTTTTTTACTTCGATAATTTTCATTGCATATATTGATCCAGGTACATGCCGAGTTGTTTCGAAAACAATTGGTCTACCAACTTATTTTTTCCAAGGAAAATGAACTAAAGCATGTCCAAGATGACATTAGAAAGATGATAAAAAACTGACGCTGCATCATTACACCACTTTAATCTATTACTTTTTTGAGATGCTAGTATTTTTGTTGCTAGAATGATGCTTGCATATTAGTGCTACTAGCATGTTTAAGCTGGAGTTTCAATATTCCAACTATTTGGGCTGCCGTCAGGTGTTTGTTCACTTGCTAATTATGGTCAAACATTGTTTTAATATTCCAAAATTTGATACTTGTAATCAAAAATTCAAAAATTGAAAATTAAAACGCAGTGCAAAATAAAAAAACAATTAAAATAAATAAAACCGCTAATGCATGGCATTTTATTATCACCAAGCCATTCATCAGAGTTGGAGTAACAACACACCAAACAAAAACAAGATACAAATAACGTGATCTATAGCAAAAGGGTCAATTTGGTACTCTTACATTGAAGCAAAAAAAAAAAAGTAGCTAGACGACCAATCAGCGGCACTGCCAAAGTAGAATTTTCATTTCCACTACATATTAATAACTTCATACACCCAAAACAATAAATCACAACATAACTAAATATTATACATGTTCCATTTCCACTAACTATTGTCATCTTATTTGACTCGAAAAGTAGCAAATCAGAAAAACATCTGAAAAATGGAAAAAAGAAGAAGTAAAAACTCTTCATGTGACCCTCCCAGTTCTAATCTGGGACCTGTACCAGATTGGTACCTACCAACTTGCATCCATCCATGTTGCAAAAAAGTCATCCACATCATGCCTTCATTGATAATCCTCTCCGCTAGAATATTTGAAGGGGTTGTCGAGCCAGAGAAGATCTTTTTGTTTGTCAAGTAAAATAGGAAAGTGATAATTCGTTTCATGACAAATACAGAGTCAAAAACAGTATGAGGTGCAATTCAACCACCAAAATATAAGAGAAGGGTGAACATACCACTTGAAGAATTCTTGAGAAGCTAAAAAATCAATATCAACAGGGACTTGACCATCTCTGGGAACTAATATAGCATTTATGTAGTAGCTAGTCTGCTTAAAAAAATTGTAAAATTAAAATCAGAGGATATTAGGGAAAAAGGAAAATAATAGTTACTAAGAAGAGTTAAATGATATTTAAATTTAGAAGCACAGGCAGAAGTTCCTCCGCAAGGTATTGGTACTTCAACAAAATTTATTCTCAATCTAATACCTTTGAAAAAAGAATTAAACATAGTTACAAAAAAGTTATGATAAAATATAAAATTGAAGCATGTAATGGTTGGAGTGTTACTTTAAAGTAGCCTCTGCATTTTCCACAGTGACACGATCAATCATCAGTGGCATCCCGATTGAGCAGCCCCAAATCAAAATAATTTATATCCAGCTCTATGTATGGGTTTATTAGCTGCATAAACATTAAAAGAGTATAAAAAGCCATAATTGTCACTTGTGATTGATAAAAAGTTAGTAAATTACAGAATATAAACACAGAAAGAGAACTAGAATGCTGAACCTTGTCCTTGATCATCGTCTAGATAACTCTAGTCATTTCATCACCTTCAATGAACCAAATCGAAAACAACAGTTAACACACAGAACACTTCGATTGTAAAAATGAATAAACGATTATCGTATATTTAGGTTGGGAGAAACAAACCATCCATCTCGACGATAGGATTCTGAACATGGATAGGAGAGGAGGGAGCGACCACGAGAGAAGAGACACACAGGAGGGGTTTAAAGCGGGAAAAGGAAACGCTACAACCGAAGGAGTTCAAATGTTGAAGGTGGCAGTGGATGCGAGATGGCGATTGGGGGTCGAAAGGGGAGAGGCGAAATGTGCTAGGGTTTTGGATCGAAGAAGAGAGCGCCATGCTGATGCTACTGTTGTTGCTTATCAGTCCCAGAAGGAGAAGGAGATCGCGGGAGAAGGAGGTAGATCGGGTTCAGGTTTACGTCGCGCGGCGCCATCGTCAGAGAGGGTCGCGATTTACTTTTTCCTTTTGAAATGGGGAGACGCCATTTACTTTCTCCGTTTGAAATGGGGAGAAGGAGAGAATGAATTGTATTAAATTACTATTTTGACCCTCCGACAAAAAATTTGAGTAAAGATCTACCATGGTAACGAAATAATCTTAACCGTTTGATCAACATTAAATGAACAGTACCAACTTCAAATTTGTCCATAGAATACTTTTCCTCTCTCTATATATATATGGGCTATGGTGCATTGCAATGCATAGGCACCTTTGTGCATTGAACCATAAATTACCGATTCAAAGTTCAAATGACCGATCCAAACTGTTCATCTTGTTGTCCATATTAATATGTGCTTAGAGACCAAATTTTACATTTTTTGGAATTTTTTACTATTTATTAAGCCACTTTAAAAATCGCTGATCCAACGGTTTCACTGTTTGGTTAAGCCACCGTTGGATCAGCGATTTTCAAAGTGGCTTAATAAATAGTAAAAAAATTCAAAAAAATGTAAAATTTGGTCTCTAAGCACATATTAATATGGAGAACAAGATGAACGGTTTGGATCGGTCATTTGGACTTTGAATCGGTAATTTATGGTCCAATGCATAAAGGTACCTATGCATTGCAATGCACCACACCACACACACACAGAAATTAGCTAGCATGCGACGTGTTGCTAACTCAATGTTTTGCTACGGACTTTTTAACCATCGGACTGCTTTAAAATTCGTGCACAGATCAAGCGCTGGCTGCAGATAGAATTTAACAGAAACGGAAAAAAGAAAGTTCGAAAGACCTCCGTTAATCAAAAGGCCCCTGCCATTCTTCTCTCAGTGGCCCCACATTTTCCCCTCCCTATCTAGGGTTTACACTCCATGCCTCCCCGCGTCTCACCCCTGTGCGCTCTAGGATCGGAACTCGCGCCTCTCCTCGTTTCTCCTCTGTTAGGTGAAGAGCCCCTCCCTGATCCCCCGGTCCCCTTATCCCCCTCTTCGAATCTAGGTTTATGGGATCCCTCTACATTTCGCCCCTGTCGCCCGTCGCTCTACTTATCTAACTCCGGTCCGGTCCATCTCCAACCCTTTGTCGCCTCATAGTTGTATTAATTGTACCGACCAAGCTAGTACATAATAGTTAGACGAAGGTTTGGACCCTCTAGGTTATGCATTTAGAGAGGAGAGTATAGGATATTAACTTGCATATACCATTTAAGTTATTATACGGTTCATAACAGGTCTATGATAGTATGATCCTAGTTTTTTTAAATTGTCAGTATTCTCTATTTTTTTTTTTTTTTGATGGAAATGTAGGTTAAAAGATTTCATTTATATTTTTGGAGGGGATATGTTAGTTTAGAATTGAATAGTTTTATGGACCAAAAAGATGCAGTTATTATTTGCTTGTAACAGTATGTTGTACCTTTGTGAGGTATTGCTTAGAAAGGATGCAATTTTTAATATTTTGATTTGCTCAAATTTTGATGTGTGGCAGTGATGAAAGCACTTTATTTGTTGAAATTATGTTTAATGACATGTTTGAAAGGATGTATGTTGGATGCTTTGTACTCTTAGAATGTTGTTGTATGCTTTGTACTCTTAAGAGATTTATCTTACAAAGGATTCATCTTTGAAAGTTTTGGTTTCTTATCAAGAGAGACAAATAAAGCTATACTATCAAATTTTTGTATTATTAGTTTGTGCCATTTACTATTTTTGTGTTGTTTTGGTGCCAGTAAAAACTTTACTTGATTTTCTTTGTATTGCAACTTGCTGCAGTGTTTGGTTCGTGCCCAAGGGCTGATTTAAGGGCTTCTGACATTGGTGGGTGCTTGAATGTCTATTGGTTCTGATTTTGTTCTAGGGTTTTTCATACCATAATATAAATGTAAAAAAGCAAGAAAGAACCTCTCAAGTTCAATAAATCCACATCAAGTTTGAAAATATTTCAATTATGCCCTTGAAAACTTGTTTGTGACTGTGAAGACGAATTTTGTAGAAAAGACCTAATGCTTATTTTTATTTATACTTTTACATAAAAAGAGCACAAGCAATGATAATAAATTGTACACAATGTTATAAATTAAGGAGCACAAGCAAATTAATAATAATGATACTATTGTTACTAGTAACAATAGCTACCAACAAATAATAATACTGTCGGTGTCAGCAAATTAATGATAACACAGCGAAAGATCCATAACAAGATCAGCAAGATCAGCACAACGCTATCGGTATCATCTTGTTATATTAATAAATCATCATCATATATCAAAGAAAGCAAGAGCAATGTAAGTTGAATATTCAATCAATTGCACCAAACAAGAGCTATTACACATCATTAAATTATATATTGCACAAGCTCCTTAATTAAAATCGATATATATTCTACACAAACTAATTCTCAAGTTTCCTAAACCTACACAAGCTCCTTACTGCATTTGTCCCACGGCTCAAATCTTGAAAGTTCATTAAAATTGAAGCAAGTGAATCTAAAACTCAAATCTAGCAAGTTGAAAAGCGCTTCTCCCTAGGATTTTTCCAATTGAAAAGTAATCCAACAGTAGAAAAGTCCGTAGCAAATTATGGAGATAGCAACACGTTGCATGCTAGCCAATTGATATATATAGAGAGAGAGAGAGATGGGTTAACTTGCTTTTGGGAAGTAAAGAGTGTTCTTTACTTCTCGCTCGTATTTCCATTTTCAAAGTTCAAATAGCCGATTACCAAATTTTATATTTTTTGAAATTTTTTTACTATTTATTAAGCCACTTTAAAAATCGCTGATCCAACGGTTTCACTGTTTGAATAGTGAAATTGTTGGATTAGCGATTTTCAAAGTGGCTTAATAAATAGTAAAAAAATTCCAAAAAATATAAAATTTGGTCTCCAAGCACATTTCAATATGGAGAACATGTTGAGTGGTTCGGATCGGCTATTTGAACTTTGAAAATGAAGATATGAGCGGGAAGTAAAGAATCCTCTTTACTTCCTAAAGCAAGTTAGCCCATCTCTCTCTCTCTCTATCTATATATATATATATATATATATGGGATGGGCTATGGTGAGTTGCGAAGTAAAACAAGTTTTTACTCCATGACACTATTTCTATTTTAAAAATCCAACAATCGATCGGAACTGCTCAACATGTTCTCCATATTGAAATGTACTTGGAGACCAAATTTTATTTTTTTGTAATTTTTTTACTATTTATTAAGCCACTTTGAAAATCACTGATCCAATGATCCAGAAAATTTTACTGTTTTTACTGTTCACCAGGATGTGTTATTTTCAAAGTGACTTAATAAATAGTAAAAAAATTCCAAAAAATGTAAAATTTGATCTCCAAGCACATTTCAATATGGAGAAAATGTTGAACTGTTCGGATCGGTTGTTTGGATTTTCAAATTAAAATACGTGCATGAAGTAAAACGTTTTACTTCACAACTCACCATAGCCCATCCCTATATATATATATATATATATATATACTAGTTAAAGACTATATATCTGACCAATACATATTAATTAAAGACTAGTTAATTCAACATATCTGACCAGTATAAAAACCAAAAATTGATTATAAACTTCAACTAAGAGTTTTGAGACATCAAACAACATTTTGAGAATGAAAATTTTTGAGCTTGTTGATATCTAAGCATATGAGCATTTTGGAAGGAAATCATACACTAATTAAAATTGGAGAGTTTCCATCAAATGTGATCCACGTTTAGATCATACCGTTTATTTATCACATTTTCGATGAACATCTTGAGCCCCTTGGGAATTATTCGCGAATCTTGTACCTCCTCAAATCATTATATGATAGTTATGTTCACATAAGATCCCATAAATAAACAGGAGGCTAAAGCTGCAGCACATTTATTTAATCTAATTGAAGAACCGACCGAGAGATCCATTAATTTATTTGGTCCAACAAAACTGGGCCTAAATTTTCCTTGTTTTGGGCTGTTGCAGTCCAAATAGAAATAAGTTCTATGCGATTCGGCCTCTCTGACTTCGTCATACTTTGTGAAAATATTAAGCCTGAGCAATTTCTCATCCAGTATTTGTTTTGGTGAGATGACAGTGACAATTTAATGATATGGAAAAAATAAAGTTCGGCGGTGTTAAAAAATTGTGATTCAAGAATAATTTAGAATTATATATTGAGAGAAAAAAAAAATTCCCACAAGGGAGCAAAATATATATATATATAGAGAGAGAGAGAGAGAGAGTCTGACTAATGTCATAACGTTATAATTTCAGCCTAAGTTATAACGAGTTAGATTTTGCGATTTCAATGTCCGGACAGTTGATCCGAACTGCTCAACATGTTCTCCATATTGAAATGTGTTTGGAGACCAAATTTTATATTTTTTGGAATTTTTTTACTATTTATTAAGCCACTTTGAAAATCGCTGATCCAACGATGGCTTAACCAAATAGTGAAACTGTTGGATCAACCATTTTTAAAGTGGCTTAATAAATAGTAAAAAAATTTTAAAAAATATAAAATTTGGTCTCCAAACACATTTCAATATGGGGAACATGTTGAGCGGTTCGGATTGACTTTTTAGACATTGAAATCGCAAAAACTGACTCGTTATAACTTAGGCTGAAATTATAACGTTATGACTCGTTATATATATATATAGTTCGCGAAAAATCGTAAAAATTCAGAAAACCAAGTAATACGCGAATGAATTCGTCAACAACTCAAATCCAAAACCCAACATAATTTGTGAAGCCCTTGAATGAGATACGGATCCAATATGAAGTTGAGTCCATAGTTTATAGTCAATAAATATGATTAGGTTTTAAGATTTTTTTAAGACAGTTCATATTTATTATGATTGGGAGAGTTCATATTTTTCAATAGGTTCTCTCATTTTTAAGAGGTATATAACATGTGCTTTTCAATAGGTTCTCATTTTTCAATAGGTTATTCATATTTAATGTCGTTACATATTATTTAAGCTTAGAAAATTTCATAGTAGGAATCTTGCATTTATTTATATAATTATCTGGTCAGAATGATAAATGTGATATCTTAATTAAGCTGACGTTGATACAATTTGATCAAGAACACAATGGAGAATTTAGATCACATGGGTGGTTATTTTTTATAAAATCCCTAAGCTTGCATAATTAAGAGAACATGATCTGGACAATTGAGACCTTATATATCGTTATATTTTATATAAACTTGTTTAATTCAGTGACATCTGGACAATTTGGACCACATATATCGTTATATTTTATCTAACGATAGCATAATTAACTGGGATATATAATCTTGATAATTAAAATTTAGACCTATTTTAATTACCAAGAACATGCATGTTTGTTCACACTTATGCTTACACTTGTTATAATTCAAGTTAAACACATCTTATACTAATCAAAGCGCTAGTTTTAGGGCTGTAAATGAGCTGGTTCGGGCCGAGTTGGGCCTTAGCTCAGTTCGTTAGCTCGTTAACAGCTCGCGAGCTAAAATCTCAATACAAACTCGTGGCGAGCCAGCTCGTGAGCTACGAGCTGGCTCACTGGGTTTGATTGGACCTTGTTTTAAGAAGAAAATAAATTTTACAAACCTTTTTGGACCAAACTGGACGAAGTTTGACAGTAGAAAATACACACAAATTCATACAAATTCACAAATTGATGCCTAGCCAAGCTAGGTCCCAGCTCAAACTCGTTAATTTTTGCCAGAACTGTTAGTGAGCCAGCTCGGTCCACTATCGAACGAGCTGTTACCGATCGAACCAGATATGAGTCACGAGCGAGTCACGAGCTACAAACTTTTTTGACAGCCCTACATATTGGTTGGCTTGTATATGCTTGCTCACATTTTACACGTTTAGAGTGAAAAAAATCAGGTACTACTAAAAAACCGTTGACTATATACATACACAAAACCGAAGAAATTACAAAGAAACAATATGTAAAAAGACAAGATGCTCTTGTAAAAATAAGAACCAATATAAACATACTGTCATTTAAAATGCACCCGTGTATAAATTAACGAGACTTATTTTTATACACAGTTTTTTGTATTTATCCGATCGATATTGCTATTGTCATCATTGGTATTTACCATTTATGCTGCCTTAATTAGTAATGATGAAATTAACGCTAAAAACAACGTTCAGCAGTTTTAGCACTAAAGTATGCCATCTCATTTTTTTTGGAAATTGTGTATAATTCTATTTGATGGTGAGGAGGACATGTGCGTTGCGGCATTACGTGAAATTCCGAAGATCTTTTGATTTTCATTAATGATTTTCAGATTGTAAGATTAATAAAATATTTTAATTTCGTTAAGAATATTACTCGGAAAAATTGAATCAAGTTCTGAAATAATAAAATCGGCGACCAATGGAAGCTCGGAATCTAGGATTAAATTATTTTATCTGCTTAATACATTTTGAACAGAACGACAATTTAGACCACACATGGGTGGTTATAATTTATTAAAGCACTAAGCTTGCATAATTAAGAGACATCTGGATCGACAATTGAGACCATAATTATATATTGTTATATTTTATATAAGCTTGTTTATTTAAGTGACATCTGGATAATTTGGACCACATATCTCGTTATATTTTATATAAGGATAGCATAATTAAGTGAGATATATAATCTTGACATATAATTAAAGTTTAGACCTATTTTACCAGGAACATGCATGTTTGGTCACACTAGTGTGTACACTTGTTATAATTCAAGTTAAAAACATCTTATACTAATCAAAGTTTCAGTCGTATATATTGTGATTCACACACACAATAATTAGTAATGATTCACACACACAATAATTAATGTTATGTGTTTATCATGCTTCAAATATTAAACATCGTTCAATTCTAGCTAGCATTTATTTATTTAACACAATATTGTGATTCGTTTTTCTTAGAAGTGAAGAAAAATGTTTAAAATCACTGAACATAATAAGTTTATGAGCACATTATAAGTCCAAAATTTTAATTTGAAAGCTCTCCTTGTAGCTTAATATATTTTCTATTCACTATGATAGTTGCTACTTTCGTTATTGAAAAAAGGAAATATTTTAAATTTTATATTCTTGATGGCAGAGACATTTAATTACTTTCATAAAACTATAAAATTAAAAAATTACCAATTTTTAGGTACATATCCCTAACTTTTATTTCTTTTTTTTCAACGAAAATGACTAGCTAATTTCATAGAAAATTTAATTTCATAAGAACTGACAAACAGCTGGTGGGATTGATGTAGGACTGGTCACACTCTGCATTTCTATATTTGGTCCATTCCTTCTTTGTCTTAATTCTACACTGATGTGGATGCGAATTGTGTACAGTACTATTGAATCTTCGATCTCTTGATCAAGATTTGTTTGAAGATTAAACTAAACCGGTTAAATAGTAATCCTTAATTAATGGTAGCAAATATAGTTGTCAAAACATAAATTGATCAAATAGGTATATTCAATTCATTACTGTAGGGTTGATTAAAAAGATTATAGTTCTTCATTTGCCAGAGCTCAGTACCAAAATAGTTCAAAATTATTGCGTTTAATTTAGACTTGAGTTTCTAGCAAAACTGGTTTGGCATAGCTCATTCTGATATGAGCTCAGTTTATAAATTAACCTTTTCTCATGTTGTTACAAGAAGAAAATGAAAACGACTTGAATATAGATGTTGTCAGAGAAAGAGAGAAAATATTAATTAATGGATGTTGTCGAAGAAGAGAGAGGTGGCAACTAGCGTATAGGCGAATTTTTTTTATAAACCATAATTAATAAAAAAAACAATTTTATCAAACCAAAATGATTGTTTCAAAATTTTGAAAAACCATAAGAATTGAAAGGAGAATTCGGTCTGTCTTTCCTAGACCGAAAAAAAATTTGGTCTCCCAATTTTTTTTATCAATTTCCCAGTAAAAAACAAGAATTACCAAGACTGAATTAAAATTTCGGTTCCTGTATGGACCAAAATTTTAATTCGGTCTTGGGATGATCTTGCAGCACAAACGGTCACACAAACTAGAGTGTGATCAGGTGTGGAAATTGATAAAAAAAAAATAGAAATAAATGGAGACCGAATTTTGTTTTCGGTCTGGGAAAGACATACCGAATTCTACTCTCGGTTCTTATGGTTTTTTAAAATTTTAAAACAATGATATTGGTTTGGTAAAATTATTTTTTATAATTATGGTTTATAAAAAAAATTCTATATAGGCGGTGTACCGAAATTTTTATAAATATACAAAAGCTCACTTTTATTTAATAATCTATACAATTTTCGATCGGATTTTTAAAACTATCTCTACCGATTACTAAACCATCGATTTCATGTATTAAAACCGATTCCCTAATAATCGGTTCCAGAACCGTTGGAAAAATCAAAACAAACCTAAAACCGATGAAATGATCATCGGTTCCAGAACCGATGGCTAGTTGAACGGTTCCAGAACCGATGGCCAGTTGAACGGTTCCAGAACCGATGGCCAGTTGAACGGTTCCAGAACCGATGGACAGTTCATCGGTTCCAGGCCCTTAAACCGATTTCTAACTGATCGGTTGTGGATCCTATATATACCCTCTGCAAGTCGCTCTCCCTCCTCACTTCTTCAACTTTGCAGACTCAGATCGACTCAGATCGATGTAAGTTTATTATTTATAATTAGTTTAAATTTGAGATTAGTTATATTAATTAATTAATTATTTTAATTAATTTTGATTAATTATTTTAATTAATTTTGATTAATTATTTTAATTGATTTTGATTAATTATTTTAATTAATTTTGATTAATTATTTTAATTAATTTTGATTAATTATTTTAATTAATTTTGATTAATCATTTTAATTACTTTTGATTAATCATTTTAATTATTTTAATTACTTTTGATTAATTTTAATTAATTTTGATTAATTTTAATTAATTTTGATTAATTTTAATTAATTTTGATTAATTTTAATTTATTTTGATTAATTTTAATTTATTTTGATTAATTTTAATTAATTTTGATTAATTTTAATTAATTTTGATTAATTTTAATTAATTTTGATTAATTATTTTAATTAATTTTCATTAATTATTTTAATTAATTCGAATTTATTATTTTTAAATTAATTAAAATTAATTAATTTTATTTAACTTCAGTTAACCTAACGATTAATTTTAATTAATTTCATTTTGAACGTTTAATTTAGATTGACGTGAGTTATTGTATTTTTTGTTTGTACATTGTTAGTTAATTTTAATTTTAATTAATTTTGTAACGTTAATTTTTTTTTAAATATTTGTTATGCAGATCAACCAAAAATCAAATATGATCTGTGTAAAAGTTTTTGTTGGAGGGAACATCTAATACAATGATTGAAGGAGTCTTCTACGATCCCGACCCAAATACTGCTTCCGTGAATCGTTAATCATAACTTTGATTATCTCCAAAATGAAATTTATAAACCGGTTGGGTTTACCGTTAGTGAAGCAAATATGGAAATCCAAGCCAGATTTAATATGTCTACTGATGGCCAACGGGACTACCAATTGGTACCGATAACAAACCAGACATCGTTCGAAATGATTTTAGGAATTGTTGCGTCATTCCCCCAAAGGGTACCGGTTCTTTTGTTGTATGTAGAATTGGAACCGAATCATACCGGTTTTAATGCTCAATTAAATCTGAACAATCAGGCCCCTGTAAACAAACAGATCCCTGAATCGAGTTCCCGGCCAAGTACGAGTCGGAACCCTGAACCTAGTACTCGACCTAGGACTGTTCAGACCCGTAGGCCAGTAGAGGTACCTGATTATTCCCGTTTACCTGTCGATGCAATTGATGATGACAGTTTGGAAAGCGGGGATGAGATGATCTCAAATGAGTCAGCGGGGTCCGATGAAAATCTTTCACCGACTAGACAGGCACAATCACATTCTGTGTCACAGTCCGGTAGACATTCGGTGTCACAGTCCGGTAGACATTCTATGTCACAGTCCCGCCAAGCACAATACCTATTTACTGGTCGAGAAAATATGACACATCCGGTAGACATTTTCAACGACACTTCGGGTTTTCAGGAAGCAGATATCGATTTTTTCAGCCGTACAATAAGAATTGTCGATAACCCAATAGCTAAAGACCAAGTGTATGAGTCGAGAGAGGCTCTAAGAGTAGCAGTTCAAGAGTTTCATATCCAAAAAAAAATTGAGTGTAGGACTTTTAAAAGCGAACCTAAGCGTATGGTATGGATATGCAAAGATGAATTGTGCAAGTTCAAGTTATGTGCGAAACCTCAGGGTATCTCAGAATCTTGGATTATTTACAAACAAAAAATCCCTCATGCATGTAAAGTACCGGCAACACGTGAAGATCATGACCAGCTCACGGCAAAGATGGTTGCACGCGTCATTGATGGCACGGTGAGAAGGGATGTGTCCGCGAGTATAAATCATATCCGAGATGTCGTGAAGGCAACGTACAAAAATGTGACTCCCAAGTACAACAAATTATGGCGAGGTCGTGAGCTCGCAATTGCAAATATTTATGGGAGTTGGGAGAACTCGTACAACCTGCTCATTTCGCTTTTGGAAGCTATAAAGAGAGGCACTCCCGGAATGAAGTATTGTGTGATCTCGATCCCGATTGAGAATTCAAATGATAGACAATCCCTGTACGCGGCTTGGGCGTACGAGCCGTGTATTGCGGCAATACCTTTTATCAGACCAGTGATTAGTATTGCTGCATGTTTCTTGTCGGGGCGGTACCAGGGACGGCTGCTGGTTGCATGTGGGTATGATGCTGAAAACCAGTTACTTCCGTTGGCTTTCACGATCGTGGAAAAAGAACACTCAGATACTTGGGGATTTTTTATGAGGTGGTTGTGGTTAGAAGTCATTGGAGATGGCCGATTCTTTTGTGTTATATCGAATAGATATTTGGCAATAAAATCCGTGTTCCAGGATCCACACCTCGGATGGTATGAGGATACCGATCTATGTGTGCATCGATACTATGCTCATCATGTTACCGAGAACCTCTACAAGTATGTCGGGCGGAAGAGAGAGGTCAGCGATCGGTTCAAAATTGGAGTGAACAAGAAGAAACCTAGGAGGTTACAGGAGATGTTTGAGGACTTTCAAATTCGTTGCCCAGACGCTATTACATACCTTAACAAGGTGGGTAGGAGAGATCCCGATGATGAGGACGAGCCTCCACGTCCAGAGAAGCTATTCCAAGCATATGATGGAGGTCACCGTTGGGGAATAATGAAAACAAATAGGTCAGAGTCAATAAACAATGTGTTCCAGACAAGTCGGCGGCTGCCGGTTTGTGCTCTCGTGGAGGAGACATTCTACAAGTTAAATATATGGTTTTTCCATCGGCGGAACAAAGCCGAAATGATATTGCAAGCAGGTCAGTTGTGGTCCGACAAGGTTAGCCAGTTTCTGCAAAAGCGTATCAACAAATCTCTTGCCATGCAGGTGATTCCTTTTGGAAGAAGGCATGGGACCTTTGAGGTCATGGTAAAGGGTGAAAGAATTCTTACAAGGCGTAATCAGCAGAGATTCGAGTATACTCGAAGAGATTTTGGGTATAAAGGTGTTGTTAAGGATAACAATAAGGTTGAATGTGCATGTCAGAAGCCCCAAGTAACCAGCATACCATGTTCTCATTTCATGGCGGTGGTCCGAGAAATGAGATATGACGAAAATTTGTATGTTAATCCTCTTTATAGTGTGTGAATGTTGGTACAGACATGGGGTGCAGAATTCGGTCCGAAAGGCAACCAATGTGAGTGGCCTATATACGAAGGTCCGACGATCAAACCAAACCGTAAACTAATTAAGAAAGGGAGGAGAAGACACAATCGCATTGTTATGGAAATGGACCGAATGGAAGCTCGGAGGCTCGGACATCAAGCTCATCGTGAGACCATTGATCGAAATGCCGCAGGTATAATTTAAAACACATTTATTTTTTAATTTATTTTTGGAACTACAGCATATTTCATATTTTATTTGTTCTGTAGAAGAAGCAGCACGACAAGCGGAAACTGGTCCATCGTCTTCTAGAAGATCGACAAGCAGTCGCTCAACCAGCAGGCGTTTCTCATTTTCTAGTTGATGTTTATTGTATTATATTGAAGTTTTCATATGTATTTTGTTTTTATGTTTTGAGTGATAAATTACATTTGTGTGTTAGTTTTTTTAGAAGCATACTTGATACGTTAAATGTGCAGAATAGAACATACGTAAAACATACAGAATAAAAGTTCACTGCGAAGATAAACAAAACATACATAATAAAAGTCCACAAACAGAATAAAAGATAGACTCTGAAAATATATCAATGGCCAGGATACTGCGAATGCGAGAAGCGGTTTGGAGAGCGGACATCGCTTCTGTTACGTTACGAAACAAAATATTCTAATAGATTTATATATATGTGTGTGTATATATATATTTCTAGACATAAAAAAATACCTAAAGGGCTTATAGGTAAATTTTATATAATATGACATGAATTTATTTTTATTCAAAATGAATAGATATTGATGCTTTTGATATTTAGTCAAATAAATCATATATATATTATGCAAAAAGGGGTTTATTCTAATAACCATATATTTATATAAGGGTTTATGTGCATATATTACATCCCTATGTAATATTAATTAAATTAAGGGGCTTATAGGCAAAATTACCAAAATTATTAACCTAACCTCTTCCTTCTTCCTTCTCCACCGTATAGTCTCCTAAAGAAACCGTGTGTTAGTGTGTGTGTGTGGGTGAGTGGCGCAAGAGGAGGAAGAAGTGAGAGAGAGATCAAAATTCCGCGAAATCGATCGATTCGATCTGAGATTCGAGATTCGAGCCAAGTAGATACTCTAATCCTCTTCTCATTTGGTAAATTTCCTTTCTTAAATTATCGAAAACCTAATTCTCGATTTAAATGTCGAATTTTCGGTTGAAGTTTGGAATTGGATTCGGGTTTTCGAATTATCGTTAAACTTCGGTTGCTTGAATCGAATTTTTAAATTGAATTTGATAGATATGGATGGATTATTGGATTTAGGGTTTTGAATTGATTCTAGGGTTTTAGTGATTCAAAGAATACGGAACGATCGATTATTCGATCAAATTAAACCGTTAAGCCGAAATGAACGATCGATGGTTTCAAACCTAATACCAAATTTTATCGACCAAATTAGGAGTTATTTAACCTAATTTAAATTGGGTAAATGAATAAGTATTTATGGTTATATGGTATCGAATTAGGAAATGATGCCGCAATCGACCGTACCAATCCGGTACCAAAAACCTGAACTTAGGTATTATTGTTGCGAGCCGCAATAGGACCCATTACGGGGCTGCAACCTGGCAATCCAAAATGGTAAGTTGAGTATTGTTAAGCCAAATCGAATGAGTACCGAACCGTAATCGCACTAGCCTTAGTTATACACCATTTATACAGTGTTAAATAACGATTATGCGTATCTTTTAAATAGACTTGGCAAGGTGTCCGGGCCGTGCAGCGCCTGCGTAGGGGGTCGAGTAGGGTATGACACGGTCCGTGTGGATTGTGACTCGGCCCGTGTAGGAAGTCCAGATTTTAGAATCTATTAACGATCATCATACTCAGGTGTGGGGTTTCAGGACTTGTTTGATATTTTATTTTCAGAATTAAATTGTTGTTTCATTTGTCATGTTGATTACTCTTTGTTGCATAAACTGAATTAAGCATTGCATTTGCATAGCCAATCTATTTCAATTCGAATTGCTGTAATCTGGGTGATTTGCATGCTGGTATGGTTTATTATTGTGTCGATCTATGAGATCTGATCTGTAGTTGAAAGTCACCAGAATTTGATAAATAAACGGATACGTGTCACCGGCGAGTGACAGTCACCTAGTGTGACATTCGCAAAACCCGGATATCCGGGTTTTGCAAGGATCTTAAAGCTTTAGGTCGGGCCCGGGTAAGTCCTCGATGCCAGGTTGGGGGCAGTGGCAAGCGATGTGATGATGGTTATGGATATAGGTGACTAGTGTGAAACGTCTAAGGCGTTATCCGTTGGGATAATGCGGTTGAAAAGTCTATTGATATTACGTTCTTGAATGATTTCAAATGAATTTTCTTGATATGATCTGAAACCAGAGTTTAGGAAATGGTTAAGCCAAGCGATACAGATGGGTGTCACATAAAGGGTCCAGTAGGGTGGTCCATCTGTAGGCGTCTGGAACCCTACAGGTGTCGACGGGCTAGTGAGTAGGGTGGAACATCTCGTATTTGCTACCGGCACGTAATAACATGAGTTAAACCGAATGTTGTGTGTATTTGAATTTCAATTTGACAATTCCTCTATTGTGATTTCATTTGTTTACTGTAGTCGTATTGATGCAATTCTGTTTAATCATATATTGTTATATACATGTTAGGTAATTTGTTTATGGTTTATTTTTGAAAATAGAACTTGATTGCAAGTCCAAAGAACTTATCTCGTGGCAAATATTCGCACCGGGAATTTTATTCTCATCCCGTTTTGGGTAACTCTTTTCGGGTTCCGGGGCGGTTGATCCCGGGAGAGGCACGACAGGTCTAGACTCCCGATTACCTGTTTTGTTTGGTATTTGACTAGAGATGTGTATTTATGTTTTTGGTTGTATATATATCTATTCTCTATGTCATGAACCATGTCGTATCTGTATGTGATACCGTTCTGTTTATTATGACGTACCTGACTTTGATATCTGATCGGTTATGTATATTGTGCTTTTATGTGCTTGTTTGGGGGTTGGTTTTAATTTATATCGTAATTGCCTTGTAAGCATATGGGAAACTGTATGTTTACGGCAGGGATCCTGTCGCATTCTGTATCTGATGGCTACGGGGTGTGACAGCTTCGTAGTCCGTATGCCTCATGCCGGACTCGCTGTTCAGGACATCCGTATGCCTCATCCTGTGTCACCTCTGGCTGAGTCTGTGTCTCCAACGGTGTTTGGGATGATGATGCCCCTACATCTCCGAAATTCCAATTCCTATCTTGAGTCAACGGAATCTCACCCTAGCTCCTGATGAACTCCTCGCGTGATGCCTGCTGGACTTGTAACATCTGCTGCTGAAATTCCCAATCAGCCACCTGAAAATAACCATATTTGCTTTCAATTAGTAAGCTGATATCATTAAAATAACTTTAAACACATGTAACATACCTGTCCCGCGTCATCGCCACCCCCTGTAAGTCAACGTAAGTCAACACGCTGTCCACCGAACAGATTTTGAAGAAATTCTGGTAGCTCAACACCCTGCTGCTGCTCTTGGGTCACCTCAAACGGTTCGTCTCATTTTGTAAATATTCGTTTGTAAGTCATAAACATACTTACTCCAAGTCATATTTAACAAGTACCTATCCAGGGTCTGCGCCATGACCTACTCCTGCCTGTGCCATGTAATTACTCCATCCAGATCCATCGTATAGCCAAGACTGGACGGGACTTGGTCCTTTGAATACTGGAGGCGGTGGGTATGGATGTCCCATCCCACCGCCTCCAGTATTCAAAGTATTTAAGATGTCCCATCCAGGGTCTGCGCGTGCCCTGATGGATCAGGCTGGGGTTCTAGAAAATTGGGAAGATGTCCCATCCAATATCCATGCTCTCGTTGGATGGGACATCTTCCCAATTTTCTAGAACCCCAGCCTGATCCATCAGGGCACGCGCACGGTCTTGGACATCACAGTCACAGCAAATACCCCATCCTCTTCTCATGTTAGCTTTGCCCGGCCTACGCCACCCTTCGGTGAAGAATTGGGTCACGCCGTGCACCAGCTCTCCTATCCCATGCAATGCCTTAACACATAACGGGAATATAAGAAATGACATGTAACACAAATTTACAATATTACAAATGATAGTTAGAAATTACCACTCGGACAAGCGGCAGTCTTCTAGGAATGTATCCATACTTTCCATGCTCGTCTCTGGAGATCCTAACTCCACGATCAAGTCCCGCCACATGCTGCTCAAAAATATAAATAGATGCCATGCCATTCATCTGATACACTTGCGGTAAGCCGGAAGCTCATTCTGGTCAAACTGTCGGGCTTCTGTGTATATGTGTTGCTCATACGCATCTGCCTTCTCAACGTGGATCGCATGCTTCTCAGCCTATGAAACATTCCTCTTTGATGCCATTTTCAACCTATGATTCAGTTTATAACAACTTAACGCAAAAAAATTAACTAACATTAGTAAACAAAAAAATCGAATGAGTCACACTTGTGCAATTCGCTGTGCACATTCTTGTTCAAGCGGATATTTTTTTTACCACAGTAAAAAATCGAAATTAAATAAAAAACACTGACTCCAGATTTCTATCACATTTACCACCCCGCAGACTGGATCCGCGTATCCAGATGGGCCGGGTACGCGGGCTGAGAGCGCGAAACCGGGTACGCGAGCTGAATCCGCGTAGGGGCGGACAAGCGAGCTGGATCCTCGTAACTGACGGATACACGATCTGGGTCCGCGTAACCGATTTGGCTGCTATATTTTGAGTTTTTTTGCACTGTTTTCATTCTACAATCAAGAGGGCAGATGCTCAGTAGGAAAAACAGTAACCGTGAGTTTTTTTTTCCACTTTAGTCCCTTAGTTTTTAAGTTTAATTTTATATATTTTTTAATTTGCTGTAAATTTATTAATTATTTTTAATTATTAGGTTTGTTCCTCATCAACCAGTTATGATTGGAATTGTTTGTTATTTTGGTGGTGAAGTTTTACAAGGGTCAAATGGTGCTTATTACAGTACTCAACCTTCAAAAATGTTCAATATCATGCCAGATTTAGATTTTAGAGGTATAACTAGAGAAGTGTACCAACAAATTGGTATTGATCCGAATTATTATGAACTAGTAATTTTCTCAAGGATCAATATTGGTCAAGGCAACCAAACATGGTTCCAACAACTACCGGTACAAGATGATAATAGCTGGAGGTTGTATACCCAAATGACAATGAATTTGACCACTCCTTTCAAGTTCCTAGAGTTATATGTTGTAGCTAACCCTAGACAGAACCCCAGACGTGACCCAAACCAAAACACTAGAACTATGCCACAAATCACCAAGGGTCGGGTTCGTGAGCAATCTGTAACGGGTCCTGTCCGGGCCCTAACATTAGAGAGTGCTAGCCGGTCCTCATCTGTAGGGGCTGGACTTAGTCGTTCCCAACCTGACCGAGAACGTACTCGGATTCCATCTACTAGTTATAGCCGGGCCGAAACTGATAGGAATCGATCTCCCACCCCAGAACCGCTTTATTATGCTGAAAATACAGATGAAGATCTTGAAGAGTGGGAGGCAGAGGAAATTGGAATGCCAGTGACGGCGGTGGGGCAACTGATTTTAGTGATGTGGATACGAATTTTTTTGTACTTGGTAGACGACGGTGGCAGGTGTCGGGTGGTGCATCAGGACACCCGTTCGAGCAATTTCATGACACATCGGGGTTTGAAGAAGCTGACAGCTCTTTTTTTGCAACTTCTGAGGTGTGTTTCATTTTTAATTAATTTAAAAAACATTTATTTATATTTGTTAATTTTTTCTTTTTTTAAATAGGGTGAAAAACAACATGAATTGTCTGAGGGGATGACGTACTCCAGCAAAGAGCAAATGCAAGAAAAAATTTACCGTTGGCATATAAAGAAAAATATCGAGGTGAATCAGACACACAGTGACAGAAAAAGGTTGAGGTATAAGTGCAAGACCGACCGTTGCTAGTGGGGGATGGCTGCGAAAGCTACAGGTTTTGGTGATGACTGGGCGGTCACGACATATAAGGGACCTCACACATGCCACGCTGATGCAACAAGGTCAGATCATGCGCAGTTGACGTCCTCAATGGTCGCCAACTGCATAAAGTTGTCATTACGAAAAAATGTTGATATTAGTATCAGCACTATCAGCGATCTGGTTGCTGAAAGGTATGAGGGCATCATCCCTAAGTACAACAAATTGTGGCGTGGTAGGGAGTTAGCCATCACTCGGTCATTTGGTAGTTGGGAGGGGTCTTACGGGCTTCTTATCCCTTTGTTGGATGCAATCAAAAGGGCAAATCCGGGAACCCAATATAAATTTGTTTCAAAATGAACTAAAAGAGATGGATACCGGTATTTCATGAGATTAGCATGGGCTTGGGGGCCATGTATTGAACCAGTGAGTCACCTCAGACCAGTCATCAGCATCGATGCTTGTTTCCTATCAGGTAGATACAATAATAAATTGTTGATTGTAACCGGATATAATGCGGAGAACCAGTTAATCTCGCTAGCATTTGGGCTGGTAGAGAGTGAGCATTTTGATAATTGGGGGTGGTTTATGAAGTGGGTGAGGCAGGTTGTAATTGGTCCAAATAGATTCATGTGTGTCATATCTGAGGAGAACGGAGAGTGTGTTCACAAATACTGCTCTCAACATGTATTTGAGAATTTTGGTAAACACTCCAAGGATAAAGTTGCTTCCAAATTTTTAAAAATCTTGGTGAAAAAGAAGAAACCAAGAAGAATGGTAGAAGACCTCAATACAATCGGAAGGAGAAATCCCGAATGGCTGAAATACTTGGATACATGTGGAAAGTACAATCCTGATGACGAGGCAGAACTGTCTAAGCCATGGAAGGTGTATCAAGCTATGGATAACGGGGCTCGTTGGGAAATCATGACTAGCAACAGTTCTGAATCGCTCAACAATGTCTTTAAAACTTCCCGAAGGTTTGTATTTTATAATCAACGGAAATTTTATTATTTATTGACGGTTTTGTGTTTCTTAATTTAATAGTATGTTGTAATTTTCGCAGGTTACCAGTTGCCGCAATTGTTGAGGAGACGTTTGCCAAGTGTGTCGACTGGTTTGTTGAAAGAAGAGAGCGTGCGGTGGAATTACAATTGCATGGTCAACTTTTCTCCACTCGTGTCCTTGAAAAGATGGATAAGCACATTCGCAAGACCCAAAAAATGAGCGCTGTCACATTTGGCCGTAACGAGTGGCACGTGACTTCCTATGGTGAGAAAATCGCATATGACATGCAAAGAGACAGCTTGTCAAAAATGGAGCGAGACGCCACATATAGAGTCGTACTTCAGGACAACAATCGCATGGAATGCACTTGCCAAAAGCCGCAGCTAAGTGGAATACCATGTGTTCATTTGATGTCTGTGTGTCGTTTAAGGTACCAATCTCTGATGATACTTTCATAACCATTGCATAATAATTTGATAAGATTGATATAATTTGTGTAAAATTGTAGAAACTTCGATCCAAATGTTTTCGTACATTACTACTACAACATTGATCATTTAATCACCACATGAAGTGGTCAATTCCACGTGTATGACAATCAAAGTGATTGGCCGCCGCACGAAGGCCTGATCTTAATTCCGGAGCGGAGAATGATTAAATTGGGCAGAAGGCGACATAATCGGATCCGAATGTGGGTGGATATACTAGAAGGAAGACCAGCAGGTAACCAGCCCAACAGAGAAACCCTGGAAACGAATGCGAGAAGGAAAAGGAATGCACGGGGCAATACTCAATAAGGATTTTTGAATGTGATATTTGTATTATTTATCATGTTTGTATGTTGTATTAGTTATTAGCTGAGTGAGATTAGACAATATTATGTTGTTTGTATGTTTAATTATTTGTTACCTAAATGGGAGTAGAAGTTATATTTATGAGGAAGTAGACGTTATATTTTGCAAAACTCAAAAGCAAGTCTCAAAAGCAAGTCTCAAAATAAAATATCATACATAACAATCATAACACAAAATACTAAATAATTGTCACTCCTCGTAAGATCAGCGGGTGGAAGGTGTGAATATGACCCGGGGCCTCTTAGTCTTCTTGCCACGTCCCTGCTCATCCTCCTCCACTATCTCCTTAACATGGTCCTGAAATAGCGGCGTGTAGGAGGATGGTGGTGACGCCTGTGGAGCCTCATGCTGTATCTCCCCGAACAACCTCTCCTGAGAGCCGCCCTTGGGTCCATATGAGGGAACCTATTGGGTGTAGTCCTGAGAAGCGAAATTATCGGGCTGCGTGTAGTCCCCGTACTGAGATCCCAAATCAAATGCAAAGTCCTATGCCGGATCCTCCTCCTCTATATCCCCATCACATGGACGCCGTGTACATGTCTGAAATAAAAAGATGATTACGTTTCACACTGAAGATAATACAACATAATTTTTTATATTGAACATGTACCGCCACATAACCAGCTGCCTCAAACGCCTTCTCAGCAGTCGCAGCTGCATGAATATCTGACAAATCTGGCCCAGGGGTGGTCATGGCATCTGCAGAGTCGTCACTATTAATGTATTGTAGATTCTGATAGCACGGCAGATCTGACAATCTGAGGATCTTCTCCAGCTGGTCCTGATATCCGGCGACTACGACTGGCGGTGCAGCCATGCGCAACCATCTCTTCCCGTACTTCTTCCATCCTCTCGTGGTTGCCATTCTTGCTAGAGAAGGAAATTTATCACAGTGTGACTAGTCACGTCACGAGACGTCACGTCACGTTAACGTCACGTCACGTCACGTGTGTCAATTACGTGACGTGACTCGCGTGACGCGTGACGTGATCATTCGCGTGACTTGACCACATTCTAGTGAAAATATACGTCACGTCACGTCACGCGAACCAGTCACGTCACGTCACGTCACGTGATCACGTTACGTCACGTCACGGTATGAAACATAGAGTATCCAACTTTTTTTATATGTATAGAGTATTCGGATTTTTATTTTAGTATAAATTCAGTGATATTGGTACTCATGTAGTACTAATATTTATTTTTTTTAGTTTAGTCTAATGAATGTTTATAATTTGAATTTTTAAAGTAATATCAGATGTAATATTTCCTAAAAAAAATAATCTTTTCAATATTATTTACTTGTTTTATAATTTTTTTTTTATCTTTTTTTCTAAATTTTCAACAATTTAAATTAAAATATAAAAAAAAATTGACACGGCTAATTTACGTCACGACACGTCACGTCACGTGTGATCACGTCACGTATAGTCACGGCGTGACTACGCGTGACGTGACCATTCGCATGACGTGACCATCCGCTACCATTTTAGTCACGTCACGTGAAAAAAAATTGATCACGTCATGTCACGTCACGTGACCAAATCACGGCGTGTTTGTCACGTCACGTCACGGTGTGTCACGTATTTCCTTCTCTAATTCTTGCGCTGATCAAGCATTGCTTGATATTCATCAATACCTTGAAATAAATTGTATCACAGTTAGTTTAGAATGCAATTTATTAACGTAAACATTTAGAAATAATAAATGAATAATTAAATCTTACAATCTGTCCAGCCGGACCGCCACATGGAATATAGCCGTACTCCTCAGTGTTCATGTCACGTCGCACCTCGAGCGGTTTGTCATTCATCTCTGATATTTGACCGTGCATATACACCGTAAATGCACAGTTCTCATGATACCAATGACGGTAATCCCGGTCGTATGCCTCGAATGCGTAGGTCTGGAGATGCTCAGGAATCATATCTTGCGGGTCCATGGCCTCAAGTCTCTCCACATGCTTGATGTGCACTTGTCGCCAATTTTTATTAAATGTTAAGTCCTTGGCCCTGTGGAGCTTGTACCACTCGTCTTTGGTAATCGCATCGGGAACAGGAAAATGCTGAGCCATCTTGAACTGCCTCATGACCCATCCGAGATAATAATGCTCAACAATCTGGAAGTACACAAGCGATACCTGCAAAGACAAAATTAATAACTTTGTAAATAATAAAGTTTTAGAATTAATTACACATTGATATTACAAGTGGTACCTGAGCAAACCAGAATCCACTCTGAGCCAAGCAGATAGCAGGCAGGGAATGTAGGAGAGGGCGGGGGCCAGCACCATCGTCAATAACAACATCACGATCGTCGTACGGC
The DNA here is from genome assembly GCA_024447775.1 of Carex cristatella. Lineage (NCBI taxonomy): Eukaryota > Viridiplantae > Streptophyta > Magnoliopsida > Poales > Cyperaceae > Carex > Carex cristatella. The sequence continues at coordinate 193,815 of JAJHPF010000026.1, read as the reverse complement.
CTCCACTCGACGTGTTTGTCTGGCCTCATCTGCTCGAACTGACTCCGGAAAAAAGCAACCCCCGTAGGTCATCCGTGAGGGGTACAGAAAAAAGTCTTCCTCGAGCAGAATCTTTGAGCATACGCCGGGCATGTCTGGGGGTTGGGCTTACCCCAATCTGGAGCCCAACCTTTATTTCGGGACTGTGGACGCCCGAATGGAAATCTCGTCCATGACCAATGATGGAGGAGACCAATCGGGCCGTACATGCCATGCTTGGTGGCCTATTTTGGTACAAGTTGCAGTTATTTTTAATACAAACAAGATAAAAAAATTAAACACAAATTTAAGAAATTATTTATACCTGACAGGCAGTGCATAACATGTGATACAGACATGCCAACCCTGCTGCAACCCAATTCATCTGTCAGGGATTCTCCAAGTCCACCAGGAACTGAAGTAGACATGCAGGAACAGTGTTACCAGATGAATCTGGAAACATCCAACAAGCGAACATCTCTATAATGTAAGCCCGAGTCCACCGAAGTACCTCATCGGGATCTAGTTTACAATGTAATGTGTAAAATAAAATGATTATTATTTAATTTAAAACTCACCTGAAACGCGCCCTTCTTTGTCGTTCTTGGAGGTCACCAGGCCCTTCTTTGTCGGCCTCTGCTTCATCAACCCTTCACTCAGAAGATCGATCACAAGTTGTGAGAAGTCTCCATACTCCGTACCTGTCACAGCAGCTCCAGTAATGGGCAGGCCCCATAGACAGCTAATGTCCTGGAGAGAAACTGTAATCTCTCCAATGGGCAAGTGTAATGTGTGTGTCTCCGGCCGCCACCTCTCTACCAGTGTAGAGACGAGGGCATCATCTGAATTGATGGGGGTAAGCTGTGACACATGCCACAGACCCATTCTCTGTAATGCTGATGCAAATCTCGAATCGTATTTTATGGCCATTTGATTATTGCGGGTACTCGTAATGTCATGAGTCTACAAAGAATAAATTTCAAATGAAATAAACAAATATAACCTAAATGTTTATTCAAATAAAAGATATGGACATTTCAAATGTGAACTTACGTATGCTTTCGACATCTTGTGGCCCTCCCTCGGGAACCAGCAGACAGGGCTAATATACTCTTTTGTCAAGTTCGGAAACATAGTAGATGTCAATTCCTCATTCCAATCCCAATTATCGAATGGTGTGCTTTGGGTACCGCTAGTTGACGCCATACTAAAAGAAATTTGGTCAATTTTGTTAAATATTGATGCAATCTGTATTTTCATACACCAACGACAATAAATATTTTTTTTGGTCATTTGCAATTTATTCTAAATCAATTAGATGCAAAACCATGATAAAAGAAATAATTTTTTGGTTTTTCGTCCAATTGGGTGCATTTTCAATCAATTGTGGTCTACAGTACTACAACCGCGCTAAATTTGAAATTTGATAATTTTTGGACACTGTTGGTACAATAATACAACACAAGCATAGTTCCATACACATTCGGTAAAATAACTACTTTTGTATACCATTTATGATATTTGGTACAATTTATTTGGACACCATACACCTATATAAAATAATTAACTACAACTATCTAAATTATATCTAAACTATCTAAATTATATCTAAACTATCTAATTTATATCTAAATTATCTAAATTATATCTAAACTATATCTAAATTATCTAAATTATATCTAAACTATATCTAAATTATCTAAATTATATCTAAACTATCTAATTTATTAACTACAACTAAAAAAAAAATTAAAAAAAAAATTACCTTTTTATTGCGGAGGGAGAAGGCTGGAGAAGCTGCTGTGAAAAAATCGGATACGCGGACGCTGTATATAATAGCCAAATCGGTTACGCAGACCCAGATCGCGTATCCATCGGTTACGCGGATCCAGCTCGCGTGTCCGCCCCTACGCGGATTCAGCTCGCGTACCCGGTTTCGCGCTCTCAGCCCGCGTACCCGGCCCATCTGGATATGCAGATCCAGTCCACAGGGTGGTAAATGTGATAGAAATCTGGAGTCACTGTTTTTTATTTAATTCCGATTTTTGACTGTGGTAAAAAAAAAATCCGTTGTTCAAGGGCAGCAGGGGCGGAATCTGTTGAAATTTTCCAAATTGCCTCATGCACCGATCAGGGTGATGATACTCCACTATCCAGTAAAATATGAGAGGACCGCAATACAAGTAGTAAGGTTGAAATATTTTTAAAAGTTATGAGTAATAATTTGTATATATGATTAAAACGACTAAACCAATAATGTGAAAGAAATACCTCTCCAACCTGTGTTACTCTCGAGAATTTCTCATAAATGCTGGTGTACGGCTCCCAATCCACCATGCTCTCATCCAATCGCTGAAACTGACCGTGCAGTATTCTTGGTCCGGCTGTTTTGTAGTGAGCAGAGTTATCGTACACATGTTTCGTGCACCATTTGTCAGCAAAGGCCGAACATGTCTCCAGAGTTGGGTCGCCCCATGAAGGTTTCCACTTTCTTGATTTTGGCATCGGCCGGTGAACTAGAAATCGGGTCTATGACCAGTGCTGAAGAAGCATAACTGGACCATGCATAGAAGAAACCGAGGGGTCGGTTGCGACACATAAGTATCGATACAAATATGCGAAAACAGCTCCACCCCAATTGTATCTCACCGGCTCCTCCAAGTTAGCAATCAAATCAAGATACCACAGTGATATCCCGTCTTCGCTACGATCAGGGAACATAGTGCACGACAATAGCTCTAAAATAAATGCACGTACATACCTGCGTGATATCTTATGTAAGCACTTGATTGAAAATTAAAAAGACACAAAATCTAATAAGTAAAAAATACGTACCACTGTATCGTTTGCTCGTCGGCGCCATCTGGAAGCTTCTTAAACCGCTGACGGAGCATTTTCTTCGCCATTATCCAATCAGAATGATCAGCCCCCCTTTTCTTCATAAAATGATCCACTTCAACATCTTGGATCCCTAATATCAATTATTTTGGTGATATTCTAAACCATTTTGGTATTTTCAAACTAATTTTTGAACTATTTGGGAATTTCCTAAAGCAATCTCAACTATTTTGGAATTTTCTAAATCATTTTCTAAACCGTTTAGCACTTAGGCTTCCAAAACTTTAATCCACCAATTCTAACCAAACAAAGAATAACTTAAGCCATGATCTAATTTTAGACCTCAACCAAACATGAGCAATTTAGACTGATCTAAGTTGGAATAATCAATTTAGACCTCCTTAGCTTTAGTCCACAACCAAACATGAGGTTTCTTGTTAAGTGCATGTATATCTTCATTTTCTCTCTTATTTTTCCATTTATCATTAAACCGTAGTAGAAAGATTTATCTCCCATTGACTCTGGGTACTACAATTATTTAGCTAACAATATGGTGCCTGAAGTCAAAATGAAATTAATCTGAACGATATATGTGAATTGTTTAATTATATGACACCCATGCAGAAAGAGAAGGATACATCATATATCATAATATGATCAGGATAGAGGAAGTGGATGACATGTTATTAATTCTGCAAGAGCACTTAAATAGTTGAGCTATGCCCTTGCTCCTATTGTCTTAACGATTCTTTATTCCATTTCATAATGGAAGAGGCCAAAGAGCCACAAATTCTAACTATATGTGAATTATTTGCCTATCAATTCAATAACTAGCAAATTCTAACTATATGTGTACAATTTTGATTTATTAATAACCTATCAAATCTATATTTTTTTAATGGTTAGTTAACATGGATATAATCTGTCTTAAAAAATACAAATCATACACGGTTCTTAAGAAATAACCGTCTATAAACAATGTGAATTAAGATTTCGTTCTTTTGTGCCACTTTTGTAAAATATACATTGTTTTTTGTAGCAACTGTACATGTTTGTAAAATACGAAATTGGATCTGCTGCGATCCGAATGTTATGAATAGTAATCCTAAAATTTCTGTTTTTCCAACAATTTCTGTACACGTATCTCAAAACAACTGATTTTTCTATGCACAAATTTCAAAATAATTCAACAGTTGTATTTGAAAAAACAAGAATTGTAGGGTATTATTCATGACTAAAGAATTGCAGTAAATTTGAACACATAAAATATACATGCATGGTTTTCTTTATTTTTCGCGCCTCTTCTAATTTTGGTCTATTTTTAATTCTCACATCCTCTATTTCTAATCATTTTTTTTCACTTCTCTCTCTCTTCTCCCTTAACTTGACACTCTCTTAGCCCCTGTTTGGCTGCTCCACTGTTCCCGCGGAAAAAAAACTGAATTTTTTTTTCCACATGAACAGTAATTTTTAGTTCAATTCCCGTGCCGATACTCATTTCCAATGACCCACCGAAGAAGCTCTTAGGGTTTCGCCAAATCAAATTACTTTTTTCTCTCTTCCGTGAAAACTTTCCCTTTTTCTCTACCTCGAACTCAACCTAGGGTTTCACTCATTACTTTAAAACCGCCAATGTAAAAGAAGTTTAAAGATAAGAATGACTCATCAAGACTTGCATAATTAAGCATATTGACTGATCCGATACTTGGCGTAATCTAAGAGTTACTCGAGACTAAAGAGATGGTGCGAACGTGCGTGCTGTCAATGTGGTGGTAGTACTTCTAGACCTTTTTACCCTTCGTCAACATCACTTGTGATATTTGACAAAGGCTTTGTTTCGATGGGATGACTACTTTTTTTAGGTTTACAGATGTTGATTTTTGAAACTATATTTCAGTTGCGGAAGGTATCTGGTATGCAATTTAATTGATAGGTAATTCAATATGCTTGACTTTATTCAAATGTTGTGTTTATATTTTTGAAACCTATCAATTACTGCCAACAGTCATTTTTCTGCAACTGTGTACAATATATTAATCACTTTTCATACACGATACGCGCATAAACTGTCACATGCATAACTACGAGCCATTAGTTTTTTTTAATAGTATATAGTCGCGTTTTCTGTGATAGTGAGGGATGATAACTATACTTCACCTACACAAAATGACAACTATACTTCTATCGATCATGCATCATATTATCGAGTTATTTATTTTAACACAACAATGTGATTCACACACTAATGTTATTTATTTATCATTATTTATCATGCATCAAATACGGATGCAAAAATTTAAATCAAATATATTCACCTTAAACGATACAGATACATAGCGGATAATCAACGAATACTGATTCAAATATGAATACGTGACGAATAATTGTCAGATAGTTGAGTTATATGAATAATTCACTCAAAAAAAAATCCACTTATATGTACATATCAACAGCGATATTATAATGTAAAAAAAATGGTGCCCTATACCCCGTATACATAAAGTATGATACTCCGATAATAATGCTACTGCTATTTCTGTTAGTCTATTTCAGAAGACTAACAGAAATAAAGATATTGATGTAGGACTCTGGGCCAGGCTATATTTGTATTATTTATATGTTAATATCATAATATGTGGTCACACTCTGTATTTCCAAATTTGGTCCATTTCTTTTTTGTGTTCTACTGTGATATGGATCCCACATGTGTACTATTGAATCATCTCCTGTTCAAGATTTGTTCTAAAATTAATTAAGCTAAACCGTTTAAATAGTAATTGACCAAGTATGTATATTGCTGAGGATAAGCTGACATTTCTGACAGTGATCACTATTTCTAACGAAAGTATCCGCAACGACACCTACAGATTCTAATAACGTATTTATTAGGAGCTATTAACCAATTAATGTCATATAAACTTTACTCGTCTCCTCTGTTATATTGTAAATGTGTCCTTGTTTTACCAAAGAAATTACCCACATGCTTTTACGTATATCGGTTGACTTGTGCCACTTAACACGTTGGAAAAAAAAACATGATTGATAACAATTGATTATATATGACTTGCTCTCATCATCTTCGGACAAAATGTCAAATATACTATTAAATATCCGTCATGTTAAACATCAATTGGATTATCGTACTGAGCAAGTAGCAACATCAATAGCAAGTGCTAAAAAAACTAGCTTAATGACTGGAGCCAATTATTTATATTTCTTTCCATCACATGAAAAACACATAAATTTGTAGGTTTATCATTCATAATACAACATGTATAAAGTTCATTCTTTATAGAAAAAAAAGGAACTTTATTCTTGTTTTGTTCTAAATATGCACCATATAGAATCTGAAAAATTTTACGAACATTTTTATACTGTATACCCTAATTACCTACAACTTAAAATTTACACTATATTAGATATATATATGATTTGAAAATTAGGTCCTATGTACATGTCGGATCCATATATATCACTGAGAAGACAAACAAGTAATGGACATAATTAATTTAATTAGGAATACAAAGTGTGACCACAAACATTTAGATATCACTTAACAGTTGTGTGGCCAATTTAATATTCTAATATCTTGCTAACCACCTGTTGGTAGGTCCATCTTTCATGAAGACAAACAGGGATGAGAGTAATATTATTGTATTATATTACTAATTGAGTTTAAACTCATAAACTAATTTGGTACTCTGATAATAAAATATTAGTAATAGTTTAGATTCACAATTAAACATTATCATTTTAAACTATTATTGAAAAGTAGAGAAAATGGTACCCAATTTGTGTTTAATATGATGCTTGGCAAAAGTAGAGGATGGTTTTTATAATTGTCGGTTTGTGAGTGTCTCTTTTTTTGGTGTGTGATGACGTTCAAACATATAGTGTAAATTACAATTTTTTCTTATGAAAAATGGCGAAAAGCATATACAAAGGAGCTAGTTTTCTAATTTATTTACCGCAAATGTATTTTTGAGTCATTTTAGCAGGATTTGGAGAAAGTTGCGTAGTTAGGCCAAACACAAAACAAAAATGTCTAATTTGGGCGATTATTAAAGATGACATCAAATCAGGACATTAAATGACGTATTCAACAATCTATACGAAGTGCACCAAATTCAAAATGGCAAAATTTTGGAAGCTGTGTGGGTTACACATATGCCACAAACGACATAGCCCAGAGGCCGCACGATCCATGGACTATTTTTTCTAAACTGTTAGATCGACAGATCTCAGTCGTAGATTTATATTTTCTATTTGGTCCGGCCTCAAGGCCTTCCACGCTATTTTAGATGCAGTGAACCTCAAGAAACACTATTTTAGGCATGCTATTTTTAGCAAATTATGCTAGATCATGGGTAGACCTCATGATCTCCACTACTCCCACTAATTTAGAAAATACTATAAATATCCCCCTCTTGTATAGGATTCAGTGTACGTGTTTACTTGTGATTAAGTCATGTACTATAGCCACGAATCCTCACTGATTATGAAAGCTTGGCTAGGCTAGAATTCTAGAGAGACAGGTGAAGCCCTTAGAAGCTAAGGCAAGGCTGAATCTCTCATCTCTAGGGTGAGGTTTAAATTGTGATTTGTTTTACTATATTTTGATATTTTGTTTATGTTTTGTTGTATTGAATTTCTATTGCACTTGAATCATTTTATACTATTTGAGCATACATAGTTTTGTCTACTATATGTCAATGATCCTCCACATACCAATGGGTGAAGTCTATTGCATCGTTGTGTGAGAAGGATAGCATTGTAAGAGGTCGAACTTTAGCTAACGAGTCTTGACAACGGTTTAAAGACTATAGTTCGAACCCAAGAGGATCCCTTGGCGGGAAATGATAGAAAACATCATAGGCTAAGTTTACTTAGTCGGAACAATATTAGAAAGCAATCTAGGTGGGGGACTTGGAATATTTCAACTATGAGGTAGTATAAAGAAATAATATAATTTTGCACTTATAACACTTTAGTTTTGGTATCCCAAAAGGCGATCGAAAATCGAAAAACCTTTCAAAATGTGTAACAAAATATCATGGCATCCTACGGATAGTGACAGTGTCGCATGCGGCATGGATAGAAGTCGAAAACATATATCTGAATATTCAATCATAGTAAACCTGAACCATAGAGAATCCTTATTATTTCTGCCGACTAGCACCAATAGGGCCACCACATTAAACCTTGCTATAACTTCAGTTATATTTAATTTATATTAATTAATTAATTGAATATCACACAAAACTCCTAATTAAACAACCAATCCGACCTAGACTTAGTCAAAATTGTTATAATCTAATACACTATTTTTGTGGATCGATACTCTGATTGTACTACACGATAGGATTGTGCACTTGCAATCTAACTCGTAGAGTGAAATTAGAATAGAAAAGTATAGTGATCTATACTGAAATTCTATCTGTTGATTTGAACGTTATCAGTGGGGGTAGTAGGGGTGTAATGTACATTTATTAGCACGTGACTACGTGAGTTTAGAGAGACTGAGAGAGGTAACAATCAATTGTTATCATCTGTGTTTTTTTGTTTCCTCTAAACGTGCAAGGCATGAAAAATCATATAAAAAAAATATATCTTAATGAACTTAAATTATAACAAGTTTGAACAGTACGTGTGAACCAGCATGCATATGCTCTTATATAAGATATAATTAGTAAATATCTGACTTAGTCATGCATGCAAGCTTAGTTCTTATACAAAATATAATACGCATGTGGTCTAACTTGTCCAGATGTCACTTAGTTATGCAAGATTATTAATTAGTCCATATATAAAATATAGCGGCACATGTGGTCTAAATTGTCCACTGTATTATGTTCAAATTAAAATGCATTGACGTCAGAGGGAGTGCCCAGGCATGGTTCCTATAGCTTAGATTTTTCCGTGAAATATTCTTGACGAAATTAGAATATTTATTACATTGTAATCTGAAAATCATTAATGAAACTCAACAGACTCAAAAGTTCACGTGACACCGTCTGATATATATAGAGGGGATTAAAATGATTCATGTTGAATCGCGTCTCATATTTATTATTTTTATTTCAGAAGTCCAAACGTATAGTTTGATTCAAACTGATGAATATGTTTTCTATATTAAAATATAATTGGAGATCAAACTTTATATTTATTTTCTGAAACTTATTGTTTCTCACTACTACAAAAACACAATTTGTACACGGACAAAAAATGATAGAGCTACACGGATTTGAAAACATGTGCAAGGATGGGGTGTAGGAATGTCAACCATTTATACACGGATAATAATCCGTGTACGATTATACTAATTCTACACGGATTATCATAAAGATCCGTGTAGAAAACCTCCCACGGTACATCTCATCAAAAGAGATCTACAAGGATTTTTAACTTAATATCCGTGTAGGAATAGTCTTTATACACGGATATTAACTAAATATCCGTGTAGCTCTCTTAACCTTCCTACACGGATATTAATTAAACAATCCATGTAGAAAGGGATTCCTACACGGATATTTAATTAATATCCGTATAGGAAGACTATTCCTACACGGATATTAAGTTAAAAATCCGTGTAGGAAGGTTATGAATTACTAATTTTTATTCTTACCTCTTCCTACACGGATTTTATTTAAATATCCGTGTAGGATTGTTCTATTTTTTTTTTTTTTTTACTAGTCTCCACTTTTGCTTGCCAATAATATATATTTCAGATTGAATATACATAGCATTTTGTAAAAATAAATACATAGCTTTTTGGAAAAATAAATAGATAGCATTTTGTATATACATATAGCATTTTGTAACATATATATATACATAGCCTTTTGTGTTAAACTAAATGCACCACTTAACCTTCTATTTAAAAAATAAATGCAAATTAAAAAGTAAATAGAAGAGTTTAGAGAAATTTGACACGCGAAATGTTAATGGAATTCGGCAAAACAACGGCCTATGTCTTCGGGGCGTCGCAACCAACTTCTTGGTGCGCCTTTCTATTACCCAACTTAGAAAGGTTTACAACTTGTGAACCGATGAGCCCTTACAACCAACGGGAAGTCACACGGCCAACTAGAATGAAGAACAAAGTCTTCAAGAACAATGTTCGCAAGAGAAACACTCAATAGCTCACTCTAATCTAATATAACTTAAAATTAGTGAAGTAGATTTGAGGTTGTTTGAGGGATTTGAAATTATAAGCTCTCACAACAATGATAGAACTCAAGCTCACAGAAAATTAGGTTTTGAATGTTTAGTGGCGGTTGAAAAGTTACTTTGGAAATGAGCCCAAAGTTCTATTTATAGAGACAGCTCCAGAAAGAACTTTTTAACCTAAAATGTTATAACGTTTTATAAAACGTTATACAACATTTTGGGCGAATTTTAATTTGGTCATATTTTCAGTGAACTTTATTTCTAAAACGTTATAACGTTTTCATCGTTTTTTGAAATTCTGAGAACTATACTCCTAAAACATTATAACGTTTGTAAAACGTTACATAACGATCTCCATTTGAAATCAAACAATCGAAATAGTCATTTTGAAATTCTGAAATTTAATTAAAACGTTGTAATGTTTTCTAAAACGTTGGTAACGTTTTTATCTATTTTGGCATTTTGATTAGTTCATTTCGCAGGTTTTTCATAGGAAAAATGTTATAACGTTTTGTAAAACGTTATACAACGTTTGTTCCCTTGAAACAACATCAAAAACTACTTTACCAAGTTTGTAGTTTTACAATCTAATTTCTTGATAATTCTCTTGATGTTTTCTTCAGTTTAATACTTGTATATTGCAATTCCATATTTCTTGAACCTGCATAAAATCTCAAATAGAAATAATCGTAAAATTCAATTTATTGTATGTTTTGCAAATTAGTCAAATAGACTAAAAAAAAGAATTGCTTGAAATAACAATCTCCCCCTTTTGACGATTTGCAAAACATACAATACAAGTAAGTGCATAATTTGATTTTCCAAAAAAAAATTTGAATTTTCCCATAATGAAGCAATTACCGTAATGAGGCAATTAATTAATTTTGCACGTCTTGCAATTTCTCTTCCTTTTGGAAATCGACGAAAGAGAAGAAAAATAGCACAACATAGGAGAGCTCCCCTCAAAATATATTGGCTTGTATATTTGATGGTGAGATGGACATGTGCGTTGCAGCTAGCATCCGTGAATTTCCGAATCTTTTGATTTTTATTAATGGTTTTTCAGATTTTAAAATTAATAAAATATTCTAATTTCGTTAAGAATATTCCTCGGAAAAATTGAATCAAGTTCTGAAATAATAAGATCGGCGACCATTGGAATTGAGCTCGGAATCTAGGATTAAAATATATTATCTGCTCGGTACGACAATGTGACATCTTAAGCTGATGTTAATTAATACTTTTTTTTTCTAAACAAAATAGTTTTGCAATATTAATTACTTAATTTAGATTTTTTGAAATTTTCATATTTTTTTATATTTTTTCTGAATTTTTAACAATTTAAATTAAAATATATAAAAAAATTGACGTAACTCACTTATGTCACGTCACGTCACATCACGTGTGGTCACAGTGTGACAACACGTGACGTAACCATTCGCCATATCCACCACTATTTTAGTCATGTTATGTGATCAAATCATAAGCATGATTGTGATCATGTCGTGTTAAAAGTATTTTCTTCTCTGATCACTTGTGCGGAGGGCACAAGAGATATACAATTTAATTGATAGGTAAATTTAATATGTTTGACTTTATTCAAATCTTGTATTTATATTTGTCAAATGTATGAACCACTGCTGACAACTATTTTTCCGCAACCGTAAATTATATACTAATATTTTCATACACGATTGTGCGCAGATACAGTGACGGAACTATGTGGGATTCACATCTGCGATCTTAAAAGGGTGAACAGTACTCTTAAAATTCCTGCTTTTCCAAATTTGACCGTTCAATAATTTCGTGCACGTATCTCAAAGCAGCTGATTTTTAATTGCACGAATCTCGAAACAATTCAACAGTTGGATTTGAAAAAACAGAGATCATAGTTTACTGTTAATGGTGAAGAATCGCAGCAGATTCGGATCTAACTATGTGTCATTAGTTTTTTTAACCGTGTTTCTTCTCGTTTTCTGTGGTAGTGAGGGATGATAACATTTGATTAAATTAATTACCTCTCCGTTGCTGATAAACGTGTACTACACCCACAAAACGTCAACTATACTTGTCTCAATCATGCATCATGTATGGCCCAGTTATTTATGAACACGACAATGTGATTCACACACACAATAATGTTATTTGTTTATCATGCTTCAAATATTAAACATCGATCGTTCAATTCTAGCTAGGATTTATTTATTTAACACAATATATATTGTGATTCGGTTTTCTTAGAAGTGAAAAAAAATGTTTAAAAATCTTTGAACATAATAAGTTTATCAGCACATTATAAGTCCAAAATTTAATTTGAAAGTTCTCCTTGTAGCTTAATATATTTTCTATTCACTATTATATTTTATATTCTTGATGGGAGAGACTTTTAATTAATTTTATTAAATTATTAAATAAAAATTACCTATTTTTAAGTATATATCCCTAACATTTATTTCTTTTTTTTCAACGAAAATCACTAGCTAATTTCATAGAAAATTTAATTCGGAATTTTAATTTCATAAGAACCGACAAATTAACAGCTGGAGGATTGATGTAGGACTGGGCAGCCTCTGCATTTTTAGATTAGGTCCATTCCTTGTTTGTGTTCAACAGTGATATATATGGATGCGATCTCCTGATCAAGATTTGTTTGAAAAATTAAACTAAACCGGTTAAATAATGACAGTACATATAGTTGTCAAAACATGAATTGACAAAATTGGTATATTTAATTCAATCAAAATATATCTTGAGGCAGAGGGGGGGGGCATAAGTTTATAGTTTTATTTATCAGAGCTCAGCACCAAATAGTTCAAAATTAATGCGTATGATTTAGACTTGAGTTGCTAACAAAACTGGTTTGGCATAGCTCATTCTGATATGGGCTCAGTTTATAAATTAGTGCTTTCTCATATTAATTGTTACAAGAAGAAAATGAAAACGACTTGAATATAGATGTAAGAGACAGAGAGAAAATATTAATGAATAGATGTTGTCGAAGAAGAGAGAGGTGGCAGCTAGCGCATATATAGCCCGGTGTATCTATGCGTAACTCACAACATCAAGTCGGCCAAATTTTTATTACTTTACGTTTCAAGTATCAATTTCGAGCTATTAACAAATTGACTCGGCTTAACTTCGCTATGAATTTTCACTCGAAGATAACGTCAAACTTGACTCGGCTCCTATGTTATAATTTAAATGTACACTTGTTTTACCAAAGAAAGAGCGTTCATGCTTTAATTTCAGTCGTGTATATCGGTTGACTTGTTACAATATACTTGTTGCCACTTTACACGTTAGAAGCTAGAAACAAAAAAAAACAAAAAAACTTGGATGATAACAATTGATTATGACTTGCTCTCATCACCTTCCGACAAAATGTCAATTATAATATTAAATATGCGTCATGTTAAACATCAATTGGATTGTTGTACTAATCAAGTAGCAACATATAAATATCAAGTGCTAAAAAAAAACTAGCTTAATGACTGGAGCTAACTATTTATATTTCTTTCCATCACATGAAAAACACATAAATTTGTAGGTCTATCATTCATGATGCAACATGTATAAAGTTTATTCTTTATAAAAAAAAAAAAATATGAACTTTATTCTTGTTTTGTTCTAAATATGCACCATATATAATCTAAAAAAATTTACGAACAAATTTTATATTGTATATATATATGATTTACACTATATTAGATAATTTACACTATATATATATATATATATATATGATTTGAATTAGGTCCAATGTACATGTCGGATCCATATTTATCACTGAGAAAACAAACAATTAATGGACATATTGAATTCGGAGAATTTCATATATACCACTCAAAGACTGTGTGAAATTATATTTAACGTTTCAAATTTTTATAATTACATATTTACCATCTAAAAATCTAATAATTCACACATTTATCCAATATAAATTTAGTATATATCAAATATACCCAAAACTCATATTAACTACATTTAATTTTCTTAAAACTATAATTAATCAAGGATTAATTAACTTAGCACTCTCTCTTTCTTTTCATAGAACCGTTCTCCTTTGTACCCAATATAAAAGATCGATTAAAAAAAGATATTCCAAACTAAGACAGTAAAAAAACACAGATTCTCAAACTTAGTACGTTACTACTCTGATAACGGGTTGCGATATTAGCATCGAATTTAGTACGAGTTATTTCGTTGGAAAAGTTGGAGCAGTTACCTTGTTTTTAGACGATCAAGCTAGAGTTGGAATCCTTATATCTGAGTATGATGCCCCTTCTAGCAGGAGAGAAGAGATGAGGAGAGAGCTTCAATTAAAATGGAAAAGTTAGCCAAAAAAAAGCAGGAGGGAAATCTGTGAGCAGGAAGGGGCACATAATGAGAAGAGATTAATAACTTGTTAATTATATTTTATATAATTTTAAACTTAATTAATCTTATTTTTTATTAATTGGATAAATATGTGAGTTATTAGATTTTTAGATAGTAAATATGTAATTATAGAAATTTGAATGATAAATAAGTAATTTTACACTTTTTGAGTGGTATATATGAAATTCTCCCTAATTTTTAATTTAGGAATGCAAAGTGGGAATCAAATCTGCTAGAATTCTTGGGAATTTCAGGGACCTGAAATCTAAAATTCAACCGTCTAAATTTTGTTATACACGAATTTCAGCAGATTTGTTTGGTGGTGACCACAAACATATAGATATCAGATAACAGTATTTAGTATTGTGTGGCCAATATTTTAATATCTGGCCAATCACCTGTTGGTACGTAGGCGGTAGGTCCATCTTAGATAAAGACAAACAGAGATGAGACTTGAGAGTAATATTATTGCATTATATCACTCGCTGTTGATATGTACGGTTTTATATTGCAAAAAAATTATTTAATTAAAAATAAAGATAAATTCAATTTATAAGAAATTCACTTGTAATTTTAGTTGAAAAAAAGAAAATAATAGTTGGGTTTGTGTACTTATGAGTCGATCAGTACGTAATTCTTAATTTTATTGGTCCTTCAAAAGTTCGTAATTAAAATTCCCTCTCAAAAATAATATTAAATTTGAAATCCGTCCTTTTTTTCATGATTGGAAATAGTTAATATGATGGTGAATGCAAATATATAATATTAAGCTATGTATGAACTTTCAAAAAAAATTTAAGTTATCATGTGTTAAAATAAATTGCTGCTATATTTATTTCTCGTTGTGTTGTCTCAAAATTGAAACGATCGATATTTAATATTTCAGTTGAAATCTACATGAAAGCAAAATTAATTGGTGAATTAGGTATACATGTACATATATAAATATTTATAATTATATGTCCATGCCAAAACATGTTTGTATCTAGGGTTGTACAAAAAGCTCGCGATTCACAAGCTACTCGAACTCAACTCGATAACGAACTCGCTAACAATTCGTTCATTTAAAATTCGAGTTAGTCTAACTCGAGTTGAGTAACTCATTTAACTCATGAGTTGAGTTCGAGTTGGGCTCAACTCGCTCGTTACAACTCGTGAACTCGTTTCATTTGATTAATTATAATTCCATGGACTTGTTTCGTTTGATTTTTTGTTAAATTGTTGTGAGTTTTTTTTGTTAAATTTGTCAGTTTGTTAAATCACTATAGTTTGTTTATTAATTCAATATTTACTTCTCATATTATTACATAACAATAGTCATCAGTTCAAGCATTCAACATTTCAACACCTTAAACGAGTGGACTCACGAGTCACAAGCCAACTTGAGTTACTCGTGAGTTGAGTTCGAGTTAGCGAGCCAGCTCGACTCAATATTCTCAACTTACTATCTTCCAAGTTGAATTCGAGTTATTTGTAACTCGAGCTAATTCGCCTCGTTAGCAACCCTATTTGTGTCACAATCTCTTCAAAACTAACATTTCAGAATCTGATTTTTATGATAAATATGAACGTCTAAGTTTATATGTTTTTGCCATTCATTTAATATCAAAAGATTAAAAGAATTAATCTATTACAATTATATTGCAATACATTCATTTAATGGACTTTTTTTATCTTATACCAAATAACAAATAACAAATTTATTTGCTTTTAATATATATATACTTCGCTTGTGAAGGAATACAAATATTAGTAGTAGTTTAGGTTCATCAATTAAACTTTATCATTAAACTATTATTGCAAAGTAGAGGAAATGGCACCCAATTTGTGTTTAATAAGATGCATGGCAAAAGTAGTAGAGGGTGTTTTTATTATCCGATACATAATTTATGGAGGATATATAATTGTCGGTTTGTGAGTGTTTTCTTTTTATTGGTGTGTGTGCGCGGGGGGGGGGGCATGAGTTTAGAGAGAGGTAACAATCAATTGTTATCTTCCGTGCCTCTTTTTTTTTCCTTTCCTCTAGAAGTATAAGGCATGAACAATCATATTCATGTGTCAACCAGTGCCTTGATTAGAAAAAAATTGTCTTAATGGACTTAAATTATAACAAGTTTGAACTGTGTGAACTAGCATGCATGTTCTTAATTATATAATAGATAATTAGTTATCTGACTTAATCATGCATGCAAGCTTAGTTCTTTTACAAAATATAATACGCATGCATGTGGTCTAAATTGTCCAGTGTATTATGTTCAAAATGCATTGACGTCAGCTTTGGAGGGCGGTGTTAACAGATCACAGGCATGGTTCCAATCATAATTGCAGAACCTGATTAGATTTTTCCGTGGAATATTCTTGACGAAAATAAAATATTTCTTATTTTTTAATCTGAAAATCATTAATGAAACTCAACAGACTCAAAATCATTAATGCAATCTGAGGCAAACACGACCTATAATTCCGTCCATGGGATCCGATCAAAGCACAACATGCATATGAACAGAAGAGTAACTAGATAATCTAGGTAGTGGATTGAAACTTAAAATATATAATTATTAATTTGTGCGGAATGAGATTGAAACTCAAGACTTTTTAAGTACAAAATTGTATTTTGTCTAAAAATTTATGAGAGGAGCTAAATTTTATAAAAAAATTGAAAAAATAAAACATTAATTAAATTTCAACATACAATTAAAAAATTTAAAATTATGAGATAACTTTTCTTCATTTCTAATGGTACCACCATATGAATTTAGTGTAGATCCGCCTTGCATATGAACCCGTGTTAATTACTGGCACCACCATATGGCACTCTTAGCTGGACATTTTTTATGTTATTTTAACCTATCCACTACTGTATATATGCTGTGCTAAAAAAAAATAAATAAAATATTAGACTCTGACTCATGAACTTTTTTTAAACCCTCCAATCAGGTCGAATTAACTTTTTGGTTGGGTCAAGCTACCCAAGGCATTTCAAACTTCTATATATTAATATGGAGAATTTTTCAATTTGTGAATTTCGAAATCATGACTTCTCACATGATAGTCATGTGTCTTTGCTACTAGACCAAAGACAAGTTCTTAGATGGAATTAACTAATATGGTTCATACGAGCCCAACATTAGTTTTCTTTCAAGTATAACTTATTACAGTACTGCATGACCTTTCAACTTATCTATTTAAAAATCAGGTTGTATGCATGGCTGCTCTGTGACCCTAAAAATCTATATAAAGCGCTGTGCCTCGCTCAGTCTCTTCCATCAAAGCAAGCAAATTAAAAGCCTCACCAAATAGAACAAAAATACTCCATAAACAATGGAGCTAGTCTCTTACTATTTCCTCACATTTGCATTCCTCCTCGCTATTGTTCTTTCATTTCTAAAAGCAAAGGCATTCCCTGCAAAGCCGAGTGACAGTTTACGACTGCCACCTGGCCCATGGCAGCTTCCCATTGTAGGAAGCCTCCACCACCTTATCATAGGTGGTGCATTGCCGCACCGGCGCTTACGTGACATGTCAAGGAAGTATGGCCCGCTCATGCTACTCAAACTCGGGGAGACTCCCACCGTCATTGCTTCATCCGTTGAAGCTGCCAAGGAGGTCATGAAAACTCAGGTCATGAGAGACATAAGTATAGTAATATAACAAGTATACGTAAAATATAGAAAGTGGTTTTGTACAAATTAATTGGTTCAGTAAATGTGGTAAAATTTAAATAATTTTCCTTAAGTATAATATCAGTGCAAGTAAAATGTAATATTGAACTGGCCTAATAATTAACACTGTTCCATAACACATTTTATTCTTGCTTCAAGTCTAACAATTTGTAGATGTAGATTTACGAGTTTTGAACTTTTAATATATATATGGTTTACAATTTGTACAGCAGTACAAGTGTCAGATGACTGGGGACCACTATGTTTTGCTTTCTTTTAGACCAAATAGTAATAAAAAAAATATTACTATTTGAGATACAATTGTAATGAAAATAATAGTAGGAATAATAATATTTTTCCTAATTAAAATATAATAAATGATATTTTAAACCAAACGTCCTTGTGGCATAAATGTGTATCTATTAAGATATTAATCCTATTAGGGAGCATTGCACATACAAAAAAATGTTGAAAAAAAAAATGTAGAAAAAAAATGTCAGAGCACACTGAATATAAGTATTTATGTACTCAATAATTTGGTTCATATGTAGGATGTCACCTTTGCTACCCGGCCTATCAGTGTCACAGTTCATACGTTGAGCTGGGCAGGCAGAGACATCATCTTTGCTCCATATGGTGACTATTGGAGACAGACACGCAAGGTGTGCATTACCAAGCTCTTTGGCCCAAAGAGAATTCAGGTATACCGATCCCTCCGAGAAGAAGAAGTGAAGAACCTCATTCGCAACATCGCCGCTGCTGCAAAAACATCACCTCTCGTCAACCTCAGTGAATTAATGACCAACTTTGTCAGTGACACAACTGTCAGAGCCATAACTGGTGCAACACACAAGGAACACCCCGAGTTTATGCGTGCATGGGGGATATCATTGGGATTGGCAGCTGGCTCTAACATGGCCGATCTTTTTCCATCAAGACGGTCGCTCACTGATATACTCAGTGGTGCCACGTACGAGGCCAAGAGATGCAATGATATAATTGGGGGCCTATTTGACAACATTATTAAGATGAAGAGGGAGAGGAATGCAATTTCTGATGCTACTGATACCGAAGATGAGGATTTGCTCGACGTGCTCTTGAAGATGCACCAAGGCGAGGGAGTGCCTACTCCTCTAGAGTTGGACAGCATCAAAGGTGTTTTATTGGTAAGAACCTTTTTTTTTTTCTTTGTTTAGTTTTCCTTTTTATATTTAATAAAGAATATTTTTATTTTTTGATAATTTGTTTATTTTATGCACATTTGGTATTCATATAGGATCTTTTCGGTGCCGGAGGTGAGACTTCAGCTACCACCTTAGACTGGGCCATGTCAGAGCTTCTGCGGCACCCGAGTGCTCTGGAGAGGGCAATAGGGGAGGTGCGATCAGTCCTGAAAGGGAAGCCTACAGTAGCCGATGAGGATGTCTACAAATTGCCCTATATTCAAAATGTAATCAGAGAAACCCTACGTCTTCACACCCCGGTGCCACTCCTTCCTCGGCTATCGCAAGCTGACTGCACTGTTTTAGGCTATGATATTCCGAAAAATACAAAATTTCTAGTAAATGGTTGGGCATTGGGCAGAGACCCAAAATACTGGGATAACCCCGATGCTTTCAAGCCGGAGAGGTTCAAAGTGCATACAGTTGATTACAAGGGAACCGAGCTTGAGTACATTCCCTTTGGTGCCGGACGTCGACAATGTCCCGGTACAATGTTTGGCATTGCAAATGTGGAATTGTGCTTGGCTAATTTGTTATATCATTTCGATTGGGAGCTCCCTCAAGGGGTGAAACCGAACAAATTGGATATGTCTGAGTTGTTCGGAGTCACCATTCGTAGGAAGAATCACCTGTTTCTACACCCAGTGTTGCGTATCCCTTGCCCTGCTGCCTAAGCTTCAGCATGTATAACTAAAACTGGCTCGAGATGGTAATATGTGATAGTAGATGAGCTCCTTGTTTTAGTGTTGTTATATTCATTGTATCTCTTCTTGTTGTTTGCAAGTAAAGAGCAAATAAATTAATGTATGTATGTTGTAATTGAGAAGCCTCTTGCAAGGGCAAGTCTGAGAGTGTTCTTGCATCTTGCCAGATAGATGGCTTTTCGGATATAGTCTGTGTGATCAATAATTTCTCTCCAGATCTGTATGGTAAATAAATTTTCTATATATTTAATTTTTGTTTCAGACTATAAAATTTTTAACTTATTCTTTAAGGTTAATATTTTCGATTTGGTTTTTGTCACTTTTTCTTTTTGAGAGATACAGTGAAAGTCTTAATTAGTTTTTTAAAATCCAATATTTATAACTGGCCTTCCATCCAGATTCCATACTAGTGACCTCAAATACTTCAAGTATTATATTTTGCTACTATACCAAAAGTGGATATTTTCATTATTCATGAGTAAATTATATAAGAGCATGTCAATTCTTTTGAGCAAATATCATGGACAGATATAGTCACAAATTGGAGAGGGATAATTGTTACAACTTATAGAATTTAGAAATGTGATGTTGTTACAAAAAAAAAAAAACAGTTAACAGCTAGATAAATATATTCAAAATCTTTCTCTTAATGCCTTAAGTTTTTTTCTATTTAATGCTTAATTTGATCATGAATAATCTATTAATTTTTTATTTGTTGAGATTAGAAGTTACCTACAGAAAATATATTTTAAATTTAATCTCTTCCCATGTTAGAAATGTGATCTCATCCAATTCTCCACATACCTTTGTTAAAAAAATTATTGAAAAGTGGTTTTCAGCAACTTTTCTTTTTACCAACATCTAGAATTTAGTTAAATCGATTGATGTTTTAAAAAGCTTAATTATATTTTACTTAAAAAACGTTATATATCATTAGAAAAAATATTTAAGGAAAATGATAATAGAAAACAATTAAATATTCATCAAAGATTATATCACACATGTTAGTCATGACATAGAACGAATTTTCATATTTTGATGGGCAGATTATGAAGCTTAAACTAATTAAGGACAAGATATTTTTCTTTCTCCAAAGCTCAATTTTTTTTTAAAAAAACAACAGAAACGAAGAGACGGATTTTTTTATTTTGAATTCTTGCGAAAATGGAATTTTAATTACCTATTTTTGAAATGACAAAACTAGGGGTGCCAACGAATACTGTAAGAGTCGGGTGCAAATATTTTCATACCCATACCCGTTACAAATTGTCCTTACCTATATCCTATCATTACCCACTACAAATTATTTTATCCGTACTCTATCCTTACCCGTTATAGTTGTCAGATAACGAAACAGTAGCAGGTAAATAACGGGTAATACTAATATAACAATTATTTTATTATTTATTAAATAAAATATTAAAACATATACATTCATTTCATACACGCATAGTACTTTATTGAAAAAAAAATTATGATTATGTTAAGTTTAAGTAAATCAATTAAAGTACTATTTTCAATGTCTATTAATATATATATACATATATATATATAGGGATGGGCTATGGTGAGTTGCGAAGTAAAACAATGTTTTACTTCACGCTCGTATTTTAATTTGAAAATTCAAACAACCGATCCGAACCGCTCAACATTTTCTCCATATTGAAATGTGCTTGGAGAACAAATTTTATATTTTTTTGATTTTTTTTTACTATTTATTAAGCCACTTTGAAAATCACAAATCCAGGTGAACAGTAAAAAAACAGTAAAATTTTCTGGACCATTGGATCAGCGATTTTCAAAGTGGCTTAATAAATAGTAAAAAAATTCCAAAAAATGTAAAATTTGGTCTCCAAGCACATTTCAATATGGAGAACATGTTGAGCTGTTCGGATCGGTTGTTTAGATTTTCAAAATAAAATACGAGCGTGAAGTAAAAATAACATCTTACTTTACAACTCATCATAGCTCATCCCTATATATATATAATTTTTTTTATAATTAACTGATTGGGTACAGAATAGGTTTTATCTGTATCCTTACCAAATTAGATCACAAAAAAAATCTATATCTGTACTCGTACCCGATAATAAGTTTGCAAAATAAAGGGTGCCATTGACAAGACAGATTCCTGTGTGTGAGTTAAATGACATGGCAGAAGATTACTGGCAATGCCAGAATTCATGTGATGTACAGGTTCCTATTTGATGTTAAAATGTACTTAGTTCACCGATTTGGATTTGTAAAGATTGCTTAGAACCCCAAAACAATTATATGTACCGTCCGTCGCCAGTGTTTTTTATTTTTAGAAATTATATAAAGATAATATAGGATATTAGATGGATTGCATCATATTTTAATCTTACAGACAAAACATTCAGTTCATATAGAAATCCTAAATTTTTTTTGTTTCTTTAGACACCATACTATCCATTCCAGTATTTTTATTTTTATTATTATATAAAGATTAATAAGATATTAGATGAAGTACATCATATTTCGATCCTATAGAAGATACCAAAAAATTTAGTTCCTATAAAAATAAAAATAAAAAATTCAGTTCCTTTAGAAACCAATTGCTTACTGTGCAGACGTTATGAAGAAGCCAATAATTTTTCCGGTTCGTATAACATTTCTAGATGAACCAAAAAATATCAATTCCTTCTATGAGATCTAAATTTGAATATAATCAATCTAATACTCTATATTATTTTTATATAATTTTTGTAAATGAAGATTTCTGCATCGATCCCTACTTAACCAATTGGGAACTGCTGGTCCAATAAAACTGAATGCCTGAGACAGGACCACCCTGGCGTCTGTACTTAGCCTGTAGCATCCTCGTGACAAACAGTGCCAAATGTTACATTAACATTTTTGGAGAAAAAAAAAATCAAACATTTACTTGTGTTTTACTGGAAAATAATTTCATTTGTTAAAAGATAAAAAGGTGATGAAAGGTTTAATAAACAGAATTATTATGAGATGTATGTTATTTATTTTACAGGAAAATAGTTTCATTTGCAAAGCTGGCTAAATCTTAATATATGTGCATCTTATTTGATTCGGCCTCTCTTCAATTGTACAAATTCATTTGATAGTTTTATAAAATTATTTAGGGTATATTCGGATAACAAATTTATGGAAAAGAATGAAATATTAAATTAATTGGTAAAATTCATTTTGATCCGCACGGATGGCTTAATTATTTGTATGAAATGGAAGAAAATGTTATAAATAAATTATTAATGTGGATGTCCATGACTTCCAATATTGAATTCTCCACTACCTCCACTACTATTGGAATTCATATCCCACTACTATTAGAATTCATTTCTCCATTTATTATTTGTATGGCTTTTTATTTACATTTTGTAGCCTATAAATAGAGGCTGTGTAATATTGTATTTGATAGATGTAACACACATGAAAAATATATGAATAAAGAGATTGCCTTCTTTTATTTTTTCTCTTCTTGTTTATGTTTGTTTATCTTTATTTTATAACATGTTATAAGCATGAGAGCTCTATTAGTTGAAGATTCAAGGTAATTTTTTTTAGATTTTAATTATGTTATATTCTATATTATATTATGATAATATCCTGTTTCGTTATTTTTTATATTATTTTGTGATAAATGTAAATTATGGCCTGAAGCCATATTAGTATAAATTATGTTAATGTAATGGCTCGAAGCCACATGAACAACGTGTATTATCAAAGTTAATGTTATATTTATTTTATAATTTCAAATAGCCTCTAGCCGTATGTTAATAATAAATTCTCAATTTTATCAATTGGCCTGAAGCTATTTTAGTAATTTATCATTTGGCCCGAAGCTCAATTTAAGATGCAATTATTAAAGCCAAATGTGATCATAAAGTTTTGTCAATTGACCCGAAGTCATAAACCAATTAAAAGCTAAATTGAGATAGTTGAATATATGGCCCGAAGCCATAAACGGAAAGTTAAATTTGTGGAATATTTTATTCATAAAGTTTAGATAGTTGAATATTTGTGGTACCATCCGGGGTTCAATAAATTTATTCTAATATTATTTATTTAAATGATATTCCTTGATAATTACTAAATGAAATAAGTTCACAATTTGTGTACATTTATTTTAAGATGTTTAGTATGGTTCATATAATTTTATATGAAGTGCAATTTGTTTTAATCTTCCGGAAGAAGATTTAAAGAAATCTTTCTGAAGAAGATATATATGATATAGAAAAAGTAATTTAAGAGGATTTTAAGAAATCTTTATGAAGAAGATTTATATAATGTACAAATTTTGTATGATGTTCATTTTGTTATTTGTTTTCAATAATTTAATCTTCTCGAAGAAGATTTCAAAATACATTAAGAAGGTCTTCTTGAAGAAGATTTCAAAATATATTAAGAAGTTCTTCTTGAAGAAGATTTCAAGAAATTTTATATGATGTTCATGTTAATTTTATTTTTCAATAATAATCTTCTTGAAGAAGCTTTTAAGAAATTTTCTGAAGAAAATTCCAAGGAAATTTATATATAGCACAAACTTAAATGATGTTCATACTATTTTTTTCAATAATTTAATTTTCTTGAAGAAGATTTGTATAAATATTTTGAGTATATTTCTTGTGTCCTTATGGTTGAATAAAATAACGAGTTGCTGATGATCATGAATTTAGTCAATTTAGTGATGCTTCATTTCTTGAAGTGAATGTAGCAATATATAATAATAACAATAATTTTTAGACAAATTCATAGATGTGGACGTGATAATGAAGAAAATACACATCTTTCCACCAGAAGTGGAGAAATAATGAGAAAGAGAAAAATGGACATAATAGCTAATAAGAGAATTCATGTTATTATAGTGGTGATAAATGTCATTAGTCACGTACCTGTTGTACGTTAAAATATTTTGTTGACATATATCAAGCACCACAAATAATAATAATAAAAAAAAATATCGAGCCAAATTTTGTTTGTGAAGGTGATCTCAATTTAAATTTAATTGATGTTGCTCATTTGAATTTTCTTGATAGTAATTTACTGAAAATAAAAACTAATCACTTTGATTAGTCATGATAGTATCCAAAATAAATAAATTAATAAAAAAAAAATTTCTTTTTGCTATTGTTATTGTATTTCTTATTTTTTTTGTTTACTACAAATTATTTGCATATAAATTCAATATGCATCGAATTATACTCACGCTATATAATTAGAGCCTAGTATCGACCTTGAAAATGACTTCATCCCGCATTGCAAAAGTATTTTCTAGCTAGTTTGTGCCTTACGCATCGTTGTAATTTTATTTACATCAAATCATTATATCTATAAAAAATAAAAGCGTTTTTTCAGAATTCCTTTATCACCCAAAACTAGTCTAGTTTGAATTGGATTACCTTTATTCGCATCACAGCTCATCAGCTGTAACAAATCATGCATTACCTCAATTTCATATCTCTTTGCTTAATGTTTTTATTCTAAATTAGAATTAGAATAAACTTTGAATCATCTTAGAAATTATTAGCTTTTATAGTGAAATTGTTGGAAAATAAATTTAATATATTTTAGTGATCAAATGCGTTTTAGTTATCTATTTCATATTATCTAAGATATTATAATTGTTGGAAGTGCAAATCATGCACTTTGGTGATTATATAGTGTCTATATGAAATAGATAATATGATGTGGGATACAACCCAGTAACATCATTTTTTTGTTTATCTAATTTTTTTTCTAAAATAAATAATAATAATATTTTCGATTTTAAATACTTAACAACTATATATTTATTTTCTGAATGTATATTCAGAATTATATTTAAATATATGCATTTATTCATGTGATTGTAATTGTTGTTAATAGAAAAAAAAATTATTGAATGCTCCGGAAGAGCTACATTGTTGTTACATGGAGGAACACAAATTTACATTGATGATGCATATATTCTTCTAAGTCTCAAAGAAATTTGTTAAGTTTTAAAGATATCCGCCGAAATGGGTATCATTTTGAGACAACCAATAAAAAAATGCATATTAGAGAAATTGTTATGTTTCTTTCGGCTTGTACTACGCATATATTAGTACAATTGAAGTAAGTGTTATTGTAAACCATAAGTTTACATATAAGAATATGTTTATAGTTTGGCATGGCCGGTTGGACCATTCCGGATCAATAATGATGCGAAAAAAAATAATAATAGAGAATTCATAAGGACATTCATTAAAGATCCAGAAGATTCTTCAATCTAATAAATTGTCATGTCCAGCATTTTCTTAAGGAAAGTTGATTATTGAACCATCACCAGCGAAAATACGAAATGAATCTCTTATATTTTTAAAACATATACATGGTGATATTTGTGAACAATTTAGATATTTTATGTTATAATTGATGCATCAACTAGATGGTCACATATATGTTTATTATCAATTCGCAACCTGGCATTTGCGAGATTACTTGCTCAATTTATTTGATCAAGAGCATAATTTTATGATTATTCAATTAAGAATATATGTCTAGATAATGCTGGTGAATTTTTTTTTTCAGATAATACTTGTTTATTAGAATTGATGTTGAACATCATGTAGCTTATGTTCATACACAAAATGAGAACATGTTATTTTGCATGCAGCAAAACTAATTCGCATCAGGCCAACTAGCTATAATAAAACTTCCCCTTTACAATTAGTTTTTTTGGTTACATATCTAATAATTCCCATATAATAATTTTTTGGTTACATGTTCTAATTGCTCCACCACAACGCACTAAAATGGGAACTTAAAGAAGGTTGGGTATTTATGTTGGATTTGAATCTCCATCTATAATAAAGTATATAGAACCAATGATAAGAGATTTATTGACGACTAAGTTTGCCGATTGTCATTTTGATGAGTCAATATTCCCAACCTTAGGGGGAGAAAAACAAAATCAGCTGGAAAAATATATTAGTATGAATTATCAGTGTCTCATTTTGATCCTCGTAATAAATAATGTGAATTAAATGTTCAAAAGATAATTCATTTGTAAATATTAGCCAGACGCATTTACTGATTCAAAAAAAAACGTGACTAAATCACATGTACCAGCTGCTAATGCTCCAATTAAAGTTGATGTCCATGTTGGACAGACTAATAAAATTATAGCACGCATGAAGCGTGGAAGACCAATCGGTTCCAAAAAATAAAAATCCTCGAAAAAAAAGGAGCAAAGAATGAAAATGGTCAAGTCGAGAATATGATAATTTCAGATAAAACTCCTGAAGAGAATCAAATTTTAATTAATATTGGAGTTCCAGCAGAAACTCAGGTATCTGAAATTCATGAAAATAAAGAGATCTCAATAAATTATATCATGAATGGAATAAGATGGAACCGAGATGAAATTGATATCAATGATATTTTTGCAAATAATATAGCGCTAAATATAATAAACAGTGAGGATCATGACCCGAAGTCTATTAAAAAATATCGACAAAGAAATTATTGACCAAAATAGAAAGGTGCAGTTGAGGCAGAGTTAAACTCTTTGGAAAAACGAAAAGTTTTTGGAGCTGTTGTTCCAACACCTGAAGGTGTAAAACCAGTAGGATATGAATGTGTATTTATGCAAAAAATAAAATGAGAAATGTGAAATTTTGAGATATACTCACCTGTGGTGGATGCAACAACTTTTCGATACATAATTAGTCTGGCAGTTCATGAAGGACTTGATTTGCACCTAATGGATGTTGTTACAACCTATTTATATGGCTCTCTTGTGAATGATATTTATATAAAAATCCCTGAAGGATTTAAAATACCTGAAGCATGTAATTTAGGTTCTCGAGAACATTATTCAATTAAATTGAATAAATTTTTATATTGATTAAAACAATACGGATATAAAAATGATACATTTTGTATTTTTGTGAAAATAAATGAAAATTATTTTGTTATAATTGCAATCTATGTTGAAAGATGAAACTCCTGAAGAGCTTCTAAAATAAATATTTATTTAAAAGAAGAATTTGGGATGAAAGATCTTGGGAGAACAAAAATTTTGCTTTGGATTATAAATTGAACATTTAAGAAGTAACATTTGTATACATCGAGAAAAATATATTATATGTGTATTGAAAGAATAATCGATGAATAATTATTTGATCCTGAAGTACCATATCTTAGTGTAATATGAGCACTTATATTTTTAAGACATATAATATCTGATATATTTATTATTCTAGTAATACACAAAGTAAGCCGAGAATGTGTTTGGTTAAAATCTGTGATTTAACACATTCGTTAGACATACGGCTTATCTTATGGAGATATGATCCTGACGATCATATATGAAGATAATATTGCATGTATTACTCAAATAAAATTAGGATAATGTTATTAATGTTCAACAAATCCGTTTAAGTGAGAATCTGGTAGATTTATTCACTAAGGCGTTCCATACGGCAATATTTGAAAAGTTAGAGTTTGCCAACTTAAAGGTCTTGATTGATGCTGTCATGAGGGGGAGTTAATATGCACTATATTTTCCTTAACCATGGTTTTTCCCACTGGGTTTTCTGGGTAAGGTTGTAGTTGCGTATTTAGAAGAATATTGTACTCTTTTTCCTTCACTAGGTTTTTATCCCATAGGGTTTTTCCTAGTAAGGTTTTAATGAGGCATATTCTTATGTAATAGACATCCAAGGGGGAGTGTTATAAATAAATTATTAATGTGGATGTCCATGACTCCCAATATTGAATTCTCCACTACCTCCACTACTATCGGAATTCATATCTCACTACTATTAGAATTCATTTCTCCATTTATTATTTGTATGGCTTTTTATTTACATTTTGTAGCCTATAAATAGAGGCTGTGTAATATTGTATTTGATAGATGTAACACACATGAGAAATATATGAATAAAGAGATTGCCTTCTTTTATTTTCTCTCTTCTTGTTTATGTTTGTTTATCTTTATTTTATAACAGAAAATTATTTTTATACTTTTTCTTTTCTCAAATACAGTAAAATGATTGGAGAAAAAAATTCAAGTCAGACAATTTTATTTCCCATTCCCAAGACAGTATACTAGACAGCTTATTAATTTTAAGGGAAAATTTCTAGTATACCCATCAAAATTTTCAAAATAGCCAATTTCCCCATCAAAACATTCAAATTTCTTATTTCCCCATTCCAAATTAAAATCCTTTCTTATTTCCCCTCACATTAATTAAATCTGAAAATTTAATTTTGATCTAACATTTGAATTTATTTTAAAAGTTCAATACCTATTTTGCCCCAATCTCCAAATGAACATTAACCCCATTCGCGCCTCAGTGCTCCACCATCTAAACTGGGAGTCGCTCACTCCTTTCTTCCTTCATCTCTCTTAGTGTGGCTTTGATTGGAACATTGATTTATAAAACTAGAAAAGAGTTACAATTAGACGATTGAGATCTCCAAGTCAAATCTCACTTTTGACAAGAGAAAAGAGCTCTCATTTAATTAATAATTATATTGCATTATGCTCGGCCAAACTATCTAGGTAAAGAAAATTCAATAATATAATTACAAATGCTCTAGATGAGAAGAATCTCGTGCATTGATTAAATTTGAATGTTTTTTACAAAAAGAGAACTTCCAGTATTAACTAGTTTAGTGGCATGCCCCCCCCCAAGACATAGCTCTTGATAGGTTCAATTTTAGAAAGCTTTGGAGGGAAGAGACTAAACAGAACAGAGACTTTTGGCATTAGAACAGTTCTTTGCATTTTTCTTCTTCTTCTCGTGTGTCAACATTGAGGATAGGGGCAAAATAGGTATTCAACTTTTAAATTAAAATCAAATGTTAAATGAAAGTTAAAATTTCAGATTTAATTAACACAAGGGGAAATAAGAAAGGATTTTAAATTACAATGGGGAAATAAGAAATTTGAATGTTTTGATGGAAAAATTGGCTATTTTAAAAGTTTTGATGGTTACATTGGAAATTTTTCCTAATTTTATAAATTTCCAATTTTAATATATATGCAGGGTATGCAGTTGTCACATCATTTTTCACTTATAAATTGGTGACAATTATTTATGTGTGTTGTTCAATATGTGTGTCTATTCAATTATAACAATAGTCATTTAATGTTTCTACTATGTACGCGTAACATTCATTCAATAGCATACAAATTATTACATGCAAGGTATTAACTAATAACATATATAAATCAAAATATGTAATTTGTAAATTCATACAAGAAATCGTCTAATAACAGGCAAAATATTAATTAAGTAAATACTGTACTAATGCAACAGTATATAGGTTTCCCTAAATTAATTTGTTAGTTTCCTTATAATAAAATCACATCCCTTATAATTTTGGGACAACCTAACATGACCTTAGAGAGATTACTAAAAATAAGAAAATAAAGAGTCTTAGTATGATAAAAATTTATGAATAAAAGTATTAATATATGTATTATTTGAGGATATTTACAATTAGCTTTGTTTGTTTTTTAAATATTAATATTTTGATATATTATTTATATTTTGAGAAAATGTTAAACCTCGTTATATCTGAATCACAAATGTTAAATCTCGTTGAATTTTCCTCGAATATCAAACTTTTTAATACTTTTAAGTGGGGTTATGCTATTAGAAAAATCAATAAAATAGTTTTAAAATTGAGCAAAATATTTATTGTTTCTAGAGAGAGAGTTACCTTAATAAATTCTATATTAAAAATATCCCCCTTTATACCCTTTCTTTACATAAAATGCCTGAAAAGTGAGGAAACAAATTAATTACCAAATATGGAATTCCTTTCGTAGGGTACTATTGAAATAGGAAAATAATTACTTATTAACAAACTAGAAAATGGTGAAAAAGAATATGGAGGAATCATAGTGTTTGATTAAAGGATCATTCTAATTGTATCCAAATATTTGTACTAACTTTTTTATTCAAACCAACTGTCATTTGACTGGCGGGAATATTGTAACAATATAACATAATACTGTAACAAACAATATTGAATGATGTAAAAGATGCGATCAATTTTTTAAAAATTAACAACTTGTAATTTGCAACATCTCCGTACTTGGATTAGTATGAAAACTGTAGCAATGAAATATGAAAACTATAATAATTAATACTGCAGTAATGAAGTATGAAAACTGTAACAATTACGATGACAACTATGAGACAACAAAA
This sequence comes from Carex cristatella, assembly GCA_024447775.1. Lineage (NCBI taxonomy): Eukaryota > Viridiplantae > Streptophyta > Magnoliopsida > Poales > Cyperaceae > Carex > Carex cristatella. The sequence goes on along the minus strand of JAJHPF010000026.1, from coordinate 162,640 downwards.
ATATCACAAATATTATAAACATATATAATTTTGTCCAAGAAACACTCTCCAGCCAAACAACTTTACAAACTTTGTTCAAAATAAAGAACTTTGTCCACAAAACCTTAAAATTTTATGGCAAGAATCAAACGCTCCTTGGATATATCTTCTTGTAAAAAAAAATATAACAAATCTTACAATCAAAACTACATATATTACAAAGAAAATAAAACTGCAAAGAAAATACTGTACATCAATCAGTAAAAAATATTGTAACAATTGTAGACAAGTAATGTAACAAATTAACTAATTATGCACATCAATCAGCAGTATCCAATACTGTAACAACTGTAGACAAATAATGTAGCAAATTAATACATACTGAACATCAATCACATATAACGGAGGACCGTCACTTACTCTATCTAACAATATTTCTGGATCTGTTTCTACATCTGGTTCATCACATATAACGTTCAAATCTCATTCAAAAGTTGATATATTTTCCCCAACTTGATCAATTTCAACTACATTAGGTAACAATATATTAATTTCTAAATCTTCATTCAAATTAATTCAAATTAATGTCCATTGTATGAAAACCTGTAACAGATCAATAAAAAACACTTGTAACAAATGCAAATCAATAATGTCCATTGTATTATAACATGTGAAGATCAACAACAAATACTGTAACAAATGCAAACAAATACAGCAACAAATGAAAAACAATAATGTAACAAATGCAAGGCAATTAATGTAATAAATCTAAACCAATACTGTAAAACATAACAAATATTAAACCAAAACTGTAAAAAATATTAACGCAATAATTAAATCTAATCATGTAACGCAATATACATAACAAATACAAATAACTGAGAAATACTACACAATAGCTCAACCAGGATGTAATAATCTATTCTAAATATTGTAACACTAAATCTAAATTTGTATAAAATTCAATTCAATAAATGTTCATAATGAATATCAAAATCATAAAATACACACTATATCTAAATCTCGACTCTATCAATGGGATCTTAAATTCGAAATGCAATTGATACAAAAAATTCTTCAAAAATGAAAATTCAAATCTAATTTTGTAGAATCAACAATAAACTACTACAAAAATCCAGAAAAGAAGATTAAACAACAGCGAGATTATGGATTAGCAACTTACTAAATTTTTTTGAACTCGGGTTAAACCTCGATCGTAACATAACAAATCCAATACGTAACAAATGTCAACCAATATTGTACATGTTTCACTTGTGTTTCATCTCGATATGAAATTTGTTTTCGGAATTTGTCCGATGGCATCAAGCACTTCAGGGAGAGGAGGTCCATCGAGAGAGAAGAGAAAGAGAAGAGAAGGACCGGAAATAAAAAGAAAAACAATAATAATTAAGAAACTTGTTTATATCGAGGTTGTAGAGAGATGTGGCCAATCGTATGGATAAACCTTGGATCCATGGCTCGATCTCATTGAAAAGGCCTAGATCCATGGCTCCTTCGAGCTCGTGCGGCTCGAAAGGATGCATATCACGTGAGGATGAGGTGGAGAAGAGGCGGAAGGCGAGATGGGAGGCGGGGCGGCTGGGTGGGGGGCGGAGTAAGAGGCGGAGATGGGGGCGAGGCGGTCGAGAGAAAGCATAAAGGGAGCTAGATTTATCATTTGGGAATAGTTTGATTTTTGTGTTGTCTAAAAGAGAGATGAGGAAATGGGAGATAATGTAGCATTAAGTTTTTTTACTGAATGGATAAGAAGCTTTATCCAAAAGGTTAGGTAAAAACTGGGTACTAAAATGTTCTCTTGATTAAAAATTAATGAACATTAGTGTTTTTATGAATATCATAATAAAAATTTAATAACAAATATTATAATACCACTTGGAAAAAAGGTCAAATCTAGCTATTAGATACAATTAACTCCAACACACCAAATAATTAAGAGTCCGGATCCTCTAAAGTAACTTAAATATTGAGTTTGGATATGGACCGTCGATCAGAATTCAAACTAGTACAGTCCGAAGTGGAGTGCGCAGGAATATAGGATTCCTTTAATAATCATACTAAAGAAGATTAGACGTTCAGAATAAAAACTCAAAATTTCAGATACCTTCAGTGATAAGAATTCCACAAGTAATCATGTTTTCAGTAAGAGATATTAAGCTTAGGTCAAATATAAGTGATATGAATTCCACAAGCTGAACTTCACAACTTCTGTGAAAATTTTAAAAAAATATATATATATTCCACAAGCTGTCTCTTACTTATTTCATGAAATAAGTAAGAACTAGATCCATAAACTTTGGAAATTACTTGCAAATTTAAATTTGCAATTCAAGAACGGAAGATCCATATATGGATGCTATATATAGACATGCATGTTGCGACACAAATAAACACAGTATATGAAATTCAGCATGAAAGTTAAACGTAACGTTGTGTACTATGGCAAATCTGTTTGGTTTCTACGTACTTTTACAGACAATTAAAGAACAAAGAAACACAGTATCCCACTGTCCTAAGCACCATTCTGAATTTCTGAGTGGTCCATAACTGTACGAGTATAATTATTTGTCGGGGTTACTTCAATAATGTAGCAAAATTATTAAACAAGCTCTTGTTGCTACACTGACACTGAAACTGACAACATGAGCGACATGATCAGATGGATAAGATATTAGAGGTAGAGATACAAGTACTCAAATTTGGTTCAGACAAATGAGGTCCCATTTTGATATCTTACGTACTGATCTAATAATTAATAAGACAACACATTTTTTCCTTTAACATTTTGGGATTTCAGACGAGAACGCGTCCCCAACACACGTGCTTTATCTGTTTCTATTTGTATGGAACTAATGGATGCTTTATTCTATGTTAGTTGGTCATTGAAATTAATTATTTTTTGGTCGGATGGGCATACGAACCGTCCAATATATTTTAAGATTTGTGTGTGTTCATTTTGATACTCGTGTGCACGAATTTCAAAGTGCATCAGACGTGTCTGATACCATCCGATGGCACCGGATACATCTGATCGATGTGTTTTAAAATTTGTGCATACAAATATTAAGCGCATCAGACTGTACCAAATCCATCAAATTCAAAACTACGTCTAATTAATGCCCATCAGAGCTAATTAAATTGTGCTGTAGTTAATTGGAGTATGTACATATTTTTGGATCAATTTATATGAACTATTTAATTTGCCCATACTTCTCTTAAACGTGCAACTATTGTTTATTGCATGCATAAGAAAGTTAATCTAGTCACTTCACTATGTGCGCTAGTTTAGATTAAAAAAGAAAAATGACCCAAAAAATGCTCAAATCCATGCAATAAATTAAATTAAATAACTCTCATTATGTTAGTTTAATCAATATATATCCCCTTATGTTTAATATAAACCAATATTGCAAAAAACCGGACTGAATTGGACAAAATCAAATAGTTCAACCGAAATAAACCAGATATGAATTTCTTTCCGATTTGATTTGTTTAGAAGACTGTTTTTATTATTAATCCGGTGAAAAGACGAATTAGTTCATGACCAGATTGTGATGAAAAACTGTAACTCGTTCATTAAAAGAATCGGTTTTAGACATTCATTTTGGTACTTTCGATGCTATAAATGAGAGAGAAAGTTGATGCATGACAGCACGTGAACTGATGTTCATAATGAAAGTTTTATTTTGTTTACGAAATTTACACCTAAAACCCAAGCAGATGTTATACAATAATTAATTATTTATTTCTTTTGAAACTAATGATTGTTATTATATTGTAGTACTAATTATAACTAACGTAAATTTTTGTAGAACCCCCTCTATCTTTTATTTAAAAAAATAGCCTCTCACTTATCAAATAAAATCTCACTTATCAAATAAAATCTCACAGCGATGCCAATTTATATGATGCAAACATTCTTGATGCCGAAGTGGGTCATCAAGCAGATTGATAAGGTGAGAAGAAAATTTCTTTGGCATGGGCATAAGGACCAAAATTCCAGATTTATGAACCTCATATCATGGGAAAAGATTACCAAACCAAAACAGTTAGGAGGATTGGGGGTTAAAAATTTATGCACCTTCAACCACGCATTATTAGCAAAAATGATGTGGCAATGGTTTGAGGAACACAGACCGGCATGGATGGATTTAGTGAATTTGAACTCAAATGTTACAAGGTCGTGGGAAATAACAGTAACAACACTTTTCTGGCAAAATATGCAGGTAATGCACGAATTTATGCTAGATTCGATAACATTTAAAAAGAGGGCAGGGGCTCATTGCAAATTCTGGAAGGATCCATGGTTGCAAGAACCAATTATGTATCGATATCCTCTATTGTATACCTATGCTGAGGCACATAATATGTCAGTAAGCGAAGCAATTGTTGCAGGCCAATGGAGCATACCCATATCTCCACAAATTTCTCAAAGGGCAATGGTAGAGAAACAGTCCCTACTGCAGGAGTTGGCATCGGTACTGATTGTAGGTACCGGGCATGATGAGGCCAAGTGGAAGTGGGACAAAAACAGAAAATACACAGTAAAGTCGTATTATCAATCCTATGAAATACGACCCCACATCGTTGATAACAGAGTAGGGATATGGAAAATCAAGGCATCCTTGAGAGTCCTGATTTTTGCTTGGTTAATGCTTAACAACAAAATACTGACAGTGGATAATTTGGTGCTTAGAGGTTGGGAACTGGTAAACCGCTGTTGTTTATGTAAGAAGCAGGCGGAGACTGTCCAGCATCTATTTGGAAGTTGTCGGTTCACTATACTGGTAAGGCAGACTATGCAAGCAGAGCAACCGCAACTACACCAATGTACTTTCTTCGCACAGGGGCAGTACGGTGATGCAATCTTCAACTCTAAACTAAAATCTGTTAGAAGAGTGCAGCTGGCCATGGTGTTTACAATATGGATGGAACGATGTAGAAGAATTTTTCAAGACAAAACCAACAAAGAGATCCAAGTATGCCGGGAAATCAAAAATGAAGTTGCATTATGGTTTCCTGAAGAATAGGATGAGGGCCTTGATGGCTTAAAATTTTAGAATAATTTTTTTTATTTTTTTTGTTGTTTTTCTGTTTCTTTTTACTTTATTGTTTTCCTTTTTGTAAATATCCCTTTGTACAGACTTTAATATTACACAATTGGTGTAATGTTTAATGGAATCTGGGAGCTTGACTCCCTTGTTTCTCCTTCAAAAAAAAAATTATCAAATAAAAGTTAGCAAAATTTATTTGTCATATTCTTTTTCCCCTTAAAAAGGCACTTAGTCCGTTGATAATAAATTCAATATTTTCATTTTATTTGGAGGTTACAATTTAATTATATTTAAGTTCAGTCTTATATAGTTATATTACATTAATAATTTATAAAAAGATATGATTATTTATACTAATCTTCACAAGCCATATATACACGAATTTAAATAAACTAGCAATTGAATTGTTTGACCTGACGGTTCGAGCAGTAAACCACTGACTCAAAATTTTACTGAGCTTCGATTATGATAACATTTAAGTATACAATAATTCAAAAACACTCAGTAACAAAATATATATTTTATAAAAAATGCAAAATAGATATTTGAGAAAAACCAAAAATGGGATATCTAATAATTAATTCTGTTAAAATTGCAGGCTTGAATTAATCCAATGTCCATAACCAATACTAAAGTTGAAGCCCTTCCATGTGTCCGTTCAATTTTGTTTCATAATAATTAGTATTGTACCCCTGTCTTTATTTTCAGGAGACCCATAAAAAAAGTAAAACGAAAAGCATATGTGGATTATAGGGGTTAAAACAGATAGTGATAAAATCATATTAGTATTTGTTTTTTTTTTTTTAAATACGGATGCGGATCATATATGGGTACGGATTAAATATCGGATATCAATAGATATATACATAAATATTTTCATAATATATATGTTAAATTATATGGTATATATCTACTATTCGGATTGATAATTAAAATTCAAAATTATACTGTACCACTATCGGTACAGAAATTTGAATATCGGATATATTTATTTCATTTTCGGATACGAATTCAGATTTGATCAGATGATATCCAACCCGGGATGAATATTGAGAACTCTTGTATTAAAATAATAGATAAATAAATCGATAGCATAAAAAAGTTTAGGTGTCCTGACAAAACATATGATGTCGACCATGGTACTATTTATAATGCAGATTGGTCTGGTCAATATTCTCATTCTTAAAATTTAAATAATTGATTTGAATTTTTCATGATCTTTATATTAAAGTGTACTTATAAATCAAATATTATATTATTTTAAATTTGTCCACTATTATTTTAGATTGATAAAAAATCATGACTATTTTAGATGGTCTACAATTTTTAAATCAAGTTATTTTCTACCTATCTAAAAAGTGAAGTGGTAAATGTATATTTTCTAATTTTGAATGGTCGATCTAGAATTTTTAGACCATTCAAAAGTAGTGATTTTCTATATGTCTAAAAAAATAAAATTTTACAGAATGAGGAGGATTTGGGGAGCTTAATTAAAAATTAATGAACAATAGAATTTTTTTTTCTGAAAATGATGTTGAAAATTTAATAATCCTTATTATAGTAGCACCGTATCTGAAATTAAGCATCATAGTTAAGAGTTATGTACTATATATGGCATATTTCTTGTTTGTACTTTTACTGAGAAACAACAAACAAACACTGTCCGATTTCAATAATGTAGCAAAATTATTATACGCACATAATTGTTTGCTAGATAAAGTTTGATCTGGTTTGTACTGTTCATCTTTTGTTTCTGACACTGGCAGTATTATATGAGTTTATTATATATAAGATGTAGATATATTCCTAATCAAATTTTGTTCAGACTTCAGACAAATATATACAGTCTCAATTGTATCACTAGAAGATCTGCATCAGGATATATATGTTCAACTCATTATCTAATTAATAATCAATAGAAAACAAACTTTTGCTTCAAATATTTTTAGATTTCAGACAAATGGATGTGTACCCCAGACACGTGCTCAGTCTGTTTCCATTATTATGGAGAGAGATTTGTTATTCTTAGATCTCTTTATATAAATAAATTAATTAATTAGCCCATACTTTTCTTAAACCGGCATCTTTATTTTTCACGCACACGAAAAATTAATCTGTTCACTTCACTGTGCTCGCTAGTTTAGATTAAAATAGGAAAATGAGGCAAAAAGTTATCATAATCATGAAATAAATTCTATTAAAATACTCAAATTATTAATTTAATCAATATATATTCCCCTATATATGTTAAAAACTGTCAGAAAGTATATATATATAGAGAGAGAGAGGGGGAGGGGGTTGGCTAATATCAAATTAGTTGTTCGTGAGGTCCCGTGTAATCAACTCATTTTTCAATTTTCGAGCTTCAAAACATCGATTCAAACTATTAGATGTGTTATCTATATTAAAATGTTCTTGAAGACCAAATTTTATATATTTTTTAGAATTTTTGTTTACTATTTAATATTTATTAAATTACTTTGAAAATTGCTAATTCAACATTGGCTTCTAATTATATATATATTCCACTAAAATGTAAAAAAGATATTTTAATCCAAACAAATATTTATTATGTTACGTTACAGGCTTTAATCCAATGCCCATAAACACTACTTAATTCAGGCCCTCTCAAGAAATTAATCAAGTGTATTTAATTGGGCCCTGTAACCCGTGGAAAGGTCTATTAGTATTTGAGTAACAACAATCTAAAATTTGGTTTCTTCTAACCAACTTTCTCCTAACCAACTATACTACGACTCCATCTCAGTATTTGAGCCCCCTCTCTCTCCCTATGTGTTTATTTTTTATTTTATTTTTATTTATTTTTTGCTTGCAAAGCTTGGGCTGTAGTTGTCAAGTTAAATATTTTTAAATTGAAAAGGCAGCAACTTTTTTAGTATTATTTCGGTTTGCTATATTCATTCCATTAATAAATAAAAATTGAAACAAACATAATAAATGAAATTATATTTATCCAAATCTTCAACCATACATCACTTCTAAAGGGAAGCAGCTTGGGTCCAATACCCATCAGACTCAAACTTGGTTCGATGGGTTCCACAACAGTCCGATCCGCTTTAAGATCCGTGTGTATGGATTTTAAAGTGACGCGCACAGATTTTATAGCAGATCGGACGGTTATAGTACCCATCAGACCCAAACTGCTCACATAAGATATAAGAGGTCATAACTCAATTGAACAAATAAAGTTCGTAATAATTCAAAAGCTTTTTATTACATTTAATTTTGAGTCGTTATATAGTTATGTTCTATCTCTCAAAATTGTAAATAAGAAGCCATCTAAATTAATTCCATTGATGCTATCCAAAATGGACATCCTTAACTTCATTATTCATAACAGGATGAAGCAAATAATTAAATTATCCAAAAAAAAAAAATACTACACAATTCAGGTGTGCTAGAGTACAAAGCTATAGTGACTTAAAAACTGGAAAATCAAACAAAAAGCTTAAAACTCACAGTTTATCGCATTGAGTAGGGATAAATGATAGTTTGTTTTTCTTGGTGTCATATATAATTTTGAAATTTTCTTGCTGCATGCTACCTAGAATCGACATGCCGCCTGAGGATCCCATGATGGTTAAACAAAACAATCCAGTATCAGAATCATGGATAAAATAATTACTCTCTGGCAGGGCAAGATCTGCTCCATCAAAATGTAAAATAAATTTCGGTAAAGCAAATGATGGCTTTGATCGCGATGCGAAGCATAAATCGAATCCAATATCTTTTCCATCTGCTACTGGTAACCTCATTTGTGATATGAAATGCCTTTTCACAGCATTGTATCCTGACATTTCCAAGTAAGTGATTGATGTGCCAGAGTCTATTATCATACCACCAGTACCATTACTGTTTAAGGCAAATGTGGAACTAGGTATATCAAGTTTTGTAGTTCCAACAGTAATTCCTAATAAGGACAGGTAGTAATAGAAAGGGAATATTGTGTTCTTCAATAGAGGTGTTGATTGTGCCGGCCCCTTGGCTACACTTACATTGACATAAGAAAGTGAACCAAAGAGCATGGGGCTCTGCCTTTTTTCATCCAATGAAGCAAAACAATAGGAGAACACTGAAAATTTTAATTGGGAAACTAGAGAATACTTATTCCTCCCAAGACCGACTAAACCTGAACTTTCAGCGAACCCATCACTGTTTAAGTTGCCACATCCGAAAGCAATATTGTTAAACTTTTTGGACCCCAAGGTAAAGGTCTCCGATGATAAGTTCCCGTGAGTGAAAGAACCGTCACCATATGCGTCCTGATACTGACATGAAGCATTATTTAAACCACATTTGTAATATGGTAGAGCCTTGCAAAGTTTTGCGGTACAAGGCAAACTTTTGTATGTTGAAGAAGTTGATGGGTCAAAAATTGGTGTAGGCTGAGAAAAGCACCACCCACAAGGTTTGCACTGCGTCCATATCAAATCACTTCCTGTGTCTATAATTGCTGGAAATGTCAAGCTCGGTGTCCCGATAGCTATATCCATCACATATTCACCGCTACCTACATGGACATTAGTTTTGGTTGATGATTCATGTTTGGTGCTATGTCGTGGGAGATGGTGGATTTTTCTCACCAAACGATTCATCCGTTTATGGCTACGATGAGTCATGCGTTGCAAGAGCTCCATCTTGGAGAAGTTTCCCTTTGAGTCTATATGACGTAGGTCTATACGGAGACCATCCATGGAGCTTTTAGATGATTTGGCCTCAGATAGAGATGCAAGGAGAATAAGATTTATTATTGCAAGGATGCTTCGGAGAATTTTTGTTCTCACCATTTTGTTGATAGACAATTGCAGAGTACGGTAGAAGTTCTGAATTCAAAGGAGAAAGAAAGATAATTAGAATTGTAACTCAGGTGAAATAATGGTGTAATGGAACTCAACGCATTTCTTTTTTTAGTTGTAATATTTTCTATTGTTAGTTGCTGCCAACATTTACCACTGAAGACAACATAATGTTTGAGGTGCGCGATTTTGGCGATTTGTCAAATGACAATTTATTTGTGTGATTATAAGTTTATAACTGTGTTGTAGGTTACAAACTGTTTTTCTGCAGAGGATACGTGTTCCACTGTAAATGCATATTCTCACTGTAAGACTCCGGACTTAGGCGAATTTTGAACTAGAAAACTCCCCTTCTAAACCCTTTCTCCTTGGGCGCCCCTCAACTTGTAAGAGAGAACAGCGATCGAAACCTCACCTCTAAGCCCAACCCTCTAAAGTAGAACGGCGATCGTCACCAGGTCCTACTCCTCTCCTTCGAATCAAACCCTAGCCTCTCAGACTCACCGCCAGATCAAACCCTAGACACCCCAGACCCCATCGCGGTGGCTCTCAACACTACCGGAACAAATCGCAGCCTCTCAGACCCCATCCCGGCTGCTCTCAACACCTCCGGTGGACATTTGCCTCTCAGACCCACTGCGACGGCTAAACAGATCGTCGAAGAGGCTCCATCGGAAAACTTAACATGCCCAAGGAGCGCGAGGAGGGTGCTGGTATGTAGATCACATTAAAACCCTTTTTTTGTGTTTCTTACTAATTTAGTTGGCTATAACTGTATTAAACAAAAATTAGGTCTAGTGATTGTTATCTATTTTACTTGGTCCTGTTGCTGTATTCCTTGGAGAAATGATCACTTCAATGTAAGCTTCTCAAAATTTTCTTCTTCTCATCTCACCTTTATACAAATTCACCTTTGATACAATGTGAATTTTAGTCCCTGTTTTATAGCTCCCATCTCACATATATTTTTTATTTTCAGACCCTATGTCATGTATACAACTACTCTGACATGCTTTAAAATACAAATTTATTGTTATAGTTTCATGATTTTTCACATGGACTCCTATAAGTGGTTATTTTTAGTAGATTTATTTTCTGTTAAGTAGGCCTAACTATAAGTGGTTATTTTTGTTATTGTTCAGAAAACATTCACAAGGACAAGGATGATTCCAGATATATGGTTGTCACTCGCCGTCATTCTGCAAGACTAAATCCTGGCTATGTGGCAACGATGACAGCTGTTTTCCTGCCACCTCCACCGCCTCCGAATGAGCCACCGCCATCTAACCGAGAGCCATCCGCCCCCCTGCAATCAGACCCTCCTATTCAGCCGGGTCCTCGTAAAGGGTCAAAGAGGAAATCAACTGCAACTTGCCTCACAAATCAGAAACCTAGGAGATCTCCGAGGCTCAATGGTGGTGTTGAGGGGTCCTTGCAACCACCTAATGATAAGGCACAAACCCTCGAGACGCACAATACATCCTCACCAAGGCATACGGCGAAGATTTTTTTTGGGAGAAATCCATCTCTCTTAGGTAAACCGGGATTCAAGACAAATCAGGGACATACACCCCCTGATAAGTCGCAGCAAAAAAAACCAGGTTTTTCTTTTATCATCCTTGATGTCTAGACACTTTTTTTTTAATCTTCACACGGTTAGTTCATGTTGATTGTCTAGACACCAGGTTTTCCAAACGATTAGTTCATGTTGATTGTCCAAAAAAAATATTATTAAATGTCCATACGGTTAAATCTTACTGAATTGGTGTTAACTGTCACAGATGACATGGGAGGTGCAGAGTCATCATGCACTGCCCAGTCAGTGGGTGCGGCCCAGTCAGCAGGACTGACTCGTGCAGCGGGACCTACTCAGGCAGTGGGTCCGGCTCAGGCAGCGGGTCAGTCTCAGTCAACGGGACCGTGTCAGTCAGTAGGTCTGATTCCCTCTAGTCCCTCAGCGGGTCCGACTCCCTCAGCGGGTCTGACCCAGTCAGCAGGTCCGACCCAATCAGCGGGTCCGACCCAGTCAGTGGGTGCGGCCCCGTCACCAGGTCTGTCTCAGTCACCTACTCAGGCAGCGGGACCTACTCAGGCAGCGGGTCAGTCTCAGTCAGCGGGACCGTGTCAGTCAGCAGGTCTGACTCCCTCTAGTCCCTCAGCGGGGCCGACTCCCTCAGCGGGTCCGACTCCTTCAGCGGGTCTGGCTCCCTCAGCTAGTGGGTCTGGCTCCCTGTCTTACTATTCAACAAACCAATCTGAGCAGAGTATTGGTAGGCCTTGTGGGGACGATTATGTTGAGGCCTCACATGATTGGGATCCGTGGGAGGCGGCGGGCCAATCAGCCACACATGACGCAAACCATGAGTCTTGTGCTAGTGACCCGTAGGAGGCTGGGAACCAAGCACGTACACCGTATGTGGAACAGAACCAGGAACCCTCAGAAGTTGAGTTTGAGGAAGGCCAGTCGAGCGCGGCCAACCCTTCTTTTTTGGGTGATGATGGTGTTCAGAGGAGCCACAACCGTCTGCCCCTCAAATGTTATCCCGAAGCATTTGCAGCATGCGGGCACGAGCTTGAAGAGTCGGCAGCTGGAGGGATAGCTGGCCAGCGAAAGAGGAGAAGGAAGAAGGAGAAAAAATCCGTGAGGGCTAAGCGGGGTCTTGTGAAGCCTCGTGCTCCAGCTCGTCCGGAAGACAGACCAGAATTCATAGTGGTTAGTGACTGTTAGTTCACAACCAAGCCCCCCGTATGCACAAAGATCATATCAACCATCCGAATCTTGACCTTGGAGAACCTGCCGGGACCTTTTAGGTCATGGAACATGTTTCCAATTAAGGTGAGGTTTATTATCCTACATCAGTTCCTGCAGAGGTATCGATGGGGAGAAGGGGAAAAAATTATGCGGTGTCTCGATGTTTTCGAGAACATAGCGGCAGCTGCTTACGGTTCCCATTTCGCAGAGGACAGAGCTTCTTACATAAAGAAGTACGAGCCGGACAAGGCAAAATGGAAGGAAATCCCTCCTAAATGGTGCAAAAATGTAGAAGCCTGGAAGGGGCTGTGTGACATTTGGTCCACTGCCAAATGGGACCATCAATCGGTGACCAACGCAACGAATGTAAAAAGTGCAAAAAATAAATTGCACCATGTAACTGGCTCTAGAAGTATGTATCGACACGAACAAGCCATGGTATTGATTTCTTCCCTTAGCTTGAATTGTTGCAACTCACTTATTTTTTTTTGCAAAAATTATTTAACTTCATATGTGCAAATTGCAGAGCAAGGAGAAGGGTCAGTCGGTGGAATTGAAGGAGGTTTTTGACCGAACTCACATGATAAGGTCAGAGGATGGGCACAAGAAATACGTAAACACGAGGGCTGAAAAGGCAGCGGTGAGTATCTCTGTCAACTTCAAATATGATTTATTTTTGTCGTTCAATACTAGTTGTAGTCCTTGATAGTTTAGTTAGGTCAATTCAGAAAATGCAATTGGATTATATCTGTCAATTCACTTCTGTTGGAAATGTAATGGAAGCTTCCATGCCTCCTATAATTACATCTGTTAAACGCTGTACTAAAAAGATAATCAATGAAATGCAATGAAATGCAATGAAATGTATAGAGGACAGATTCCAATTTTATGGATATTGCTGGTTGCTATTTTATGGGTCACTGACATATTTTCTAACTACAGAAATCCTATTCCGAGCTTAAGTTGAAGAGCGCAGGGACCAAGTCTGATTTTCAATTATGGGAGCAGGCTGTCGAGGGAGAGGACAGCAGAGGGAGGTTATTTGGATTTGGCAAGAAATTGAGGAACAGCAAATCCACCCACGTCTTGGAGACATTGCAGGCAGACATCTCCACTCCAACCAAGAGCACCGCCACTTCTGCCGAAGATGCAAACAGGCAATTCTCAAGGAAGGAGGTGGAAGATTTACTAGCTACTGAATGTGCTCAGTTTGCCGCTGAACGTGCTCTGCTTGCTGCTGACATTGTTGCGTTGGATGAGCGGCACAAAAGTGAATTGGATCGCATTAAAAGAAAGGACAAGTACAATTCTCGCTGTTTTCAAACGCTCTTCCAAAAATATAACTGTCAACCTCCATCTCCACCTTACGAAGTAAGCTCCTTAAACACCACACAATTAGAAATTGTACTAAACCACACAATTAGCTCCTTAACTGTCCATCTCCACCTCCACCTTCCAAATTGCCTACTTACTTGGGGTCTTTATTTGGTTTCTGATTTGGCAGGGTACGTCAACAGAGGGCAATGCTCGTGCGGGCCACAATGGTGGAAGAGTAGATGATGCGGGACCAACAGAGGGCAATGCTCCTTAATTAATGTGTGGTGTTCGATTGCAATATTTGTGCTCAATTGTAATAAACTAAGTAGGATGTGTATGATTGCAATATTTATGGTACTGGTTTAATTAAGTAGTGGTTGAAGGAGGTTTTAACTTAGGGATTGAAATTAGTAGGTTGGATAATTAAGTACGTTTTAACTTAGTAGTGTTTAAAGTTGGATATGATTAATTAGGAAGTGTTAAAATTAGTAGGTTGAACTTGACATGGGTTTTAACTTAAATCTTATTTTCAGTTGTGAACTTGTCATTGTGAATAAGAAGAAATGTACTTGACATGGGTTTAACTTGACATCGCTGAACTTGTCAGTGTTAAAAAATCTATTATGCGTACACTGGGTACGCAAACAATAATGTTTTTTAACTAAAAATTTTACATAATCATTTTCCATTGGAATACCGTTGGAAATACCCTCCATCTGAAGTTAACCCTCCATCTGTTGTCGTGTTTCGCCCCATTTGCTGAAAACCTTGTCGCCGTTCTCAGATAGCTGAAAAACACATCGCCATTTCAAAGTTTATATGTGAAACCCTTGTCGCCCTTCTCAGAGATCTGAAAACCCCGTCGCCATTTGAAAACCCTCAATATATAACTTATATTTCTAAATCATAATAGTTTATGAATGCCCAAGTCAATTAACCGTTTGTTGCATTTACAGACGTAACAAAGAACAAAGGATGAGAGTCACAAACAAGGCACGTGTTGAGGGTTCGATTGTAGAGGCCACAATTGCCAAAGAAATTGGTACATTTTCCAAAGATTACTTTGCCGAAAAACAAAACATTGGCCAAGGAGTGCAAACAAGTAATCGTTCGGCGGGAAAACTTTCAATTTTTGATACTCCGAACCGTCTCATTGGAAGTAAAAGACGGATGACTCTCTCTGAAACAGATTTTCATGCTGCACACGATTATGTCATCCTCAATTGTCCGGAGATCTGTGAGAAGTACATGGAGTACAATCTTATAAATTTTACTTTTGTATTTGAAAATTATAATCTAAAAACTATCATTTTCATAGATGTTGACATATTATAATATGCAGAGAGTTTGATACATGCATGCTCAACAACGGAGTAGCCACAAGCCCGTTAGATCTCCCAAGAATTCGTCAAGAGGGTTTCGCAACTTGGTTACGTAAAAAGGTAATAAATTCTCGTGATGAAGGCGATTACTACATACGAATGGTGGGAATCATGCCTAGTAAAGAACCTTACTTCTACGAGGGGTGCGAAGTCAACGGGTATCGATTTCACACACAAAAGTATGGGCAAACCATGTCATCTAAAAGTAGTGTGGTTTGCATTAAAGGAGAGTGGGACGCAAACAACACACAAATTGATTACTATGGAATTCTCCAAGAAATCATTGAGCTACAATATGATGCCCATACGGTACTTCTTTTTAGGTGTGATTGGTTTGATATAATAAATGGTGTCAATGTGGACCGCAAACATGGTATAGTTGAGGTTAAGCATACTTCTCGCCTTAGAAATTACGAGCATTTTGTATTAGCGGCTCAAGCAACACAAGTATGCTACTTACCTTATCCATCGCAAAAGGCCGAAAGACGCCAATGGTGGGTGGCAATGAAAACAAGCCCGAAGTCGAGATTTCGTTCCGAGAGAGATGATACAAACATCGAATTTTATCAAGAGGAAAGACCGGATAATCCAATTGAACCAACAATTGGAGAAGACATTGATTGGGAGGGTATGCTCATTCGAGAAGACGAGTTCGAGCTAGTGACCGATACAATGAACCTTCCATCAACATCAACATCAAATGAACCACCGAGTTTGACAAGGGATGAAAACAACATGGAGGAGGGTGAGAATGAGGATGACATAGAGCAAGAGGATGACATGAACCAATATGATGAAGAAGATGGCTTACAATCCGATGATCCCGATGAAGAGTATTAGTTATTTGGTAAATCAACATAAATAGTTATTAGTTTTTTCATTTCAATTTACTATATATTTTACTAATCCGGCTTTCTTTATTTTGGTCAAATGTCTTAATTTTATAATTAACCTTGTTCCCTTTTTTTTTTTGTAACAGGGGTCAACTTAATTTTGTATGCTTGCTTTCAAAGGGAGAGATTATGTATTGCTAGCATTTGTCACCTTAATTTTGTATCTAAATTAAATAGAACTATGACTTGTTATTGGCAAAGACGTAAAATTTTATGTTTTCAACTTTATGCTTCATTTTAAATATCTCATGAATTAAGGAACGACTTCTTTGGCTGCTTGTGATTTTCTTTGTTGAACATTCAAAGGGGCATCTCAAATAAACAGAAACACTTCTGTTTCAAGGAACTAAACTTTTCCAACGGTAGTCTCATGGAAAAAATATGTCTAAATATAATATAATATAATTGAATCAATTAAACATTTCCAAGGGCATTTTGTTCCAGCATTTCCATGAGCCTCCCTATAAAATAATATAAAAAGACATACCAAAACATTTCCAACGGTAGTCTCATGGAAATAATATGTCTCACTTCTTCCATATTATTTCCAAGGGCTGGGGGTTATCTATTTCCATGGGATCTAAATAAAATATAGTATTCCGTATGCAAAACTATTTCCAAGGGCGGATAAGAACCATTTTCAAGGGCACACGTAGGCCATTTCCATGCGCTGCTATTTCCATGGGACTACCGTTGGAAATAGATAAATGTGTCAGCCAACCCGATTTTATTTCCAAGGGCACTTCCTCCCCTTGGAAATAGGGTATGCTACCCTTGGAAAAAGTTGGAATTCTAGTAGTGTTCATGTGACGTGATTGTCTTCCACCCTTTTAGCCACGTCATGTCACATCTCATAAATTAATCCGGTCACATTATGTTACGTACAATCACGTGACACTTATGTGACCAATTTTTTTTAACATTACTTCTTGATTAAAATTTATTTTGGTATATTTTGTTAATATTTTCTTTTAACTAACTTAAAACTTGATAACAATAATTAAACACAATCAGTCATGTCACATATGGTCACGGTGTAACCACACGTGATGTCAAGGGCGGACCCAGTATAGACCAGGGGGGCAGCCGACCCCCCTGGATTTTGAATTTTAGTGAAAAAATTTCGGTTCCGACTGCTTTGCCCCACCTAAAAAAAATTTCCCTCCTCTGAATGTTTAATTGATAATTCGGGTTAAATTTATAAATAAAATTAAATAAAATTTTTTGAATTATAATTGGTAATTATAATTATAAGTCAGAATTTCAGAAATTATAATTTAAAGCATTATAAATATAAGTAAAAGCATTATTTTTTTATCAAATACCCAATTAGTTAATGCGTTTAAATCCGATTAGCTATTTAAACCCGATTCGATATTTTTTTGCCCCTCTGACAAAAATCTTGGATCCATCCCTGCGTGATGTGACTGTTCTCTACTATTTTAGTTATGTCACGTAAAAAAATATTTTAACCACGTGATGTGACCCATAGTGTACTGTTAGTCACGTCAGGTCATGTTTTTCCTTCTCCAGCCTAATTAACCTAACATTACACAATCGCTCTTAGTTTTGATCCGCAGGTAATATATATGGGCCATTTTGAGCCGATTGGCATCTGTTTGGTGTTCTAGAAACAAAGTGGGAAAAAATTATATTAAATGGTTTGGTTCAATATTGGGTGCTTTATTAGAATATGAAAGGGAGTAGCTGTTTTTTTTTTTTTTTCTTCACGTTGTTTTTCTTATTTTTATAAAAAAAACAAACAAACATGGAACTAAAAAAATATTTCTCATATTTTTTTTTTAATTCCTTCTTTTTTCCGCAAGTCTAAATAGTCTCTTCGGCACCATAATGTATATAACTCGTTTATTTTTTTATTTTGACAATTCTAAGTTTAGCACGTAAAGTATGCTTCCATTACATTTGTAGCATCTTTCAGTTTTGTCCAGCAATAATATCACAGCTAGCATCTAGACCCAGTTCTAAATTGATTCAATGATTGTAGTTGCTTTACATGGTAATATAGCAGAATTTGAGACTAACATTGATTCATCTTAAATTTGAACAGATATGATACAATATATATAAATCTCAGATGCACCTCGGATTGACTCATGCATCGATCAACCATTTCAATATTAGAAACTGTCAGACTTGATTAATTTTTATTACATATTATATTAAACAATCAGAAGACACACAATCATATAAATAAAAAATACCGCACAATCAGATGGATTGTAGTACGGTAAATATATATATGTTATTGCATTTATACATTAATATTAGTATTAAGGAAATAAACATAAAATCAAATAAAAAAGATTCTAACATTCATAGCTTATCGCATTGAGTAGGTGTAAACGACAATTTATTTTCCCTGATATCATATATAATGAAGAAATTTTGCTGTAGGTAGTTTCCGAGAATCGATGTCACACCTGGTGAAGGCATGATGGTTAAACAAAGCATACCAGTATCTGAATCAATAATAAAATAATTACCATCCGGAAGGTCGAGATCCGCTCCCTCAAAGTGCAAAATAAGTTTTGGCAAATCATACGATGCATTTGATGGCACTGAAAAGCATAAATCAGCCCAGGCATCAGTCCCGTTAACCGCAGGGAACTTAATCTGTGATATGAAAGCGTTTTTCACAACATTGTATATTTCTGTTTGCAAGTAAGTGAGGGTTGCGCCAGAGTCTATTATCGTGCCGCCTCTACCATCACTCTTCAAGGTAAAGGTGGAACTAAGTATAGCGAGTTTTGTTGTACCTACAGTAATTGCCAATAGAGGCACATAGTAAAGCGAAGGAAGTTGTGGGCTCTGTACTAGCGGTGTTGATTGTGTTGGCCCTGTTGCTGCGCTTTCATTCAGATATGCTAGCGATCCGAAGAACATCGGGCTTTTAGTTTCTTCATCCAATGGAACAAAACAGTAAGAGAATTTCTTAAATCCTAATTGAGAAATAAGAGATAGTGAACACCTCCCAAGACCAGCCACACCAGAAACTGCGTGATACCCATCAGTGTTATTGTTGCCACAGCCGAATGCAATATTATCAAATTTTGTTGAACCCAATGTAAAGGTCTCCGACGACAATTTTCCCGCACTTGAAGTTCTATCAGCGTATGCTTGCCGGTACTGACATGAATTATTGCTTACCCCACATTTGAAATAATGTAGTGCCTTGCACAGGTCAGCAGTGCAAGGCAACATTTTGTATGTTGAAGAAGTAGATGGGTCAAAAATTGGTGTCAACTGATTGAAGCAGTGTTCACAGGGCTTGCACTGTGTCCATATTAGATCACTTCCTGTGTCTAGAACTGCTGGAAATGACACGCTTGGTGTTCCGATAGCCATATCCATCACAAATTGAGTGATGCCTAAATGCACATCAGCTTGAGCTCCTGATATTGCCATTAGGTTGGAGTCAAAATGTGAGAGATCTTTGTGAGTTTTCTTCACAAGGTGAATCATTCATTGATGGCTACGAGCAGCCATTCACTGCATGAGCATGAACTTGGAGACGTTTCCATGCGAGTCGATATTCCTTAAGTCAAAGCGTACATGTTTCATGTAATTATTAGATGTTTCAGCATGAGACGGAGATACAAGGAGGATGAGCATAATTACTGTAAGAATGTTGTGGATAATTTTTTTCCCCGACATTTTTTCAACAGAGAATTGCTGAATTTCTGTGTAGATAAAAAGTTTTGATTTATTAGGAAAAAAGAAAGATACATTGTAACTTATAAGGCTTTGAAGTGAAGGAATTACTTTTCTTTCTGAGGATTTGAGCTGTAGACCTGTAGTACCTTCTAATTTTAGGTACTCGTTTAATATGCCACTAAAAACAGCTAACGATACAGGTGCATGCTTCTGGCGACATGGTAGTTGTCTCATAATAGTAATATGCATGGTTGATTGTAAGTATCCCTAAGGGTTAGTTTTTTCTTTATGTCGGTATCATTGTGTCCTTGGGAATAACATTTTCTGTTCGGCTTATCCTTGAAAATAGTCACTTTTTACCCCTTGCAAACAATGGTCGGTTCTTGTTGTATATATATAGTTATGGGTATAAAAATACTTCCATCCGATCCATTTCGTATCAACATTGACACTCCTAATTATATATATAAACATATATCGGTTGCACCTCTGATTGACTCATGCGTCAACAATTTTAACTTTAGAACTTCTGATTAAATATTAACCAAAACATTCAAAAGACACAATTTTATCAATAATAAATACACCACAATCACATGGGATTGCAGTACGGTAAATATGTAATTGAGTTGATACATTAATATTAGCATTAAGGAAATCAATATAAAATCAAATAAAAAAGATTCTATCCTTCACAGCTTATCACATTGAGTAGGTGTGAACGACAATTTATTTTCCCCGATATCATATATAACGAAGAAATTTTGCTGCAGCAGGTTCCCTAAAATCGACGGACCTGGGGAAGGCAAGACGGTTAAACAAAGCAAACCAGTATTTGGATCAATGATAAAATAATTAATATCAGGAAGGTCGAGATCCGCCCCATCAAAGTGCAAAATAAATTTTGGCAAATTAAATGATGAGTTTGATGGCACTGAAAAGCATAAATCAGCCCCGAAATTAGACCCGTTAACCACAGGAAACTTAATCTGTGATAGGAAAGAGTTTCTCACAACATTGTATCCTGCTGTTTGCAAGTAAGTAATCGTTGTACCAGAATCTATTATCGTTCCGCCGGTACCATCACTCTTCAAGGCAAAGGTGGAACTAGGTATATTGAGTTTTGTTGTACCAACAGTAATTCCCAATAGAGACACATAGTAAAGCGAAGGATTTTGTCGGCTCTGCACTAGAGGTGTTGATTGTGTTGGCCCTGTTTCTGCAGTTTTATTAAGATATGCTAGCGATCCGAAGAACATCGGGCTTTTCTTTTTTTCATCCAACGAAGCAAAACAGTAAGAGAATTTCTTAAATCCTAATTGAGAAATAAGAGATAGTGAATCCCTCCCGAGACCGACCAAACCAGAACTTCCAGGAAACCCATTAGTATTATTGTTGCCACAGCCGAATGCAATATTATTGACTTTTGTTGAACCCAAAGTAATGGTCTCAAATGCCAAATTCCCTGCCGTTGAAGTTTTGTCAGCATATGAGTACCGGTACTGACATGAACTGTTTCTGACGCCACATTTGAAAGCAGGTAGTGTCTTGCACAGGTCAGCAGTGCAAGGCAATATTTTGTATGTTGAAGAAGTAGTTGGGTCAAAAAAATTTGTCGACTGATTGAAGCAGCGGTCACAGGGTTTGCACTGTGTCCATATTAGATCACTTCCTGTGTCTAGAATTGCTGGAAATGACAAGCTTGGGGTCCCAAGAGCTATATCCATCACAAATTCACCAGTGCCTAAATAGACATCAGTTTGGGCTGCTGATACAAGGCTGGACTGAAATCGTGAGAGATTGTGGGTTTTCTTCACAAGGTGAATCATCCGTTGATGGCTACGATGAGTCATACGTTGAAAGAGCATAAGCTTGGAGAAGTTTCCATGCGAGTCGATATGCCTTAAGTCTATGCGTAGATGCTTCAAGGAATTTTTAGATGTTTCGGCATGAGATAGAGATACAAGGAGGATAAGACTAATTAGTGTAAGGATGTTGTGGAGAATTTTTGTCCCAGACATTTTGTTAACAGAGAATTGCTGTGTAGTTCGGAAAAAGAAAGACAAATTGTAATGTTTTTAAAGTGAAGGCTTTAATTTTTTTTTCTGAGGATTTGGCTGTAGTACTTTCTAATTTTAGGTACTGATTTGATATGCCACTAAAGACAGCATACCGGTACAGGTGCATGCTACTGGAGACACGGTAGTTGTCACATAACAGTAATACTGTTGATTGGACCTGAGTGTTGTTACTGACATTCTTCTCTGTCTTATAACTATATATCCAACTGTACTTGTATTATTTATGCTTACCTCATTGAATAAATTGTAAATATGGATGTACATAGATATATATACTACCAAGTAATAAGTCACATTAGTTGCGTATATATTACATACATATATAATTAAGAACTATATAATAAATATGTACATATATATCAAAGTAAAATTTGATTAGTCTGGAAGCACAGCTGCTATAGAAAGATGAAGAAATTTGTTTCCCAAAGTTGAGTAATCATGAGTAATAAATATCCAGTATAAGCAAACCGGTTATATATTTCATAGTATATACATATAGGAGGAGAACTAGGATGTTTTTAAGTTCACCAAAACTCTTTGTAAACTCAACTCTAATATTTATTGAATTGACTTTAAATAACAAATACAAATCGTTGAAATCCTTCTAAGTAATTCTACATATAGGACTTAGTTTTTTAACATCATGTAATATGGGCCAGGTTTCGGCCCATTGGTTAGTAACATAGGAAAAATGATAATTAAGTTTACGGCCTTATTGACCGCATTGACTGGTAATAGTGGAAAAATTATATAGTTGACCGAACCGGGAATATGCATGTAGTTGAACCGAACCTGCAGGAAAGAACCAGACCCATTATGTATTTAATGGGTCTGACGTTTCTATTTCATTTATTGAATTATTATTCTTCATATAGTTGCTTTCATTATTTATGGAAGCAAAATGTTTCTTCTTTTATTTTCTGTCAGCATAATGTTAGGTAAACTTTCTTTTTAAATTAAGTAACACAATACTGATATTTTGTAGCCACTGTATCTCAAAAACTTCATTATTCAACCATTGTGAAACAGCTTATATATTTAAGTTTTAATTATCTAAACATAAATATATATAATTGATAAAATTTATGTAAAAATTATGAGCAAATTACACAACAACAACATATTAAGATGCAAACCACGCATTTATGTAAAGAAAATACTAAAGTACAATAGACAAAGCAAGAATAAAACATAACAAAACAAAAGAATTAATCAATGATTCAGGCACAACAATATTATTATTATATATCAAATTAAATTTAATTACAGCTGATCACATTGTGTAGGCATAAACGACAATTTATCATTCCCAACATCATACAGAAATTGGAAATTTTGCTGCTGAAAATTCCCGAGAATCGACATTCCACGGGAACCCATTACAGTTAAACAAAGCAGCCCGGTAGTTGAATCAGCGATCATATAGTTGTTCGCAGGCAAGTCCAGATCTGCACCGTCGAAATGAAAAATAAATTTTGGGACAACAACTGATGATGTATCGGATGGAGCCGTAAAGCATAAATCCAGGCCGACATCGGACCCATCAGCTACGGGTAACTGCATTTGTGAGGTAAATGCTTTTTTCACTAACTTGTAGCCCGCAAGCTCTAAGTAAGTGATGGATGTGCCCGAGTCTATGATCAACCCGCCTGTTCCGTCACTGTCTATGGCGAATGTAGAATTTGGTATTGCTAATTTAGTTGAACCAACTGTAATTCCCTTTAGGGATAAGTAGTAGAAGGAAGGTTGTGAGGGATTCTTCAAAAGAGGTATTGATTGTGTAGGTGTATCAGCACTTGAACTGAAATCAGCAAGAGAGCCGAAGAACAGCGGGCTCGTCTTTGTCTCGTCTAGTGAAGTGAGACAATAAGAGAACTTTCCCAACCCTAACTGGGAAGTAAGAGAGAGTGGCCCCCTCCCAAGACCTACTAACCCGGCACCTTGGGAGAACCCGGCACCATCGTTGGTGTCACCACAACCAAATGTCACATCAGCAACCTTTTGAGACCCCAAAGTGATGGTCTCGGTCGATAATGTTCCTTGAGTCGAAGAAGAGTCACCGTAGGAATACTGATATTCACATGATTTATCGGAATTGCAAGTGTAAGCAGGCAGCGCCTCGCATAAGGTGGCAGTACATGGAAGCTTTTTGTATGTTGAAGAAGTAGACGGGTCAAAAATTGGCGTCGACTGTGAAAAGCAATCTACGCATGGTTTGCACTGTGTCCATATCAAATCACTGCCTGTATCGACAATTGCCGAATATGATTGGCTTGGTGTCCCGATGGCCATATCCATCAAATATTCACCGTTTCCTGCCCGGACTTTAGATTGAATCTTTGATCCGGGGCTTGAGTCAAGTTTTGAGAGCTTTAAGCTTCTTTTGACTAAACGGCTCATTCGGTGGTGGCTCCGTTGGGTCATGCGTTGCAAGAGCTCCAGCTTGGAGAAGTTTCTGTTCGAGTCAATATGTGTTAGGCCTGCTTGAAAGCCTGTAATGGAAGGTCGAGATGAGTTGGCATGAGGAAGAAAGAAAAGGACTGTTAATGTGGTTATTACTAGAATGGTATGAAGTAACTTGATGCTTAACATTTTTTTAGACAAAATTTGAGAGAGACTAAGGACTAAGGAGTTTGCTTTCTTTGGAAAAAAAAAAAAGAGGTCTATATAGCAATGCTGGATGAGCATGCTTCAAAACTAACGCGTTAGTCAGTTTTCATTTTTTTTTTCTAAAAAAGAAGAAAAAATGGGAAGTTGGTCATGATTCTCTCTAACCTTTTGTTTACTATAATGAATGGTGTGATGTAAGATTTCTCCTTGATAATAGAGAGTGTCAAAGAATGTGTCAATGAGAGTTGGTAAGAAGGTTTCATGAAAATTTCTTATCTAAGGGACTTTTAGGTAAATTAGGTTGGCTTCTAACAGTCAATTTCTAATGTTCTTTATACATTTTATTATAATAAGTATCGAAGTACATAAGGCCAATTAATATATGTTTCACAAATTACAAATTGGTTACGATTACACAAAAGCAAGTGGAACTTCAATTGTGATGGCATGGCTGTTTTATTCTTAATGACCTAATCAGATTGGTGCAATTATAATATATTGAAAATATATATTTTCTCATATAATTTTCACACAAATACTATTTGTCTTATGTGTAACGATCAATTGAAATTTATCACACAAGAAGTATGATAATGTTTGCTTTGTTTCAACCGGAACAGGAACTCTGTCCAGACTGCAACAAATTCTACTATCAACTCATGCATGTTTGGTACATCTCCAGTTGAATGGTGCAATGTCAAATCAAGGAGAGACAGAGAAATGGAGAGAAAGAGAGAGAGACAGGAAGAGAGGTGAGCAGAAGTTGCTTGGTAGGTGAGCAAACTTGACCTATTATATTATCCTTGTATGGTAGGAAAGAAAGACCAAGTTTGCAGTGCATTGCAAGCAAACAATTCTATAAAAATATGATTGTTCACTCAACATTTCAGAACTTGGAATTCAACACAACCAGCCAAAACGAAATTATTCTGTGATTTACAAAAGTAATTATTTAATTTTATATGGTATTCTTGTGTTTGGCTTGGTTATTTTTTTCCAAAATTTACTCAAATTTATCATCACTTTTTTTAAAAAGGCATGGTATTCACAAAATTTTTATCTACATTAATTTATATGGGCCTATAAATTTCGAAGAAAAATCAATATTACTAAGGATTAAGATCCCTTGACAACTGATAATTTAATAATTTTGATAATATAATTTTAAATTAAATTAAAAAATAAATAAATTTTGCAATAAATACAAAATTATATAGATATGTTGCTGGAATTATGAATTAATTATGTATAATTTTTCATACAATTTTAGTATAATTATATATTATGATAAATTTTGTTAAAAATAGACTATTGCAAGTTTTAAGTCACTCTATAACCAGTTCTTTGTACGTGACATTTCATTATTTTTCATTTACATCATATAAATATAGTAAGATTATATTTTAAAGGTCAGATTTCAAAAATATTTTTCTTTTTTGCATTATCAAAATGTTCAAATTAATATACTGTTAATTA
Source organism: Carex cristatella (assembly GCA_024447775.1). Taxonomy (NCBI): domain Eukaryota; kingdom Viridiplantae; phylum Streptophyta; class Magnoliopsida; order Poales; family Cyperaceae; genus Carex; species Carex cristatella. The sequence continues at coordinate 136,586 of JAJHPF010000026.1, read as the reverse complement.
TGAGTCATCATCCTATATATTACTAATAGTATTGTCAATTCAAAGTTTGTGCTGTTAAAATATGACCCTTACAAAATTAGTAACTTACATCTTCTCTATATTATTTGCTCTTTTGTAAACTCTTTTTATTTGTTAATGAATTTTATTATAGTGTCATATTTGATCTAAACCAGACGGTTTGGATTAATTTTATAAGAACTTTTCAATTATTTTTTACAAAATTTAGAGAGAAAAATCAACTCGTATATATATATATATATATCATTCTTTGCAAGAGACTATTAGAGAAAGACATTTGTAAAAACAAAATAAAAACATGCTAGAGAAAGCAGCAGCCTCTGCCAATTAATTTTTCAGAGTAAGAGAGAAAGAGAGAAAGAGAGGATATCTTGGTCAGATTTGGTGATCTGTCTGGTTGCTATTATTTGATTGAAGGTCATCAAAGGCTCAAAGCAACGTAAGAGAAAGCAACTTCCGACCTATTTTTTTATAAGAAAATCTTGATTAAATCCTGACCACCCATTTCCATCTAACCAAGTAATCTGTGCCCTCAGTTTCCTTCTTTAATATTGATTCATTTTGTGTCCTAACTGAAGCTAGATTCTACGACAAGCCCCTCCATCTATGATGCAAGAATCTACCTGCATCATTTCCCTTCCAGATTCTCTGTGACTCAATTGCATGGGGATTGCTGATATGCTGGTGATGTACCTGCTAATTAAGAACACGTATCCTCTGCATTAACTCAAAAGATAATCTTTTGAGTTAATGAATCTCAACCATCTGATCTGCTTTAAGATCCGTGCACACTAGATCCGCACTAATATTAAAAGACCCTGTGTTAAAATCAGACGGCGGGATTGACTCTCTCTAAATCAGACGGCTGAGATGTATTAACTCAAAAGATTCCCTTTTGAGTTAATGCAGAGGATACGTGTTCACTAATTAATGTAGCGAGAAGTTTAGAATACAGAAAAAAAAAAATTCATATGGTCTGAAAATAAAATATTAAAAATATAAAAAATATATGAAAACAATCAATCGAGGAAGAATATATCGTCATATTGATATTCAAATTTTAGTCACAGAAAACCATAATAGTAAAATAAGAAAGGGATCGAACAAATCCATATTCTCTTGAGTTAACAATTTTTTTTTGTTTAGACCCAGCCCATCCGATCAGAATCCAGTCTGAGGTGGAATGCATGGTTCCTTTAATATTTGTGTGGATTTTGATCAGACAGTCTGGATCTAAAGAGAAATATTCAATTCTCTTCAGTAATATGAATCCGATTAAACACTTTACCGTCTATTTATTAAGACACATTCTTGAAAAAAGCCATGTAATAAAGGTTATAGGTTTACATGGACACAGAAGATCCGAAAGCAAAGTTAGTTCATAGAATCTAGAGAGCTAACAAACAGACTCAGCAGTTGAACAGTACTGTTAGGTGGATATGGATTTGGTCGTTGTCGGGTCGGATCTTATTTGAGGTAAAGAGTCATTTTTGAGAATTCGGTCTATTGCCTATTGGGCTTAGGATTTGCATCATTTAGGATATAAGGACAAATCAAATTTGGGTTTGCCTCAAATCTAGCTGTGTGCAAACATAATTAAGCCCATGGTGTGTATTTTGTACAACTGATTTGGACTTGGTAAATCTAACTTAAATAGAAATTTGGCAAATATTGGGCTTAAAAAAGGGCTTGTTAAATTTTCAAAATATTTGACAAATATTTGTTGAAATTTTTTTTTTCAAAATATGCTTCTTTGTCATGTTGACTTTTTTTCAGGAAAACTTACAAAAATATGCTTGTACTTCAAAATAATTATCCAATTAAGTCTTACCATGAAAATTTTGCTGCACACTATATTATTTTGTGGCACCACCTCTGCTTGAAAGTTTAGAAGCAAATAAGAAATATTGAATAGTAGAAGGAGAAATAAGAAATTCAAGTTGAAGGATATAGGAAAATTAATTGAGACAATAAATAATTGTTAAAATATGAACATGATAGACAAATAAGAAATATTGAATAGTAAATCAAGAATTTTTTAAGGATATGAAAAAATTAACCCAATAAATATTGGTTACAATATAAACATGTTAATGCCGCTACTTATAAATTATTTGCTTTGCAAACTCTTAATCTATGTACACCATATGTTAAATACAACTAAAACTAATTGTTAAATGAACATTACTAACAAAAATGATTAGGAACCTTTGTGCAAATGCATATCAAAAACCAATTAGATCAAATCAAAACTACTAAAAATTAATTAGGAGCAAAAACTTGACATTAAATGCCAACTGTTTTCCCAAGAAGCCACATAACGAGAGAGAACTCGATCATGAAGAGCGCATGAAGCCAGGTACGGTCGACCACAAATCCATACACTGTGATTCCACCCTTGTTGTTCTCCAAATATGTCACTGCGAACACACAAAATTGTTATTATCAGAGCAATTAGCAAAGTCAACCTTCTCTATATAAGAATTGATTGGTAACTGGTAAGGGCTAAGGATAAAACACATGTGTCTCTGTACCAGTACCACTGTACGATCTAAAACCACACCATGTGACAGGTATGAAGACTATTTCATGTGATTTAATAACAGGTGATTTAGTAAAGTGTGCTCAAATGCCTCATTCGTGCCTCACATCATTATTTTCATTTTCAAAGTCCAAACAATCGAGTTGAACCGCTCCATATTAAAATGTGCTCTGAGACAAGATTTTATATAGGTACAAAATCACTATTTTCAGAAGATTCTGAACCATCCAAAAATAGTGATTTTGTACTTGTCTAACAAAACAGTTAAAATTTCAAAATATTATAAAATTTGGTCTCTAAGCATATTTTAATATAAAGATCATATTGAGCAGATCGGCTTTTTTTACTATAAAAACGGAGATAAAAAAATGTGAGGCACAAATGAGGCATCAAAAACATGAGGCATTTGAAACCTACTAATACAAAAAAATGTTATACCAATTGCTTGTCTCTTCTGGTAGGAGATGGCGGTAGTAGTGGTTTTCAAGAGCTTGTCCAATTCAAGAACCCAGTCGTCATCCTCGCCGGTGCACTCATCTCCCTCCCTCTTATTACTACCATTGCTGCTGTTACTCCAGACGCTTTTGCTGCTGACATCAAGAGCTAACTCACGACCCCCACCAAAAAAGAAGGATGCTTCGTTACCCTGTGGGGCCCAGTGTACAGTTCCTATTGGTGCCGGTTCAAGAACGGGGGCAATCTCAGTAAATGTTGATAGCAAAGTAGTATTAGACTTTTCAACGGCCACTGTAATAGTTTCTGCAGGGTTCACAGTGGGGAAGACTGTAGGTGTGGGTGGTGCAGTAGTGGCAGTATTGGCTTCGACATCTGCTGCCATTGAAGGTTGACACGGGTTTATAGTGGCACACGCGTGCCAGGTGGCAGCATGGCTGGTAAGTGCTTGTGCCTTGTGAGTGATGCATGCTGCACTGCCTAGGCACATCAAAATGCCGCCTACTAAGCATGCTCCACCCAACTACACTCGAGGAAAATTACATTATAAATTAGTAGATGCATGATATTTATTTGGAATATGATCATCTTTTTAATTTTGAGAAGTTGAGAATTTACAAAACTTATCAGCATAAGTAATTACAAAGCAGCCAAAATCATAAAACAAATTACTCAATTAAATTAAGGAAAACAAAATTGCTTCCAGTATTTGCTCAGATACTAAAATTGGAGATCATGGTATATATGGATCATAAAAGATTACTAAACCTTTATTCATATTAACTTGGGTTTTTGGGGATCAATAAGGGTTTCATCAAGGAATTCATAATTCACATAATGCATTTCATTAACTATCCACAAGGGTACCATAGAAATGTATGTAAAAAAAAATTCCTAAAAGTTAACAGAAAAGAGAGGCTCACAAAAAGTTCACCGCCAACAAACAGATTGAACTGTGCGTGGGGCCGAGTTGTCAACAGGAGAGTCCAGAATTGGCTGGCCGTGGTAGTTATCAAAAAAGAAATGATAAACAACCGATGCCGATGGCTGATAATTCTCAATTGCTTTCTTAGTCTAATGTGATGTCCTAGAGTAATTACCACATCAGGCTCTTCATGGAACCCCTTCGTGAAATCCTGCATTGTGTAAAGATTGTTTATCAAAATATAATTTGATACAACTGAATCTCAGTATCTGCTCAAGTACAGTACTTTACCAGTAAAGGGTATTATAAACCATTAAAGGGTATTACCAGACTCTCTCTCTAGGAGACGAAAAAGACTTCAAAATTTGATACCAAGCAGATATGTACCATACGAAATTAGATATGGAATCAAGTAGCAGGTTACCTCCATACGAAGGACCTGAAGAGCGCAGTTGAGCTTGAAAAGTACACAGTCTAGGAAGAGAACAGACACACGGTACATAAAGGAGGCCAATTCAACTGTGAACATGATCAGTGCCATCCATGGTGTGGTGAGTGATTCAGGTACTTGAGCTGCTGTACTGGGATCTGTTAGTGTGCAGTAGTACCTATTTATTTAAGAAAAGGTTAAAGATTTTATAGAAAGGAGGAATTTCATGTGTACCTCTCAAAAACTTCGAAATTACGTATTCACCATCCAATTTAAAAAACTCAAAAAATTTCCCATTGTGAATTTTTTAAAAACTCCTAACAAAGTAGTTATAGAAAGAAGACCAATTTTTTTTAAAACATGCTACGTATATTTTATTATTTTATAAAGGGTAAAAAATGGGTACTTCTAAAATTTAAAATTAGTTCTAAATTTGTGAGTTTTTGAAATTTAGGAGGGTAAATATGTAATTTTCAATTTTAGAGGGACAAATACATAATTTCGAAGAATTTTAGGGGTATACATGAAATTGTCCAAGAAAGAATTATAGTTGATATCTTCAATTTTATGCCTGAACTAAATTTTGTTTGCAAATGTGCTTTTCTGAAATCCAATACCAAGGTGAAAAACTAATTGCTCCCATTCCTTTAATTAAAATCAAATCCTATACTAAGTACTAACTTTAATGGAAAATGATGTGCTTCTAAATCTTGAAATAAATAGAAAATGAAATGTTAAATATATATCAGAAAAGATTCATGCGAAGTCGAACCTTAATTCGAGCTTACCAATAAGCCTTGTAGAATGCATCAACAATGGAGACTGGTAGCAACAGCCGAATAACCAAGGTAAGAAGTGCCTTATGGAGTAGTTTTGTATACTCCACCTGCACCTTGGTGCTGTCCTTTACCAGTTGATCCAGAAACAGGGACCGGCGAAGCCCATACTTGCGGGACAGAGTGTTCAGCGAATTGAATGCCAATCCAGAAGCAAGTGTCAGTGGAATCTGTATTCCGACATATAACAAAGAAATTTAAATACTGTCATTCCATTCTAAGGTGACAATTGTTTGGATTTAAAACCCACAAACCCACTATCAAAGAAGGGGAAAAGAGAGACAAACTATTATACAACATCTGGAAAATTCTTGCTAATCAACAATTAATTTCTCACGGCTCATATATCACAAACCTATTGTCGTTGAAATCCAGAGGCAGATTCATGTTAAGTGAAATTGACCCTCATTCATTTTCAAAATTTTGGAAATTATACATGATTTTCTATTGTTTAGAGTAGAATGTTATGGTACAGTAAAATTAACCCCCAAATTACAGCATGAAAATTTTATAATGATTGAAAGTCCGGCTCCGCCCCCTTTCTAAATCTCATCTGTTATGGAAGCATTTAACTAATACAGTACAGTACCATCACTCAGTGGCGTAGCCACAATATTTATCAGGGGTAGGGAAAAAAATTTACTGGTATCCATCTGTTGCGGACTGACGTGTATTAACCAATTCAGAGAATGCATTGTCCATGAATAGGCAAAATTTTCACCGGGATAAGCAACAACCCAATTATACATAGACCTATACCGGTTTTGAATTCAAAATGTAGGGTAGGCAGTTACCTGGACAGCCCAATCATATGGGCGGAGACGACTGAGTAAAAAACCGAAGGTGGTTGGAATGACAACCGCGACAACACAAAAGGCAATCCAGGAAAGTATGGTGGCTGAGACGGGCAGCCGGGAACATGTCAGGTCAGCACACAGATATCGCAAGACCCTTCTGAAGTTGCGCAACTCGTCATCAGCCCGGGATTTGCTCCGTGCCAATGACCGGTGATCTTGGAGTTTGTTGTAGTTTCCTTTACATGGCTTTGGTGGGATTTGGTGGAGCAACGGCGCTTTTAGTATTGATGGAAAGGATGTCGACATTTGTGATTGTTTAATTCTTCTCTGTTCAATTAGATTTTGAGAGATAATCGTAGCTTGATTAGTTTGTGCGACGAGACACGAGAGAGAGATTCCGATTTGAATTATTGGGATTTAGGTCGCAATCTCTCCGCGTTTCTTTTCTTTGCTAAGTTGGGAATGTGAGGAGTAACGAGGTAGAATAGAGAGAATAGAGCGCTTTTTTTTTTTTTGTTTAAGACTTAAGAGGTCTGATGTCAACTTGCTCGTGGTGCTGTTTTGTATTAACTAAGGTGGACAAGTGTTAATCACTAATCAGTACTGAGCTCAACAATGTGTCAAACTAAGATGACATAAAGCAGGACTTAAATATTTTTTATTTAACACATCGTTTGATCTAACGGTTCATGATTAAATATATATTTTGTATGACGTGATTAAAATAATAAAAGACAGTTTTTTCGTGCAAAACGTATCATGATTGTTCACATTTACTAATTTTCTAAAACTAATTAATTATTTTTTTGTAAGTTTTAAGTCAAAATATAGAATGAAACATAGCGAAGATTAGGAATTAGTCTTGTAATGACATGGTATGCTATGATTGGTCCAAGTATTATATATTTTAAAATTCCACGATATCGTTACAAATCATCACCGACCACCATTTTATATCGTTTTATTGATATCTGCTATAATTGGTCAAAGCATTAGATATTGTAATTAATTTAATCGAAGCTCATAGATATTTGCCCGTGATTGAGTTCAAATTAATAACAAATATTGTTGGGTTAAAGAATGATGTGCTCATTATCTTCCTTACATTGATTGACAAATAGAATTTAGGGTAATTATAACGTACTCCTCCGTCCCGTCCCCTAACAGTCCCCTGACTTGGTCAACATTCTAATTTAACCGTCAAACTTGTAAAGTTGCTAACGACTTTCTAAATCAGCTCTCTCTTCCGTTTGCAACTTTATTAAACTTAATTTGTCTCTAGTGACGAATCCAAAAATTAAAACACAGAAGAACTAGCAAACAAAAAAGGAAAAATCTTATTTCAATTTCAGCTACCCTAACGATCTAAAGGCGCACATCCCAATCCAAAATTTGATTTCTTATACAAATATTAATTCCTGGTGCTTCTCTCCCTTATCACGCGGTGGCCGCCCCTGCTGCCTCAGTCGGTCAGATCTGCACCTCACCGCTCTTCCTTTCCGACACCCATTTCCTCTCACATCCCTCAATTCGGACCACCGGGGATCTGAAAAAGTTCAGTAACTTGCTTTCACTTGTTTCTCTCTCCTCTCTCCTTTCTCCTCTCTCACTCTTTGTTGCTTTAATTCATCCAAAGTTTGATCCGAATAGAACGAATACATCACTGGTTCTAAAATAGTCGATGCTCTGATGTACCTCGGTCTCAACTTCCAACTCCGGTGATCTCAACTATGATCTAAACATTCTGCTGATCAAAGTCTATCAGGTGATCAAGCTATCACGCGATCGGACTCTGGTGATATGGATTTCAAGTAAATCATTAATTTGATCTCAATTTAATTCTTACCTTTGATCATTGTCTTCTAATTCGTATTTGTGATTTCTATTGGAAGCATCGGACATCTACATTTGTAGTTGCTTTTCAGTCTATTTTGATCTTATTGAACTTTTGATGTTTATTTTCGTACAATCTGATAATCCATTGTGATAATGATTAATACTTTATGATTATGAGATGCATACTTTCTTGATACAATATTTACACTTTATCCTCCTTTCTATATGACAGATGAATATTGAATAACTCTTGCTGAATAAACAATTTATGCTCCTCTCAGGTAAATATTTTTTGCTCATAAGGATGAATATTTTTTGATTTTATAGATTAATACATTATGGATGTGAGATCCATACTGTCTTGATTCAAAATTCACACTTTATCCTTTTTTTTTTTTACAGATCAATATTTCATAACTATTGCATACTGAGATGCATACTGTCTTAGTTATTGTTTCTAGTTATTTTTCGAAGGAGGATGGCTTAAAGAAAATGCTAATAAGAAGTGAATTGGAAAATAAAAAACTACCATGCATAGAAGGTGTTTGCTAAAATGTCTCTGTGAAAGGTGAAATATTGTAAACACTGTTTTTAAAAAATGTCATTCTTTTGATTATGGCAATTTTTTTACCACTTTGGTTAAATGTGAACTAATCAGTAAGATTCAGATTCAAGAAATGGTTTGCAAATGATGGAGAGAATGGCAAGTGAGGTTGATGCTCCAGACATCAAAACCTTTCTCCCTTTAAGTGAATACTTTAGTTGATGTTGATTAATACCTTAGGTTATAGATGAATACAGTTTGTTGTGGTTGGACACTTTACTAATTTTCTTGAATACCCAATATGTAAATGTTAGGGATGCATACTTTAGATCTTAGGTGATATTGATGAATACATTTGCCTGTATGGTTGAATACTTCTATTTCAGGGTTGAATACTTCACAGTACTTAATGAATACTTTTAGCATTATTTTGAATACATTTGCCTGTGTGGTTGAATACTTCACAGTAATGAATGAATAGTTTGAGCATTATTTTGAATATTTATCATTCAATTTTTTTTATTCAGGTTGTCGACATTACTCTCTTCATAATGCAAAGGGAGAGTTCAGTTGCCCAGGAGTGGTTTTATCTCCGGAATAATGTGATTGTAAGTATTCTAAGTTTGGCTTTTCCATTAGGTTTGGCTTCTCTTGTGATAGATTTTTTTCGATGTAATCAAGTACATGAATGAATACCTACTCCTAACAGGTAACAATTTATTTTTGATATATTGTTAATATGTTTCACTATGTAAGGTGAATACTTCATTGTATATGAATGAATACTTTATGGATGTGAGATTCATAGTGTCATTTGAATTTTTGAATTGAAATGACAATATGATATATAATGAATACTTTATGACTTGTAGATGCATATTACACCTAAGAGGAAACATGTAAGGCTAAGGACTCCAATTACTCCTCTTCTACCACTGACGCATTTTGTGTCATGAAGAGAGCTGCTGCTTTGACTGATTTGTTCTGCTGGTACGAATCAAAGAGAAGAGTATCTTAACAAATTTGTTTATTATTTCCATGACAAGAATGGTTTATGCAACTTCTATCAATTTAATTTAATGATCCAATGCTTATGTGATGGTTAATGTTTCAGTACTCAATTTAATTTAGGTATGAGATTCATGATTTGATACATTATGATGGATACTTAGTATTACAGGTGCATTTAGTTTTTCTGATAATTATGTATGAATACTTTATGTAGGACGATGAATACTTTATGTGTTAAGAATAAATACTTGAGAGGGTAATCAACTGTTGAATTGCTTGGATTCATAGTATGAATATTTTAATACTAAATTGTTTAAATAATTATAAATTAATAAATTATGAATAATTATAAATATTTGTATTACATTAGGTATGAAAAGCTACTATTCCTACTGCAGTTAGTCTTATGTTAAGTATGAATGAATACTTTATGTATGAGGTTGAATGATTTGTTGACTAGTGATGAATATTTACTATTGTATATACATTTAGACTTCTGACAAGTATGATGAATACTTTATGTTTGAAATAGATTAGTTGCTATTGTATGGATGAATACTTAGTTGCTACTGTATGGATGAATACTTAAGTATTAAATATTTTATGTTTGAATCACAATGTATACTTAATTCATTCGAGATTTATATATTATTGTCTTTTATTGTTGACAGATTTATAATTCTTGTTAAATGAATACTTGCTGGTAAATAATTATCACGTAAATACTTTATTTTTTTGTGAGTGAATACTTTATGTTTATGGATGGATATTTTAGAGTTAAGTCATCCACACTTTTATGGATAGCTGGTGAAATTTTTGTTGAATGAGTACTTTCTAGTAAATACTTATTAAGTGAATACTTTTGTATTTAAGAATAAAAATTTTACAGTTAAAGATGAATACCTCACTAACAAGTAATTTATTTTTTTAATTGAAGTGTTATTTGACATATTCTTATTATAGAAGTCTAGCTGAGTAAAAATTTTATGCTCATATAAGTATGAATACTTTACTAATAAATAATTCATTGGGTTGAATACTTTATTGGTGAGTGACGTGTTTAGTTTTTTTTTTAAATACCTGATATCTTATAATGAATACTTGATGCATTACAAATGAATACTTGATGTATTATAGATTAATACTTGCGCGCAACAGCTGTAAAATCTTTCAAATATTAGGCGTTCCTCAAATATTAAGTGGTTCCACAGTTAGTTAGTAGTTACTTAGGTAGTTATTGACTGGTGGACAAAATGAGGGATTGATTAGCGAAACAGCTAGGTGAATCATAATGATGAATACTTACACAACTAGGATGAATACTTGCTCAATGAGGTATGAATACTTGTATGACGATGATGAATACTTGTGCAACCGACAACTCGAAAGTATGTCATCATGGATCTCATTTGAAAGAGAAAATTATTTAGAAGACGTTCGTAGTTTTAGATTTGAAAAATACCTTACATATCGTAAGAAATATTGGTTTGATTAAACGGAGAAAAACACCCACCTCTAAAAACGTGTAAAAGATGGTGGGTGATGTATCCAGTTTTTTTTTGTCTATCATAGTTGAATACATTTATGTCTCTAGTTGAATACATATGTTCTTTGGAATGAATACTATTGGATGTTTTTACAGTCTGAAGTATTTTTCTGCGATTTCAACTGTTTTTTAGCAGGTTTCAACTTTTTTTATCCGAGGGACTGTTAGGGGACGTTTCATGGGGGACAACTAGGCGGTCCTAGAATTTATTGTAAGTATTTTCTATTTGGATTTTATGCGTATATATATAATATGTGACTTGGAAGGAAAAAATTATGCTCAATTATAGAACATGATTTGGAAATTACCTATCATTTTTTCTAATTTTTTGGATCATGAATGTGACATAAATTAATTAAAAATATAAACAGACACATACTACACATTGTTAATGAATTGTATCGAAATATTATGTTAATGAATTGTATCGAAATATTATGTGTATTACTAGATGTATCCAATTCATTTATATTGAATTATTTTATGCATGTCTAGAGGAGATATTGTAGAAATTATTAATTAGTTATGGTGATTTAAGTTCATAAATATCATTAAATTAATTTAAAGTAAGATCAATCGAGCACAAACAAACACCTTAATTGTTAATGCATTCAAGCCAAACATTATGCCACATACAAATACATGATGTACTCGATTTAGTAAGAATAAATTTACTCATATAGAGGACATGAATTGTTATTCCGGATAGTAAGTCGAAATAAATTATTATTTTGATGGTTTTGCTATTATTATTTGGAGTATTCACGATGATACTGACAATAAAAAGTACTTTTATTCTTGTAGATGGTGACAGGTTTTTTAAGATATTTACCATAATTAGAAAAATAGATTGGGAGATTAATTGATGAGATAAGCATTTTCTTTTTGGCATTTGTGGGATTAATTAAATGCCCCAATAATTTTTATTTTTATTTTTGTACGTTTATATTAAGTTGTTCACAAAGAACATTTTATATGTTTATGTTTAGGTTATGTTTACAATATATCTATGAACCAAATACAAATTTATTAGTTCAACTTTACAAACTTCACCTAATTAAATTAAATAAAAGTATCTTGTCTCGGACTCGAAATAGTAAAAAAAAAAAATGAACGAGTGGAGTTAGAGCAAAATTAAATACAAGTATCTTATAAGAAACTCGATTTATCAAATATATTATTTCGAAAACAAATAATCCTGAAAAAATAAATAGAAAAGACATTACAATGACAAGTGGACCGTGGTAGGAGCAGCGTTATCAGAACCGGACCGGACCGGCCGGTTGGACCGGATTAAGCCTGAACCGGAGTCCTTCCCGGTTTGGTTTGATTAGGAGACCGCTTATGTCATTGAACCACTAGAAACTAGTTTAATGAGCTGATTTTTGATTAAAAAAAAAAGCAACTCGGTTTAAGAAACCCGATTTTATACTGGTTCACTTTTGTACAACCTTTTCTTTTCATTAATTATGAGAGAGAAGGAAGAGATTGTTATTGGCTAGCTTCTTACATCCGTACACTATGTGATGTAGAGTCAGTAAAATACATGTTATGCTAGAATTTATTTTATTTTATAAAATTTACGCATAAGCCCTCAAAATATTAGACATTCTAAGAGAATAAATTATGTATATATGATAAAACGTCTATACCTTCGTAGGTTGTGCTTAAATCAAACTATATTTATTTTTGTATATTTAAGTTTCTTCAAAGTTACAATGATCACTATATTACTTTTATTCTAATTTTTATTAAAATATAATTTATTATTTTTACAAATTATCAAACAAAATAGAAGCTTTATCCACCTTAAAAATATTCAATCTTTTTTTAATAAAATCAATATTATTATTTTATTTAAATGTTAAATTTTAAAATATATTTATAAATACTTTCTTATTATTTAATATGTAAGTATGAGTTTTTACAAATATTATAAAAAAAAGATATGATTATTTTATAATAATTCTTATATCTCATATGTGTAGGTATTTAAATAAACCAGCAATTGAACCGGTCGACCCACTAGTCCGACCAGTAAACCAGTGACCCGGAGATTTACCGGGTTGATGTCTGAGAACATTTTAAAGAAGACACTAATAAGAAGACATCACTAAAAGTAGTGCGGTAGGAGGAATCATTATGTTTCTTTTCTTTTTGCTTCTCTTTTCACATCGCTTTTCTCAAGCAGTGGATGTTAATTTGCTGTCTATTATTTTGATGATATCAAATTTAAGTTTTTCTTAGTGTGTGTGTATGTATATATATATGCGATACTTTTAAATATAAAAAATAATTAATTTTAATATAAAATTAGTAATTTTCAACATAATTATAGAAACTTTGATTGTGTAATTGTGTATTTTTAAAAATATTGAAAGCGAATTATGTTAAACAAAAATTATAGTTTATTTCTAACCAATTTTAGTTTTTTAACACATATTTACAATTCTTGAGACACTTTCAGTGCTTATACGCGAAAGTTACATGGATGGTTATCATTATACTTTCGTAGCATAATCAGACACGTCTTGAAAATTATAAATATACAAGTTTTATAAAATAAATATATACTAAAATGATTTAGAAAAAAATATAAAAAAATATAAAAAAATATACAAGCATAATCAGACACGTTAAAACAAAAAATATAATTTGTATTTCTAACCAATTTTATTTGTTTAACACATATTTAAAATTATAAATATACAAGTTTATGAAATAAATATATATTAAAAGGATTTAAAAAAAATATACAAGCATAATCAGATACATCTTGGTATTTAAAAAAATATTTTTCTTAAATTAAATAATTTAATTTTATTAACACACAATCAGTAAACATTTTTTAATTATTATATATTAAAAAATTACCTTAAAAAGAGAAATTTAGATATATATCCATCATAACTTAATTAATCGGATATTTAGTCATCAAAATATTAAATTTAGTTATTTCTCCATTTAAAAGAGAAATTTAGTCATATTCCTGCTAGAATAAATTAAACGGTCCAGATGCAATCACAAAATTTGGGTTACTATAGGGGCCTGAATTCCCCCTGATTTCCCTATTTACCCGCTCTTACTCCTTTATTAAATTTTAAATGCACATCGATTTTTTCTGGTTCATGGAAATGGTTCGACTGATATGTGGGACACACCTAAATCCCACTAGGATTCCCACTTTCATTGGTTCCGGTAAAGCAAACCCTTCGTGCACCACTTTGTTCTGTATTGCCCGATAAAGTTGTTCAAATTTTGAGTTTAAATATTTACCGTCCGATCAAATGCCAAGCTCCTTCAATATTCGTGCTGGACTAAATCAGACGGTTTAGATCCAATCTCAAAATTTGAGTTACTTCATGAGATATAAATTCATCTTGGTCCCGGTGCATCTCGACCATTCTCTCTCTCTCCAAAACCCCCCCGCAAGAACGAATCGAAGCCTCGACTTCTCCGCGCCTCCCGACCGTCGATCTCCTCCCCGGGGAAACCCTAGCCGCCATCCGATCGATCTCCTCTCGTCTCATTCCCTCTCAAGGCAAGCTACTGATACCAAACTTCGCTTTAATTAGATCTAAACCTCATTAATCGATCTGCATACTGAGATGTGGGTCCCGCACTCGGAATGTTGGTTAATGTTTGTTTTGCTAGCATCAAAACTTGGTTATCTTTTGTTTTCTAATTTGTATGGAGCACCGTTTCCCCTTCATTTTGTGTTTTGCAGATCAAAAGGTTTTATTTATGAATAATTAAGGGTTTAGGTTAACAGGATTTTTTTTAAGCACTGGGTAAAATTTAGGCATGATTGCATATTTTGTGTTTAATTGAGCAACATTGGGTAGAATGCATGCACAATTGAGCAAAAATTGGGTTAAATTCATGCATTCGTATATTAAATTTCGTAATGACTGGTACTGGTACACGCCAGTAGCAGTGACTAATAAAATATACTGTTAAAGTTAGGTAACACCTGAAAACTGATGTTGCTGGTATTTTAAATTAGCCCCAAAACAACACAACCAGCTAATATTTTGTTTTAATTGAGTACAAATTGGGTTGAATGCATGATTGCATATTTTGAGTTTAATTGACCACAAATTAGGTTGAAAGCATGCTCAATTGAGCAAACTTTGGGTTAAATTTATGCATTTATAGATTAAATTTCATAATGATTGGTACTGGTACATGCCAGTAGCAGTGACTAATTTAACTATACTGTTAAAGTAAGGTAACACTCAAAAACTGATGTTGCTGGTTTTTTAAATTAGCCCCAAAACAACACAACCAGCTAACAATTTGTTTTAATTTTTCTCGAGAAGAAAAGATGGCACGGATTCCGAAACAGTTTGCCACCAAATTGTCCAAATTGACTCAAAAGATAAAGAAAAAGCCATCCGAAACCCTAAAAATAGCAGCAGAGGAGAAAAGAGACTGGGAAGATGCTGTGTGCTCGGTGTGCATGGAGAGACCCCACAATGCAGTGCTGCTTCTCTGCTCTTCGCATGAAAAAGGGTGCCGGCCTTACATGTGTGGCACTGGGCCCCGCCTCTCCAACTGTCTTGCTCTGTTCAAAAAGGCCTATTCTAAGGTACTTATTTAGACCCATTCTTTTACATCATACATTGATCTGCACATGTTTTTTTAGTTAACTTTTTTCTTTGAATTGTTCCAACTGTTTATTTCATAATGACTGGTACATGCCAGTAACATATCTGATGACTATTTGAAATATCTAGTTCGCTGTGTTTGATCTAATCGTACATGCTCGATGCACGTAAGGGTAATTAAAAAGAATAATACAGGGTCAAAGTCAAATTGAATATAGCATCCCTGGTGCGGGTCCGGGAAAGGAGTCAGGTGAGGCGGCTGAGCTGGCATGCCCTCTATGCCGAGGCCAGGTCAAAGGCTGGACAGTGGTGGTCCCCGCCCGTAAGTACCTCAACCGCAAAAAACGCACCTGTGCACATGACGACTGTTCTTTCAGAGGCAGTTACAAGCAACTCCGCAACCACATTAAATCTTCACATTCCGCTGTAAGGACTCGTCAGGTGGACCCGGTTCAAGAGCAGAGGTGGCACGCCTTAGAGAGAGAGAGGGAAAGAGAAGATGTTATGAGTGCTATTCAATCGGCAATGCCCCGATCGGTGGTTTTCGGTGATTATGTAATTGACATGAACAGCAGCAGTAACAATACCAGTGACACAGATTCTGAGGAGAATCAAGGCAGGAGGGGTAATAGCAGGGACTTGTTTTATTTCTTCCTTAGAGAGGGAGCAAGGCTTATGAGGATGGGGAGGGATCATAGAGAGAATAGGAATAGTGAGCGTAGAGGGGTAGGAATAGAGGGGAATAGCCGTGACAATGCTATTGATTTGGATAGTGATGATTTCGAGAGTGATCTGTGGTCGAGTGACGAGGAGGTGTTGGTCCCTACAAGGAGACAGCGAGGTCGACGGAGGAGGGATAGGTCTAGAGTTAGGGTTTTGTAATTGGGGGGGTTTTCTTTAGTTATTTATGTTGTTTTGTTTAGTTATGAATTGTGTTTGGTATCTATGCTTTTTTTTTTAATTGTTTAGTTAGATCGGTATTTATGAATAGATGCTTATATAGGGATTGAATCGAGAGGCCGATAACCGATTGATGTTTCCTGATCCTTAAGGTATTTTCTTCTTGTTTTCTTTTTCATTTAGGTTTGAACAAGTGATTTTACCATTAATTATCTCCTTCTATACTGTTGCTTTACTAATCTAACTTGTTGATATAACTGAAAATATATATTTTTTTTCTAATCTGAATTAAGGAAAACCCATCCTGCACCTAAACACATTTATTTGATAACCGATTTATGTTTTCTGATCCTCTATTTTTTCCCTCTTGTTTTCATTTTCATTTATGTTTAAATATGTTCAAGCTGATTTGTTATTGAATATATAAATAGCTTGACAAATAAATTTTACTGACTTGGCTACGGTGCTACGCGTAGCATAGAGAACCTCCGTGCAACGGTTCAAAATTTGAGTTTTCAAAATAGTAACGGTCGATCTGAACTGTTGAACATGTAATCTATACTAAAATATACCTGCATACCAAATTTTATATTTTTTAGATTTTTTTTACTGTTTATTAAGTATTTTAAAAAATTGTTGTTTTTTAGTGATCCATAATTATTCAAAAACAACAGTTTTGTAAAATACTTAATAAATAGTAAAAAAATTCTAAAAAATGTAAAATTTGGTTTGCAAGTATATTTTAGTACATATTACATGTTGAACGGTTCGGATCGACCGTTACAATTTTGAAAACTCAAATTTTGAGCCGTTGCACGGAGGTCCTCCATGATACGCGTAACATATTAGCAATTTACTAAATTTTATGTAGTCTTAAGAACTGCTTAACAATAAATCAATGATCATATTTTAAAGTCAATTAATGTATGATTACACTAACCTGTTTTTATGTTTTGAAATATGTCTACTACGTTAGATTTTAAAATTAAATTTTGTTTCTGAGAAATTGTCATGATTATCAAATAAAGAATTACCAAGCGATATCCATTTCATTACATGTGCAAATTTTGTTTCTGTGTGTGTGTGTGTGTGTGTTCCCGTGTAAAAATATCGACAATGCAGTTTTGGCTTCATGCAGCGTACGAGTTATAAGCAACACTAACTTGACTCTACTGTCCATGCACCATATGAAATCAAAACTGCACTGTCAAAATTTTATCCCTTTTTTTTGTGTCTTTTGAGAGAGTATGCAACAGGTAGCCTACTATCTTTGTACTAATCAGTTAACTAATCTTACCCAATATCACTAACAATGATTAGATTCCGACCGGACACAAATATAATTTAGTTTAGTGCACAATAGGTTTAAGTGATTCACCAGTGGAGATTTGCTGTCTTGCTCTGTCAAAGTCAAATGGGCTCCACTAATATACTCTTTGCCTCCGTCTTTGTTCCTTTTTTATGAGGTGATAAGTCTGTGAATTAGGTATGAAGTCTCGTATTTTTTTTGTTTAATTAGATAATTAAGGTATTTTATAACATTGTTTATAAATGAGCAATAGTCTCAACTTAACAAACACTATCAAACATTATTCTTTTAAAATAATTAGTCTGTAATACATTAAAATATATTTTACTCAATGAAAAAATATTATTATTTTTCTCTGCAGCAGCTCAATTAATTAATATTAAATAGCTAGAAATGTATATTTTTGTATACTATTTCAAATTAATTAGTAAGAACTGAAATATGGTACACAAATATACTTGCTCTTTTATATTATGTGCTTCCTTTCCGAAATGTATGTACATGCAAAATTTAGATATATGTACATGCAAAATTTAGAAATTTTCGAACTCATTTAGTACAAAGTCAAGCTGTCAAAAATTGAAGAAAAATGAATGCCTTAAAATAACTTGCAAACTTCACTTTCTTTTGCATGTACAATTTTATATTTTTGAATGCTTGGCTTTATACTAAATAAATTCGATTTCAAACTTTTGCATGTAGATGCATCACTCGTAAAATAAATTTGTTTTGACGGTTTAGATTTATCTAGTTTAAAATCAATATGATAGATTTTGAAATTATACTCCCTAACTTTGCTCTAAAACAAATAGCAACCTTTTTTGTAATTAAGATATATATAGTTCCATAAATTATACACACTTACGGATTTTTTTTTGTTAATAATTCGGTTACTTTGATTATTATTAGAGGTTTTGAACTTTTTTGGTAGCTTAAGTGATAAAAATATTGTTTTAAGATAGTACTAGTAGATATAAGAGCGAATTTACAGCCAATTATAAATATACTTAGTTATCTCTATAATTTTTAAAATTTAATTATATATAATGAAATTTAATTAATTATGTTTATAAGTTTTATATAGTTCAACCTTTTCATAAAATATTAAATATGTAATTTGGAACTAATTTGTGATGTTTGAAGCTAGATGTTTTTTTTTATGGTTGTAGCTAGATGTTTGAATTTAAATTCTACATATAACATATTATACATTGGACGTTTGAGTTCGTCTAATATAAATTTTCTAGATATATATTTGTAGTCGCAGAGATTTGGATTTATATGATTGAACTAAATTTTCTAGTTCTGCATGTGCACAGACATAATATGACACTTTTTATTAGTTGAAGGTTCTAGGCATGTGGCAAAAGTGGAGCATGTTTTCTCATTTTGGAATAAAAAATATACTCAAAGGTCATATATATATACCCGACAGCTGTTAATAAATTATAAAATTCAAACGGGTACACGGGAGTACTATGAATTACAATAAAATTATTATCATTATCACTTAATTAGTAGAAGGTACTCGACATGTTGCAAAAGCGGTGCAAGCCATTTATTTTTTCATTTTGGAATAAAAAATATTCTAGAGGTCATACACCCTATGTTAATTTAATGCACACAAATTAATACAACAATCATAAGTAACAGATTGGGAAATCATGCATTACAAGGTGCATAAAAAAATTATGGATGTGTTTTAAAGGTGAGTTCATAGAAGTTTATCATACCAACAAAAATATATATATAAGAGTAAGAAAAAATATAAAGTTTATCATACACACTTTTATATGCATGCATGCATGATTCCAATTTTTTGTTGAAATTAATTATTTGGATACCCAAACACACACACTCGAATATATTTTTGTCGCTCGGAGGCCTACATTTTATTTTCCAAACGACTAGTAATTAGTAATATTAAACTACGCTTAATTAATTAGTCGCTTACGCTGAAGATAAGATGATTACTTTGTAATTATAAATTAATTAAGTTGGGAAAAGAGAAGACAATATGATTTCATTCATTCCATAGAGGGCATTCTTGATCCTTCCCTTCCATCAAAGTGGTTGTTCTATGCCTCTTCCCCATGTGGCCATCTGTCTTGCTAGCCACATTTATATTAGATCACTAATATGCTGGGTGTAATTTCTATTTTCTCTGCATTTCAAATCAATACTACACAAAACTAACTGATAATAGAATGAAAAATGTTATATTTCTTCACATAATACTAGTTTCCTACTATGGGTTTTACTCATTCGAATTGCATGAATTTCTTTACATAATACAAATTAATTTATCGTGTAAGATTAATATTTATTTTTAGCCGGAACTATCTACTGAAGGACTTGTACATAGCTTTTCATGCAACAAATTATAATAGAATGATAAATGTTATAAGACAAGTTGCTGTATTTTTTTTTATAGAAAATACCATATAATTAATATCAGCGTATGAATTCGGCTCATTCAAATGGTGGGTTTTCACATTAACTCCTACATAGAGTTAATTTGTATTATCTCCAATTTTATTTTAGTTTTGTTAAATTTGTTTTTTCTAAAATCATGATCACTAAATTTTATTGTTGTTGTTGTTGTTGTTGTTGTTAAATTTGTTTTTTCTAAAATCATGATCACTTTGTTGTTGTTGTTGTTGTTGTTGTTTACTAGAGGACTAAAAATGAATTCTCAATAGAAATATTATAATAAATAGATCAAGTATCACTAAAAAACTAATAATAACTGCAGTAATTATAAAATTTAATATGTTTATATAAAATAAATTTTATGTGTAAACCACTTTTTATTATAATGAATACTACTAAGAAGACCTAGTGATCAAGAAAATTACAGCATACCACATAAATGACCACAGAGTTAGAGAGATTGGAAACCACCATTTGTACGCTCAAACCAAAAGGCTGCGCTATACAATCACACTCCATATACATTTCTCACATGGGTAGCACTCACTTTACTGTGCATGTGCCTCTCTCTTAGCTATAAGCTAGGCTTAATTAGTAAAGGAAGCAGATTAAAGAAGAAAAACAGAGAGAGAGGAGATGCAAAGCTTAATGGGAAACAAGAAGAAGAGCAGGAGTAAGAACAATGCAAATAGCCAAACTGATCACCATCAAAACCCGAAGAGAAGCCGTTGTCGAGCATTTTGTTGCGCTTCGAGACTAAGTGTTTCCTCAACCACCTCTTGTTCAGAACCGATCAGATCGTCTGACACTGAACTAATCAACGACCTCTCCAATATGGCTCATGGCATGGTTCAAGCGCGGCTCGAGCACATCATCGGTGCAAACTCACACCAATTAGGGTTTTACGAAAGACATAGAAGAGACCTTTCCTTTGGCGAAACAAAAAGCAAGCCAGTTAGTAATACAACTACTACTATTGAAAGTAAGAAGTATGTTGTTTTAGTAGCCATCGAGCGGGATTCGTATGACCCGAGAGAAGATTTTCGGAAGTCTATCTTGGAGGTAATTACTTGTAAAGGCTTGGTTGAACCGAAAGAGCTAAAGGACCTCTTGAATTGTTATGTTTCGATGAACTCCAGCGAGCATCGTCAACCGATACTTGAAGCATTTGTTGATGTTTGTTCGGCACTTTTTGTATGCCAAAAAGGCAATTATGTTCACTAGTAATTGTTATAATATAGGTTTGTAGTTAAGGGGTCTTGTGTTCATGGTGGGAATAAAGTAGGATGAAGCATAGTATAAAATGTCTATGTTGTATAATTTATTAGATTTACATTTAAATGAAATGCAAATATGCCAGCAGTAATAAAATGGAACTTTCCCTGTGAATCACTTAAGTGTCATTTATTTCTCAAATTTTCAATCTGTTACCTTATATATTATCTAGTATAAACCATTTCTTAGTTTTTGTTGTATGTATTTATTTATGATGGTCGTAATTTGTTATTTTCAGCTTGTAATTTTGTTGTAAACAAATTGCAACACCGGATAAAGATCGAAATAATAAGAAGGTAAGGCCGGTACGACAATTTTATTCATGTTTTAGTCCTTATAACAGAACATATTAATTTACTGGATACAAAAGAAAGGTTTTTGTAGACATGGGAGTTTGTATATTATTATAAGAAACAAATGAAAGAAAGATAAGGTTTTTGTATATTATTTAACTGATAATATTTTCCACAAAGAAGGGTTTCTTGGTGTAGACTGTAGAGAGAAAAAAGAAGAAGCTACGACTGTTTGTAGGAAATTAAAACCAACACAGGCCGCACAGTATCATACTTCAAATGAAAACATACATTTTCAAATTTTTACATGGTACTTCACAGTTCAAGCCCTTTCTTGATCCAATGAACAGCCCAAAATAGTTTTTGAAATGGTTCTCATGAGGCTTATTCAAGGCCTATTTAATCAATCTTAACAACGAAATTATCAAGGCCCAAATAAAATAGATTAGAACTAGGGTGTTCTTGAACTCACAAAGTCTTTTGGTGAATTTAGCTTAAAAATTTATTGAATTAGTTTCAACCCTCAAATTCAAACTGTTGCAATTGATATACTTCATAATTCATATGTTTACAAGTAAAGATTTTAAAATTTTAAAATTAATTTAATACAAAGTCAAACGGTCAAAATTAGAATGTTTACAAATTAATTTTATGCATTCATTTTTTGATATTTTTTAACCGCTTGATTATATAATAAATTAATTCAAAAAATTAAAAACTTTGCATGAAAAATCCTCACTTGTGAGTTGATCGGTTTAAATAGTTTGAATTCGTCATTTGAAGTGCTTGTGATAAATTTTAAAATTAAGTTCACAGTTCACCAACAGTTGTTGAACACCGTAGTCAATAAAATAAATAGAATCAAATAGTCCTATTGTCATGCATGATTCATGAATAATATAATCGATCAACTTTTTATTATCTAGATCGTCAATTTATCATAAAAATTGATTAGTCGGTCGTCAAATATAAATATATAAGCCAATAAATATAATATATTCATGATGATATCGATGTTAAGAAAAATTATAAGTTAGTAATATATCATGTTTAAAATTTTGTTTATATATTCCAGCAATACTTTTATTATAGTATTTGAGATATAATTGAATTTAATATTTTAGCATTTTAATTAATTGTGTCCATGCATATATATATAGAGATTATCTCAAGATGGAAACATTATTAAAAATCAAATTATTTTTACTTTCATATATTGTTATTGTTAATTTATATTATTCTTTATCATGGTCGATTGTAACATATTTTTCTTAGTAAAGTCTTTGTTTTGTTTTTGTTCAAGTGCAAATTGCCAGCAAAGTCGTCCCATTAATTTCTTTCTCTTTTCAACTTTCAAAGCGCCTGGAAATCTTAATTTGTTCTGTTTAATTTTGTGCAAGTTCCACTGCCAAAAAAATTAAGTCAAGTTCTTTTTCTTTTTCTTTCTCTTTTCTATTTTGTTTCTTTATTTCTGATACGGTAACATGTCAAAGCGCATGCGCCAGAAAATTTATCACACAAGGCTAAAGCCACCAACCCATTATTCTCCATTCTGTGCTTGGATATAATGTGGCACAATGCAATGTGGTTACTCACTTTTGGGTCAAACTTCAGGAAGAAGCAAAAGTCTGACAGATGAGTAACTTCTAGATCACTTTAAAGAAGAATTATAGGTAAAATATTTTAAATTATCTATTTTCTTATTAAAATACACCAATTTTTATTTCTCTATTTTAAATTAGAATAACTGTTGTCTTACCATAAAAAAACTTCTTAATATTCAATTTTCTCATCAAAACATGAAAATTATTTTGAACATTTATTTGAACTACTAGATTTGTATTGATGGAAAAACTGGTTAAGTAGTTTAAAAGTTTAAAATTAAATAAAAATTTAAAAGTTTAAAAACAGAGTTATTATATTCAATCAAATAAAAGTTTAAAAATTGTAAAATAGGGAAATGGCAAAAAGCTATCTATTTTTAGTGGGAAAATAAATAGTTCTCAAATTTTGACAATTTTTTTTTAGATATTTACAAGTTTTAGATGAATTTGACAATAATTATTCCATAATTTTATAGACGTTTCATCAAATTGTCATATTATTCCATAATTTAATAGACATTGTATTAATTGACTTGAAATTATATAAGCTCAAGAAGGATTTTCCTTTTAATTTTTGGTCTAAATATTCCTTATGTTGCTTCGTTTTGTAATTAAGGCAATGCTGAATTGGTAAGTGGTATGATAAAATTTGAGAGAAATTTAAGATAGTTATTTATTGAATTCTGATTATTATTTCAATCCTCAATATAATGCTTATTAATTTAGTTATTTATATGTTACAATTTACCGATTCTACAACCATGTACAATTTATTGACACTTTTATGCACAGCCACAGTTGCAAAATCTTGTATATATATATAATTCTATTTTTAAACGTCTGCAATCAATAATTATGTAGTAGTGACAGCTACTTATACATACATATCAAATATTTTAAGGAAGGTAGAATTGATATTTTTAAAATTTTGTTAATTGTCTCATAATTCTTTATCTTCAACACTCCCTTTAAGTTATAATTGTATAAATCGATAGATCCCAACTTAGCGTATAATTATTCTTTGCTAACTTTTACTTGACGCTAACTGGCATCTTCAGTTGGTTTTTTTTTTCGCGCTCCTGATTCTTCAACATGGTACTACTAATGCTCAACGGGCCGGGTTTACTACTAATTAAAATCCGAGAACCTAAAGAGTACAACGGGTTTACTACTTATCGGGCTTAACTAGACACGATCCAATAAACTTATATAGTGCTATATATATATGAGCCATGAATCTCCTTTGGTGGTTCAATCAAAGCAAAAGAAAAAAACAGAGAAGAAAAGAACACAATTCCCTCCACAAACAATGGCTACATGTACATGCACCACCTTCTCCTCTCTCCTTGTACTCTTGCTCCTTTCCTCTGCAGCAAATTTTGCACTGGTCACCTCTTCCGACCCTGCCGATACCTATCTCATGAGCAGCCAGACCGTTTCACGCACCTCTGTTGAAAAACAAAGCCACTTTCGGTTCTATTGGCACGACATCGTGAGCGGTCCAAACCCAACGGCAGTTCGAGTAGCACAAGCACCTGGTACCAACACATCATCCACATTTTTCGGGGCTATTGTGATGATCGATGATGCACTGACAACTGGACCTAATCTGAACTCAAAGTTAGTGGGCCGGGCACAAGGATTATATGCTTCGGCGGGGTTAAAGAATGTTGGGCTTCTCATGTCAATGAACTTTGTGTTAACCGATGGGAAATATAACGGGAGTACAATTGCTATTTTTGGACACAACGATGTGCTTTCTGCCGTGCGAGAAATGCCGATTGTCGGAGGAAGTGGGATGTTTAGATTCGCTCGTGGGTACGTGCAGGCACGGACCAACTCGTTTGCGAAGAACGGTGATGCTGTGGTGGAATATAATGTTTTTGTCAGTCACTACTAAGAATGAGAGTAATTTATGAAAAATTGTTTTCTTTTCTAATAAAGGTTTAAAGTTAAGTCTTTCAATTATTAAATATTTACGATATATTATTTAAGAAAGATTTTCATCTGAATTTCGAATATGTAATCTTCACACAAAAACATTATCTTTTTTAAAATTGAAATTGGTTTCGTCCATATTATTTTTCCAGGAGAGAAAACAGAGAAAAGTGTTGCACCATGCAATATGTGCCCAAATTTTTATTAACATAACATACGAAAGAAATAATAAATTTAACAATCTAGCTATCGAAACTAATGACAATGTCATTGGTTTTAGAATCTAGAACCGATGATTTTCAATTTCAGAAGCTAGAAACGATGACAATGTCATTGGTTTTAGTCTCAAAATTCAATTCCCAAAGGACTTTGCAATATATCTCAATTTTTTTAATTATTATATTTAATTAGAAAATATTATAGTTTATTTATTTTATTAAAATATTAGAAATATTTTTATATTTCTTTGAAATTAGATAGAATACCATACAATTTGATTTATTAGAAAGACTGCAACAAATAACCTGCATTAATATTTTTCAAATCGGATTTTTCGCAGCTGTAAGAAAAATTAAAATATTTCTTTGTGTGTTATTGGAAAAAAATAAAAATACTTTGAATCTGAATTATTGATCCCGGTTCAACAGTCACTTCTACGTAAATACAACAAAATTTTATAGTCTTTCTATTTTTGAAAAAATAAAAATTTAAGAAAACTTTTCATGTTACATGTAATCATTACTCAAAAAGTGTTTCAATTTGAGTTATTCGTTGTTTTAATCTAATATAATTCTCATATCAAAAAGTTTAAATCCTGCATCAAAAATTATGCAGAAATATATTAGTCAAAGTAATCTCCCGGGAATTGAATTTTGAGGCTGAAACCGATAACTTTGTCATCGGTTCTAGTTTCTGAAACCGATGATATTGTCATCGGTTTCGATAGATTTCGAATTTCATCAGTCAATTGTATTGATTGTTAAATTTATTATTTCTTTTGTATATTAATAAAAATTTCGGCAATATGTGGCTATATGCATGGTGTCTCTCTCGCCTTTTGGGTTAAATTCCGGGAAGATGAAAAATTCTGACATACAAGTAACTTGTTGATAAATGATGAGTTGGAGAAGGGGAATCGAAGGAGGAAACAGTTCATGTTCCAAAATTACTTACACAATTAGTTATAAATGATGAATTGAGCCTACACTTGACATTTTATTAGCATTCTAGACAAAAATATTACCAGAATGACTCAGAACAAATAAAAAGTTCAGTTGAGAAATAAATTAAATTTGAGTAACTAATTATAAGAAAAAAAAATAAAATTTAGTTGCTTTCGACAAAATTTACTCTTTATTTTAAGTAAATATCATAAGTCGTTTCATCTAACTATTTATTATTCACATGCAAAATCTCTATTTGAATTTTAAACATGTAATCTTCTATATAAAGAATATTATCTTTTTGTTACTAAATCAAAATTTATTTTGGTAACTTCAAAATAATTTAATAAGCATTTGATCAAGTTGGGTATGATTTATTTTCATATGTAAGGAATCCACTATATAATTCATAGAGCTAGAAGGCAATTGGTAATTGGGTCCGATTAAAATTGGATTCAGCTCCTCTAAGTTACTGTAGAGAATCTAGCTCACTTTACGCTTGAGATTAAATTTCAACTGGTTTGCAATTCAGGCTAGCACAAGGAGATGCATTATTATTGAGCTTTGAGATTCGTGCCAAATTAAAAAAAACGTTTCGGATCCACTAATTGTAAAATATTCTCTGTTTAGACAATGGAGAGAATGTGAATTCGTTAAAGAGAATAATATACTCAGTGATTAGGAAATTTTAGAAAGTTCTCTACCTTATAAAATTTCTAACAAAATGTGACTCCTCTAAAAATTATTAGCGAAGAGTTCTTTTTTTTGAAGTAGATTAACGAAGAGTTCTTGTGGGGTCTCATTTTCCTCTCCCACCACATGTTTACTTTCATCAGTTTTGACTTTTTTTTCACTAACAAGACCTTAATGAGCACATCAATTTTTACTATAACAAATTTTTCAGTTAGACAATATATATATATATAGAGAGAGAGAGAGATTGACTAGGATGAACCATGGTGTAAAACGTGTTTGTACTTCACGCCATATCTTCATTTTCAAAGTTCAAATGGCCGATCCGAACAGCTCAAAATGTTCTCCATATTGAATGTGCTTGGAGACCAAATTTTATATTTTTTGAAATTTTTTTTACTATTTATTAAGCCACTTTGAAATCGTTGATATATATATATATTCAATTAGACAATATATATTTTGCTCAAGTTTTCCTAAGTAATTAAAAATGCATTCTCATGAGAAAGGTGGAAACACATCGCTGTATATAAGCATAGAATACAGAACTTTAATTGGAGTGCTTTCTTGTCACTACCTCGTATAAAACATACAATTAGTATGCCAATCAAGAGAAATTATATAGAGATGATGTTATACTAATATTCAAGTACAGAATAATTAAGAGCATGACAAAATATATAATATCAAAATACAAACAAAATATGCTTAGAATTGTAGTTTATTTCAACTTTCAAATATATTATTAAATTACTAAATTACTGATATGGAAGTTCAAAATTTTACTAAATTACTATACCAATCGATCACAAAATAAAATAGTACAAAAACATAAAACATGGCTATAAAATTAATGCGAATCATATATTTAAACTACGTACTTCCGATACCTTCCATGTCCATTAATTGTATCCAACTTCCAAAATTCATGCAATAAATATAAAATATTTGAACAGTAATAAAATAAAATGAACATCTTTTAAATCAGGAAAGAGGAATCAACTAGTAGTCTTTTGAGAGAAAGAATCATGTAGCAGTTAATAAACTTTGTACGACCAAACAATTTCACGTTAGAATAAGGATAGTGCTAAACATGGTTTAGTTTTGAACAATAGATGATTTCTGGTGATGACAAGGGGTGCAAACAAATCTAACAGTCTTGATTGGTCTTCCTAACAGCCTTGATTGGTCTTTAATAACTACCTATCAGCTTACGATCGGTACACTAACGTCCTAACAGTCTTGATTGGTCTTTAATAACTGCCAGCATCACTTCTGTTATTCCCTTTAACTACTTATAACTTTTTTTTAGTAGTGTTGAGCTTTCTTTTTTTAAAGTCGAACGGGTCGGTGCGTTTCAAATCTAATCAGGTACGTTGCCTCATTTTGTGAGGCAATGCTCAATTGGTAAGCAGTGACTACTTATATGACCAACGGGTATAATATTAAAATCCGAAACCCTAAATAGTACAATGGGTTTACAGCTTATCAGGCGTAACTAGACACGATCCAATAAACCTATACACTGCCCCTATATATGAACCATTAATCACCTATGCTGGCCAAACCAAAGCAAAAGAAAAGCACCATACTCACCAACCATGGCTACATGTATAGGCACCACCTTCTCCTCTCTCCTTCTACTCTTATTCCTTTCCTCTGCAGCCAATTTAGCACCGGTCACCTCCTCCGACCCTGCCGATGAGTATCTCCTGAGTAGCCAGAGCATTTCTCGCACTACTGTTGAAAAACAAAGCCACTTTCGGTTCTATTGGCATGACATCGTGAGCGGTCCAAACCCAACAGCTGTTCGAGTAGCAGAAGCACCCGGAACCAACACATCATCCACAGGTTTCGGTGCCATTGTCATGATTGATGACCCACTGACAACTGGACCTGATGTTAAGTCAAAGTTAGTGGGCCGGGCACAAGGATTCTATGCCTCGGCCGGGTTAAAGAATGTAGGGCTCCTCATGGCAATGAACTTTGTGTTAACCGACGGAAAATATAATGGGAGTACAATTGCTATTTTGGGACACAACGAAGTGTTTTCTCCGGTGCGGGAAATGCCGATTGTCGGAGGCAGCGGGTTGTTTAGATTCGCTCGTGGTTACGTTCAGGCACGGACCTACTCGTTCGATACTAAGAGGGGTGATGCCGTGGTGGAGTATAATGTTTTTGTCAATCACTACTAATAATTAATGAGAGTAATTTAATTTTGAATTGGAATTGGTTTTTTTTTTTTTTTATGAATAAAGGTTGGAGTCCGAGCTTTCTAATTCTGCAATCTTGATACAAAGATCAGAGAATTGTTCTCTGAATTGGAATTAATTTTCTTCATGTTATTTTTTACGGAGAGAAAACATAAAGAATACGTACCTAGCTGTAACTTTTTTTGTTTTTCAGATTTCTTATTGGACTCTTCCCTGCTTTAATCATAAATTGTTTGTTGCTTAATTTTTTATTTTATTTTTTGCTTGAATCATGCCCGTAGGCCTCAACAAGCAATTAGCCTGTTGCTTAATTGGGTTTCCCTTTAGGGCACATGATGTTACCAAAAGTTATATTACTTGCAAATAAAGCAAGAAAAGGGAATGATTTTTAGAAAATTATTTCCCTTACACGGCAAGAAAAACATAAATTTATAAACATATTGGGACAACTTTTGCAAGTGCATTAATATTCGCTACAATGAATTAAACAACAAATCTTTGTATGTGCTGGGCAGACGTGTCCACAACTCCACATGCAATTGTAAAAGTGCTTTTTAAGAGTCATATGCACAAGTCCATCGAACCTAAAGTAGATCCAATGTCCATCGATCGAATCAACTTTGCAGTCATAGTCAAGATCCACGACATGGCTACGGGCCATGAAGCAAGCGAAATAGTTTGCAGTCATAGTCAAGAATCAACTTTGGACCGTATCATAATTTTTTGCATTCCTTCTATTAAACTTGTGCCTTCACAGTACAACTAGCCAATCACGGGGGTCAACTCTCTTTGGACCTATTGCATTGCTTATGGGTTTACAAGTTCGGCCGTATGGTTTTATAATTTTGGGCTAGGTTTGTGGCCCTTTCAAAGTTAGTAACTATTATGCTACCCACATTTTTTTCAGTGCCACGTTCAAGTTAATTCAACGTTTGAAGGTTTCAAAAATGGAACCGAATCTGCAAGATTTTTCTGCCCCTGAGTCGCTGATATGTGAACCCGCAGCAAAATTAAAATTAATATTTAAATGTTTAAATCTATCTGGACCCACGTGGAGACAAGTGATCTCCTTCCTTCAAAAATTAGGAGTGGTTGGTTTCCAATTAAGTCATATCAATCTGTCTAGAAATCAATGGCACTTGAAGCATTGTAAATATATTAACCGGTCAACATCATCTGATATAGTCAGACGTACACATTCTTTATATTGAGAGCAAGCTGGTTACAACTTGCATGTTTGGTGCTAAGGAAAAACATAGAATTTGCTTACAAATTTTAAGAAATTGAATTAATTATTCATTTTTCTAAAAAATCTAAAAAATTCCAATCAATAATTTATGTTTCTTCTAATACAACGAAAGCAACTCTCCACCCTTTTCCATTCCATAAATTATTTATGAGATTTCTAAATTTTTTTGAACATCTTGCATTCTTATATTAAGCATGCACGTAGATAATATTCTGATTTGTCAACAACTTTGATTAAAAGATGAAATTATAGATTGACTATTAGTCCTCAAAATTAAATATTCTGATTCTATACATCTATTTATTGTTTTTTTACGTGTGGAGGTAGGCATCTCTATCCTACAATTGTTTAAAAAATATAAGGTCAACGATATTCCAGTGCCCTATGACTGTTCCCTTGGACTAATTGATTGGGTTGGATTTTTTGAAAAAATTATGTTTTGTATTATTCAGATAAAAATTATGAAATTTTAATTTGAAAGAAAATCTTAATAAGACAAAAGACAACACTCAAATATTAACTAATATACTATAAAATAAAAATTACAAATAAGTTATTATATTAAAGATTGAATAAATTGAATGAATAAAAAACTAAGCCCAATATAATATTAACACAGCCCCGGATCAAAATTAAAACGAAACACTTAAAATAAACATTAAATTAGCAATAGCCCAACATCATAACCAAAAGCCCGCCCATTTAATTAATTATATTGCAAACATAGGTCCCACTATCTATCGACAAAACTATAATTTATTAAGAAAATTAACCACATGTCCTAAAAAAATGTCACGTCCTTCTCCTTCCTGTCTCCTTTCTTTCTATCGATATAACCATTATTGATTAAGTTATCGATATAACCATTATTTGTTAAGTAAATGTCTGATTGCAAAAAGTCAAAAAAAGCAAAAATGTCACGTCCTTCTACTTCCTGTCACTTGGTACGTGTGAATTGACATTTCAACATAAAACGATGATGTTTTTAAAATTATTAAGAACAATTAAATTATATTACATTGAGTACAATTCAACAAAGTTTTTGCTTTTAAGCACTGTTTTTTCTTTTAAGCAATTACCTTGAAAATATTAGCAGGGTTTTTGGTGATGAAGGACTAGTGGAGTTGACGAAAAAGTTTTTTTTTTTTTTTTTTTTTTTTGGAGTGAAGAAGAGGAGTGAATGTTTTACAAAGTATGAAAGAAGGGAAAGTTAAAAAGAAAAAAACTTAAAACATAAAACCAAAACAAAACAAAAAATAAAATTTTTCAGTCCCTTGAGAAATCTTCACGTGCATGTCTTCCTTTTTTCCATCTTCATCACCCGTTATTTCTGTTCATCCCTGATAGATATAGCATTGCGGTTGGATTTCTTGGAGTAGATAATTTTCCTACTTATTGCTGTCTTGAAATCCAAGAAATTAATAACCACTTTTTTCTCACTCTTCACACACATAAATAGTAGCTATTCCAATATTAATAAAGAATAGCAGATTACTGGATTAGTAGCTGTTCTAAATAGCAAAAAATATTATTTAATATAGCAACTATTTTCGAAATTAGTTACTATTCTCATTAATCCAAACATTATCCGTGCAAAACAGGCTTGGGCTGTCCCGGATTCTAAAAATATCGTTTACTTAATTCAGAAGATGCGGAATTGGGTAATCTTGTATTTCCCTCTCCAAAGTCCTAGAAAAATAATGATAATGACGGGGATAACTACTACTAGCCATTGGCTAAATAAATGGATTTCAATTGACCTAGATTCTAGTAGTGTTAAGTTTTCTTGTTTTTTAAAGTTAAGTCCGGTTCGGGTTTTAAATCTAATCAGGTACGAGGCTTGTTTTTGTGAGGCAATGTTCAATTGGTTAGTAGTGACTACTGATATGCTCTACGGGTGCAATACTAAAATCCGAAAACCTAAATAGTACAACGGGTTTACTATTTATCGGGCGTAACTAGACACAATCTAATAAACCAATGCACTCCCTCTATAAATGAACAAGGAATCTCCGTTGGTGGTCAAATCAAAGCAACAGACAGAAAGAGAAAAAGAAAAGAACACCATACCCTCCACCAATGGCTACACTGACATGCACCACCTTCTCCTTTCTCCTTCTATTCTTATTCCTTTTCTCTGCAGCCAATTTAGCGCCGGTCACCTGCTCCGACAATACCGATGAGTATCTCTTGAGCTACCAGCCCATTTCTCACACTTCCATTGAAAAACAAAGCCACTTTCGGTTCTATTGGCATGACATTGTGAGCGGTCCCAACCCAACGTCTGTCCGAGTAGCAGAAGCACCTGGAACCAACGCATCATCCACATTTTTCGGACTTGTTGCCGTGATCGATGACCCACTGACAGTTGGACCCGATGTGAACTCAAAGTTAGTGGGCCGGGCACAAGGTTTATACGCCTCGGCAGGGTTAGATAATGTGGGGCTTCTCATGTTGGAGAACTTTGTGTTAACCGATGGGATATATAACGGGAGTACAATCAGTATCATGGGACACAACGCAAT
This sequence comes from Carex cristatella, assembly GCA_024447775.1. Taxonomy (NCBI): domain Eukaryota; kingdom Viridiplantae; phylum Streptophyta; class Magnoliopsida; order Poales; family Cyperaceae; genus Carex; species Carex cristatella. The sequence continues at coordinate 103,443 of JAJHPF010000026.1, read as the reverse complement.
TTTTTCCGCGGTGCGGGAAATGCCAATTGTCGGAGGGAGCGGGTTGTTTAGATCCGCTCGGGGGTACGTTCAGGCACGGACTTACTCACTCGATACTAAGAGTGGTGATGCCGTGGTGGAGTATAATGTTTTTGTCAATCACTACTAATAATTAATGAGAGTAATTTATGAATTGAAATTGTTCTCTAATTTCTTTTCAATAAAGGTTAAATGTCAAATCCTCTATTTTATCTTGGTAGCAACTACCAAGTTCTCAAAAAAAAAAAAAGGTTAAATGTCAAATCTCTCAACTATTTAATATTCATGAGAGACGAATTGTATTTTTATTACTAGATGAAAAACTGATTCTGAACTGTAATTTAGAAAAGTCTTTATTTTAATGGACAAAAAATAGAATGAGTATACTGATCTATAACTTTTTATTTAAAGGATTTGCTTATTGGAATCTTGCGTACGTCTTTTTATTAATTGTTTTCTACTTACTAGGTTTTCTCTTTTGACCAAGCATCGAAAGTAATATTTCCTGCAAAATTATATTCCTTACAGTAAATTAACATAAATTTCTGGTGATCTTGGACCACTTTGTATGTGCCGTGCAGATGCGTCCACATGCAATTGTAATTAAGTTGTTTTCAAAAGAGCCAAATTATATATGGACCACGGCACGGCACGACTCTTATGTAACACTTATCTATGCACTCTTACATTACTATTAAACAATTTCATTAGTTATACTTTATTATTACTGGTCAATATTTGCACAATTACTTTTTTTCTATCGAACAACCCTATGACGATGGTCTGGTGAACTCACCACATGCTCCAGTAAACTTCGAACGATGGAGAAGAGAGTCGATGGGCATCGGACTTGCTTTTGTATCAAATGAGCTTAATTGAATATTGTCCGATCCATATTAAGATATGTACATACGGAATTGATCAGCAAACACACGGATTTAAAGCAAAGCACATGCATCTTAAAGCAGATCGGATGGTAATTGAGCCCAATGCACATTGGAGCTACTTTGTTATCCTAACGATGTGCATTATAATTCAGATTATTGTCCAAGAAATTAGTACATTTAATTACTTTAGTTCCCAATATGCAACATATATAATATATATTCAACTTGCTTTATTGTTCAATTTAAATATTTTGGTCAGAGCTTCGCAGAATATGGAAGGTCGTTGCTTTATCCAACTTCTATATGTGGATGGTCCTTGGAGCTATAACAATCAAAGCACCAACGAGACAAGTTACATTTAATATTTTATTATTCAGTTTATTTGCTAAACTTTTGAGCTTATTTTTCATAAGATTTCTGTTAATATTGTATATTCGTCATAGCTTACGTGCTTTATATTTCATTACTCAGTTTAAATATTTTTTGTCATCCTTTTGTCGTTGCCAGAGCACCGTTGGACCACTGACTTTAAACAATTTAAAAGTATTGACAATGATGTATCAACAAACTCATGATATCGAATTCGGATCCAACGCGGTACCAGACCGTGTAATTAATCGTCTGTTTTATTCTGACACGAATCTCAGAACAAATCTCTCCTATATATATTCTTAGTAGGTTCTGTTAAGTGATGTTGTTTATTTTACGCTATGATATCTTCTATACTACTCTAGTATGATTAAATGTCTAGTCAAATTTCATATTCTCAGAATAGATATATTTTTCTTTTCAGAATTATAGAACCTCTGAAAACGGTTGAATTAAGATCTACTAAAAGTCTAAAATTATAACCCATTTTTTTTAGTTTGGATCCGGACCGTCCGATGTACAATGACACAAATATTAAAGGGCCTCTACGTATACATTCCACCTCAGACTGAATTTGGATTAATTTAGGAAATCCAGACCCATAAGGGTTCAGCCTATGTATAGATGGTTGTGCACCTTAAAACAACTTTGGACCGTATCATCATCGATCATATTTTGCATTCATCCGTTTAAACTTGGGCCTTGACCAATTGTTTTGATTATGAGTTTGTATACGTTCGGTCTTTGAACTTATATATCAGTCTAGAAATCAATCACAGAAATATAGTCAGACATATAACTACCTGCAACAATACATTCTTTATATTGAGAGCAAGCTGGTTTCAAGTTGCAAGTGTTGGGTAGTGAGGCAAAACAAATAATGATCCTACAAACTTTAAGAAATCACAAATTAGTTATTCAGGTTTGTAGAAAATATCTAGAATCGAATTAATAAATCGGTTCGTTCTAATGCATCCAATTTTTCCTATATTTCTCATTTCCCACAAATTATTTAATATATATCTAAAAAATTCTGAACATCTTGAGTAAACATATTTCTTTAATTATGCAAAGTGAACAAAGAATTTCCTTATAATTTATTTATAGTCTATATATTCCATATGTTGCTTCTTTATGTGAGTTGATGCTGAATTGGTAATTAATGCTCAACGTGTTTACAACTTATCGGGCGTAACTAGAAACAATCCAATAAACCTATACACTGCCACTATAAATTAGTCATGATGCTCCTTTGCTGGCAAATCTAAGCAAAAGAACAAAAAAAAAGGCACAGCAACAACATACCAGCCACTCATGGCTACATGTATATGCACCACCTTCTGCCCTCTCCTTCTACTCTTATTCGTCACCTCTGAAGCCAATTTAGCACTGGTCACCTTCTCCAATGGTGCTGAATCTACCGATGTATATCTCGTGAGCAGCCAGCCCGTTTCTTGCAGCACTGTTGAAAAACAGAGCCACTTTCGGTTCTATTGGCACGACATTGTCAGCGGTCCCAACCCAACTTCTGTCCCAGTAGCAGAAGCACCAGGAACCAACACATCATCCACATTATTCGGAGCCATCTTTATGATTGATGACCCACTGACAACTGGGCCCGACATGAACTCTAAGTTAGTGGGCCGGGCACAAGGATTCTATGCCTTTGCAGGGTTGAAGAAAACTGGACTTCTAATGGCAATGAACATTGTGTTAACCGACGGGAAATATAACGGGAGTACAATCACTATTTTGGGACACAATGATGTGTTTTCTGCTGTGCGGGAAATGCCGATTGTTGGTGGGAGCGGGTTGTTTAGATTTGCTCGTGGTTACGTGCTGTTACATACCATCATTGTGAAGAACCGCAATGCCGTGGTGGAGTATAATGCTTTTGTCAATCACTACTAACAATGAGAGTAATTTAATTATGAATTGAAATTGTTTTTTTTTTTAATAAATGTTAGAGATCAAACTTTCTAATTCTTCACACAAAAAATCATTATATATCTTGATCACTAGATCAAAATTAAGACTTGTACCTATTGTAACTTCTTTTTATTTTCCAGATTTGCTTATTGGAATCTCCCGTGCTTCAATCATTGTGTCTTACTTTGGTTTTCCCTTTTGGGCATGCATGATGTTTCCAAACTTATATTACCTGCACAGTAAGGAAAGGAAATATTTTTTTGAAAATTATATGGCGTACACGGCAAGGAAAACATAAATTCCTGCAAATCTTTGGACCACATTGTACATGTGCCGTGCAGACGTGTCCACAAATCATGAAGCACGCCACTATTTTTTAATTCTTAATTTTTATTAATTTGAATATGCAGGATAAAAAAAGAGAAAAAAATATTTTCAATTCATAATTTTAATCGGATCATTTTCCATTTATTTTTTATATTTTTCCGAATTTATTTATTTATTATTATTATTTTTAATGGGTTTATTTAGAATTAAAAATAAAGAAAACAAAAAAATTTAGGCTCATGCTTATTATTAGAAGTGTCGTGTTGGGTTTTCGCGCTTTTTGCATGCGAAAATTACAAGAGTCGTGCCACGCTAAAATTATCATTTAACAATTTAACTAGTAAATAAACTATATATTATTATAGGTCAATATTTTGAAGGATTACTTTATGTCGAACAACCTAGCTACTTTAAAACCTGTGTCGATGGTCCGGTGAACTCACCATGCATTACAACAGAAATGAGCATCAGCGACTGGTGCATTTGGTCGCTGATAGTAATGTCGCTGGTCGCTGATAGTAAATTTGGTCGCTAATGGTCAAATTTGGTCGCTGATGAACCGGTCTCTAAAAGTGTGGTCTCTGATATCTCTCGGATGACGTCACCGGTCGTTGAATGACGTCATCCCGGTAGCTGATAATGTTTCAGAGACCACAGAACTTTGGTCTCTGAAAAAATACGATGACGTCATGTTTAGTTAACAGCGACCATAATTGCCGGTCTCTGATAACCTGACTATCAGAGACCACCTTTCTGGTCTCTGATACCCAAAAATCTGGTCTCTGATACCCTGATTATCAGAGACTAACTTTTCCGGTCTCTGATAATGAAGGCGCCGGTCGCTGATGCCTTTAGTATCAGAGACTAGAACCTGGTCTCTGATAATTTTTCCCGATCGCTGATAATGAATTTTGTTTTTTTTTTTTAAATTAATTTGTTTCTTGGTAACAAACAGATCAACTGATTATATTGGTTTTATTTATTATTGATATTTCGTCGTTTCGGAATTGTTATCAGATGTACAATTGCATCGATATTTCCATATATAATCAATATTAAAAACGAATAAACAATCAAATAGAACAAGAATATGAATAAATATCACAAAAACATAAATATACCAACATAAGTATGCTAAATATCAAATCCACATAAGTATGCTAAATATCCAATCCACATAAGTATGTTAACATAAATATCTAAATCTAAATTGTAACATATATAAATATGCCAACTCAAGAAAATCTAAGAAGTACCATCTCTGCCGAGATCCTTGTCGTCATCCTCGCCATCATTGTCGTCATCCTAAGGATCCGGCATCGAGGCATGGTTCGAGGTCGACCCTCCCTGTTAGTTGGTTTCAAAATTAACTCAATCCCAATTTAATTCAATTCAATCCCAATTCAATACCAATTCAATTCCAATCAATCACAATTCAATTCAATTTAATGCCAAATAGTTTCAATATCAATTTAATTCTAATTAGGGTACTTACGGCGCGAGCGAGTGGCAACGAAGGAGAAAAGCGGTACCGAACCCCTACAGTGCAAGCGAGTGGCAAATACCTTAATCTTCTCCTAAAAAAAGATAAAACATCAACAATTTCGCTAAAAAGAGAACAAAAAAAAGAAAATAACAGAAAATAAGAAAAAAAAAACACAAAAATAAAAGAAAAAAACAAAAAAATCTAAAAGAAAAAAAAAACAGAAAATAATAAACGAAAAAAAAACAGAAAATAATAAACGAAGAAAAACAGAAAAAAAAAATAAAAACTGAATAAAAATAAAAGAAAAAAACACAAAAAATAAAAAAATAAAAACAGAAAAAAAACCATAAAACGAAAAAAAAAACAGAAAAACAGAAAAAAAAAATGAAAAACAGCAAAAAAATAACAGAAAAAAACAATAAAAACAGAAAAAAATAAAAGAAAAAAAACAGAAAAAAAAAAAACCACAAAACGAAAAAAAATAAAAACAGAAAAACAGCAAAAAAAAATGAAAAACAGCAAAAAAACCCAAACAAAAATAGAGTAAAAAGACGAAAAAATAAAACAGAAAAGGGAAAAAACGGGAAAAAGAAACACAAAAATATTTACAAAATCAAAAAAATGAAAACAGAAAATGAAAACAGTTAAAAAACAGAAAAAAAAAAAAAAAAAAAAAAGATAAAGGGGAGGTTAACTTACCGACAGGGAGGCGGCACGGCGATGGCACGGCTTCAGGCAGCGCGGCGCGGCACGGCGACAGCATAGGGTTTTGATCAGTGGCTAAACCTAAAACGCGGGAGAAGGAAAAAGAAAGGCCACGCGCGCGGAGGGATTTCAGGGGAAACCTTTCAGCGATCGGGCGTTTCGCCGGTCTCTGAAACTGTTTTTCATTTTGCGCTGATTATTCTCAATTTTTTTTAAATGGTTTTCAGAGATCGAGTGAATCGCCGGTCGCTGATAGGGTCGCTGAAAACCATCAGTGGCCGATGCTTTTTTATTTTTTTATTTTTTTAAAAAAAAATTGAGTTTCAAAGACTGGCATGGTCCCCGGTCGCTGATACCGATCTCTGAAAACAAAATCTGCTGTAGTGATGCTCCGGTAAACTTCGAACGGTGATGATTCGACAAACTTATTGACATTAGTTCGACAAGTTACAGACGATGTGCTTTATAATTCAGATTATTATCTATGAAATTAATTAGTTTAATTTAGTTCTCAATAATCAATGATTGTTCTTTAAAAAGAATTGACATTGATGTATCCACACACGGATGATATTGAGTTCAAATCCACCGCAGTACTGGACTGTGTAGAATGCGATCTAAGTCATCTGTTTTATTCTCGCACGAATCTCAAAGAAGACTCCTATATTCGAAATAAGGGTTGAAATAATTTCGATTCGGTTGGGAGTATTCTACGCAGTTTGGTACTGTAGAAAATACTCTATGAAAAAATGTTTGGTGTACTCATAGAAACTTTTAAAATAGCTAATTTACACATAAAAACACTCTAGTATCCAATATCTCCATGGAAACTTCAAATTCTTTTTTCTATCTCCTTTCTATTACTTAATTTTCTTTTTAATTCCTTTAAAAATATAATTGACCAATATATTCTTTAATTTTAAATTTTAAAATAAATTGTCTTTCTTTCTCTCCTCTCACCTGTATGCTTCTTCATGAGCTCTACCAATGTCTCAAATTAGCAATATGGATTGTACTCCACTCCAATTGTACTCCTCTCCTTTGTCTCTCTCTCTCTCTCTCTATCCACCATAGAGCTTGCTCAGCATAGATTGCAAAATCGGCCGTTCTGGCGTGGAATCGGCCGGAGCCGATCCGATTTCAGTCCGAGTTACCCAGTTAGTATTGATTCCAGTCAAATTTCGGCTGGAACGGCCCAGTTTCAGTCAAATTTCGGTCGTTTCAGTGAAATTCCGATTGGAACGGACAGTTTCAGTAGAATTAGGTGAAATGCAGCAAGAACTCAAAGCAAAATGTTTTTGCCTCCAGCGGGATTTGAACCCAAGCCGCCCCTCTATCAAGAGCCAACACTACCACTAGATCATTGCATGTTTTATTACTTGAAGGCATACTTAGTGGTATATATGTTATGTTTGAGTCAGTATTTTTTTTTCTCCAGTAGCATGAAAGCAAAAATTAATTTTTTTGTCTCCAGCAGGATTCGAACCCAAACCGCCCCTCTAACCAAGAGCCAACAATACTACTAGACCATTGCATGTTTTATTAGGCATACTTAGAGGTATATAAGATATATATGTTGTAATGCTTGTATTATATTGTATTAGTGGATTATTTAATTGTAATAATTTGTCTGAACTTCACAAATTATTTTTTTATCAATTTTTTTCTATTTCTCTAGTATAAAACGAGCCTCTGGCAAAAAAAAATCCGAGTTTCCGCTCCGATTCGGCCGATTTTGACCGATTCATTCAATTCGGATCCCCCGGCCAAAAGTCTCATTCCGATTTCGATTCCGATTTTTCCTTCTATGTTGCTCAGACGCATTTGTGTAGGAAAGGTATGACGAAGAGATTTAAGCTTAGTCACGAAGGAAAGGATTTGCAACAGAAGGGTTCGGAGGGAGAGAGAGGAACAACTCGAGGAAAGTACAATCCATATTGATGTTCATTTTGACATCGTTAGCTTAGAGCTCGTGAAGAAGTACACAGGTGACTAGGTGAGAAGGGAGCCGCTACCAAGAAAGAAAGACTAGGTGAGAGAGGAGGAAGAAAGACAATATATTTTAAAATTTAAAATTAAAGAGTATATTGGTTAATTTTGTTTTTAAAGTAATTAAAAAGAAAATTAAGTAATAAAAAGAGGATAGAAAAATGGAATTAAAATTTTTATTTTGATATTGGATATTAGAGTGCTTTTATGGATAAATTAGCTATTTCAAAAGTTTCTATGGTAAACTAGAAATATTTCCAACTTTAAAATTGAAGGAAAAATTGGAAATTTTAATTTAAAAAATTTGAAAATTTTAGTTTTAAAGGCTAACTTCTAGGCACTTAACATTTCATTCACTATCATTTATTTCTACTTGTAATTACTCAATAATACAATTATAAATCACTTACATTTCGAGAAAAGGGAGGTAGCACAATTGGTTAGAAAAAAGTTCCAAGATTGTGATATCCAAAAGTCGAGAGTTTGATTCCCCCTCACAACTTCACAGCTTTTGTGAAGATTTAGAAAAAAAAAACAATTATAAAGCACATTGACTCAGGAAATAGAAGGAATACCTTTGGACTAATTTTTTTGATTAATAACCCAAAAAAAAATAATAAAAATATCCTTCAAGTAAAAAAAAATTAAAAATGATCCAACCGCTCCCTGAGGGGCAGTTTACCTCCTAGTATTGGACCGCCTCTCGGGGAGGTGGTGAGATTCAATTTTTCATCTAAAAATAGAAAATGAAACATATTTAATTTTATAGCAAACAAAAATATTTAATCCTACACTATGTGCTCAATTTTTTTTAATATTTTTGTTTAAAAATAGAAAATGAAAAGTGTCCAATTTTATAGAAAACAAAAATATTCAATCTTACACTATGTCCTAGGGCTGCACAAAAAATTTGTAGTTTGTGATTCGATTCGAGTTTGATTCGAAAAGTTCGTAAAAAATTCGATTCGAAATAGTTCAAAATTAATTCAAAACAAACTCAAACTAGACCTGGTTTGTTTGAAATAGGTTCGCGAACTATTCTAGTTCGAAATTCAAAGAAACATGAACTGTTAATTTTCGCTGATGACTTATGTTCACTGGTGGCTTAAAAGTTAAAACATAAGGCCGTCAAGCCATAAGTCATAACTATGCTAGTTCCTGAAATCCTATATGACTTTCATCTCTCGCTTTTGGCGAGTGTGATCACTCTTCTTTATCGTAAAAAAATTTGTAAAAGATTGTCACACCCCAAGACAACCGTCACGTATTTATACGTAAGACGTGTTCACATCACATACATTATCAATAATAAATACTCATGCAACATTTTGAAATTAAACAAAGTCTTCTAACACCATAAATAGTTCAAGTACATAACACACATTCAACATGAGATGAAAACAAATATGGCAAACAAACCAAGAATTGTCATGTTAGTCAATGTATCCACTTCGAAAGAGATAATATAGGAAAATTTTACAAATTACCCTATTTTAAAAAAAAATTCAAACAAAATGTCCCTCCTCTAAAATAATTAACAAAATATCTTTGTGAGACCCTTATTCCTCTCCTCTTCCCCTCCCTTCTATTTACTCTCATCAAATTTTGACACATCCTCATCTTTTATTGCATTTTAATGAGAGCATAACAAATAACAAATTTTTTGTAGACATGTGACAAATTTTTCAATTATATAATATATATCTCAAATATATGTTTTTCAATTAGGCAACAATTTTTTTGCTCAAGTTTTCTAAAGTAAAATAGATGCTCTTATGAGAGTCTGTAAAACATCATTGTGTAAGCCTAGAATATAATATTTAGACATATTTTTAGTAATACAAGCATAAGATTGGTGAAAATTTCTATTCACATATGGATCGTGAAAATTTTAGTTTTTTTTTTTATTTCAACTTACACATATGAATTTATATATACAGCCACAAATTACTTTGTGTGGTTTGCAGTGTTCTATATTACGTGCCGAAATTAATATATAACAATGGGTTAGCAGATGAGAAAAATATGTATTAAATATAGTACTAATAACATTATTTTTTTTATGAAACAAGACACATCTTTAATATATTTTATGATAATACTTCGTATGAAATTACAAAGCACTTTTTATTTTATTTTATAATATTTATTATAAATAAAAAATTCTTGTACTTATGTTTGTTTACTAACATGTCTAAATATAATAATCTATGATTATAGAATGATACTTTCTAGACTCTCTTATAAGAGTATATATTTTACTTTAGAAAACTTGACCAAAAAATTATTGCATAATTAAAAAACATATATTCGATATCTATATATTATCTAACTGAAAAAATTGTTGCATGTTTATAAAAATTTTGTTACTTGTTATGCGCTAATTAAAGTCCAATGAAAGATGTGGAAGTGTTAAAATATGATGAGAGTAAATAGATGGGAGGGAGAGAGAGGGGGGAGGAGGGGAAAAGGAGGGTCTCACAAGGGCATTTTGTTAATTATTTTAGAGGAGGGTTATTTTGTTTGAAAATTTTTAAAAGTAGGGCAATTTATAAAATTTCCCGATAATTTAAATTTAACTAAAGAAATAAAAAAGATACTTGAACCGTCTGCTCGTTGACTTCCTGATCTGCATCCCTCCTGTTAGTGCTTCTCGCCGGCTTCATTATTTCCTGGAACCCACATAAAAGTGGAATGGGTGAGAGATCGAAGAATCTCTCAGTACAAGATTTAGTTCTAGTCCCGGAGTTTGTCAAATTCACTTATGTATACAAACATGATATCAAAATTATGTCCTCAAAATGCAATATGACTAATTTCAATTTAAATCTCTCTCACACACACACACTTCTTTAATTATCTTTCAAGTTTTTCTTTTTATCCATTCATTTGCCAATCCAGTGAGAAATCTATCCAACACTAGAAGACCGCCAACCTGCTTAGAAATCCATTCAACAATGAGAGTCTTTCTCACTAGATGGGGAATCCATCCTATACTAGATATTGGCTATTGCACTAGACGACGAATCCACCCTACACTAGATCTTGACCTGTGAGAGGACCGCTTTCGCCTACAGTCACGTTATTGAGGGGTCTAGTCGAACTTAGACCCAATGTATACATTCCAACATGCGTTCAACGCACATTGGCTCATTTCCTTTAACTTATCTGTTACATTCCTCGTTTATTTTATTTAACACTACACGATGTCATGCTGAACACATCCTACTTATAAGTCTCATGATCGATGTGAATAATCCTATTGAATTTATAAATAAGCCAAAGGGTAGTAATAATTTGACAATTTCCATATTGATTCAACATGCACAATTCTATAAATAAATACATAAAATGCATACAAAATGGTAAGTAACAATTTGACAATTTTCAGAAAATCCGTACTTGTTGTTGTGGGGTAGTTCACTCCTGCTTCTATGTTACTTCTTACTTCTGTATTCAAATCTAGACCATATAATACGGTTTAAAATTAATATTTGTATATATATCGCTTCCTATTTATAACTGACGGTCATTAACTATATAATCCGATTGTCAAATCATGATATGAACTGAATATAATTATTAGTATATAATACGGTCAGTAAGTATAAAATCAGAATTTGTTTTCCAAGAAGGCATCCGATTAGCTTGTTGATAATTTTCTAAAATATACATTCTTGCAACAAAAATAATTTTAGGGTTATCCGTGAAAAATTACAGTCAATAAAATAATACAATATTTAATAAAAATAGTTTTAGGGTTATCGGCGCATAAATTTTTAGGGTTATCGGTAAAAAATTACCATCAATAAAATAATACAATCTTTATAATCAAAATAGTTTTAGGATTATCAGTGAATAAACTCTCAGAGTCTTAGTGAAAATTTTCCATATAATAAACTAATAACAAAACTTTATGACTTCATTCATATTATTTGAATTGATTTAAGATTCGGTGGGACTTTGGTCACCATTCAAAGCTAATTGGATTTATAAGATCCAAAGATATATTGGATTTTCATTTAAAAAACCTGGGTCTTCTATACAACGAATTTATGAAGGAAATAGGAATAAACAAATGTAGTGGTTTTTTCTTCTTCTTATAACTCTATGAAGAAGGCGGTGAACGAGAGATACGGTTATTCTATTTATCTGTGGGAATCGAGTAGCTCCAAGAGAAGCTAATTGAAGCAATTATTTTAATTATTTTAATTATTTTAATTATTTTAATTTCAGTAATTAATTACCATGAAAAGGATTTTTGACTCTCGAAACATATACTTGATAAATTTCCGAATGCATACTAATTTATACGGATATTTTTTTTATACCACTCAGAAAATTCGTTTTAAATTAAAAACCACTCAATGCCACTTTCCTACAAAAATACCACCCCCGCACAACCCTTGTGCGCACCCGACTGAACTGGATCCACAAAGCCTTGTGCGCACCCAATCCCGACAAGACTGGATCCGCACAACTCTTGTGTGCACCCGATCCAGCCAAAACTGGATCCGCGCAACCCTTATGCGCACCCGATCCGGATCCGCGCAGTGCTTGTGCGCACCCACGGGTTCGCACAGCTGTTTGGCGCACCCAAAAAAAATATAAAAAAGGGATTTCTGAAAACTGTGTTAATTCTACAACACTGCGAAGGAGCAGAGAGCATAAGCGACAACAGAGTGGTAAACTTTAGTTCTTTATTTTTTTTTAAATGATTTATTTTACATTATTTTTAAAATTAACATTAAATTTATTAATTGATAGGTTTGTTCAATTATGATTGGAATTGCTTGTTATTTTGGTGGTAAAGTTTTAAACGGACCAAATGATACTTATTACAGTACTCAACCTTCAAAAATGTTCAATATCATGCCAGATTTAGATTTTAGAGGTATAACTAGAGAAGTGTACCAGCAAGTTGGTATTGATCCGAATTATTATGAACTGGTAATTTGCACAAGGATCAATATTGGTCAAGGCAACAAAATCTGGTTCCAACAGCTACTGGTACAAGATGATAATAGCTGGAGGTTGTATACCCAAATGACAATGAATTTGACCACTCCTTTCAAGTTCCTAGAGTTATATGTTGTAGCTAACCCTAGACAGAACCCCAGACGTAACCCAAACCAAAACACCAGAACTATGCCGCAAATGACCAAGGGTCGAGTTCGTGAGCAATCTGTGACGGGTCCTGTTCGGGCCCTAACTTTAGAGAGTGCTAGTCGATCCTCATCTGCAGGGGCTGGACCTAGTCGTTCCCAACCAGACCGGGGACGTCCTCGGGTTCCATCTACTAGTTCTAGCTGGGCCGAAACTGATGGGAATCGATCTCCAACCCCGAAACCGCTTTATTATGCTGAAAATATAGATGAAGATCCTGAAGAGCGGGAGGCAGAGAAAAATTGGGATGCCAGTGACAGCGGTGGGGCAACTGATTTTAGTGATGTGGATACCAATTTTCCTGTACTTGGTAGACGACAGTGGCAGGTGTCGGGTGGTGCATCAGGACACCCGTTCGAGCAATTTCATGACACATCGGGGTTTGAAGAAGCTGACAGCTCTTTTTTTGTAACTTCTGAGGTGTGTTTTTAATTTTGAATTAATTAAAAAAACATTTATTTATATTTGTTAATTTTTTAATTTTTTAAATAGGGTGAAAAACAACATGAATTTGTCTGAGGGAATGACGTACTACAGCAAAAAGCAAATGCAAAAAAAATTTACTATTGGCATATAAAGAAAAATATCGAGGTGAATCAGACACACAGTGACACAAAAAGGTTGAGGTATAAGTGCAAGAGCGACCGTTGCTAGTGGGGGATGGCTGCGAGAGCTACAGGTTTTGGTAATGACTGGGCGGTCACGAAATATAAGGGACCTCACACATGCCACGCTGATGCATCAAGGTCAGAGCATGCGCAGTTGACGTCCGCAATGGTCGCCAATTGCATAAAGTTGTCATTACGAAAAAATGCTGATATTAGTATTAGCACTATCAGTGATCTGGTTGCTGAAAGGTACGAGGACATCGTCCCTAAGTACAACAAATTGTGGCGTGGTAGGGAGTTAGCCATTGCTCAGTCATTTGGTAGTTGGGAGGGGTCTTACGGGCTTCTTATCCCTTTGTTGGATGCAATCAAAAGGGCAAATCTGTCACACCCCGGTGCCCCACGGCGTGCGACAGGTGCTCCTGCCGTAGGCATACGGTTGCCCGTATACCCACTAGGCAATTACGATATGATAAAAAGTAAAACATAACACGCAAATAAAACAAACAAATAACATATAAAGATCTCAAATCCCAACTGGTCAGGTCACAGTATACAAAACCCGTATCTCGATGGATACGCATCACACAATGACATAGAGAATATATATATATACAACCAAAACATAACTATATACATAATCTCTAATGTCACCATACCAGACGAGCTATACAGCGGTGAAACCAAGGCCTACCGACCTCGTGCCTCTCTCGGATCCGCCAAACCGGAACCTGAAAATTTTACCCAAAAAGGGGATGAGAATTGAATTCTCAGTGCGATAATTGCCACAAAAGAATCCCTGGACTTGCAATCACAAATTATATTCAAAATGAAACACAAATAAAGTTCATATCAATTTATAATCATTTGTAAAAATGAATGAATGCATAAATCCGACAACATATATATATCCAAATGAAATCACAATTCAGGAATTGCCAAGATGAAATTCAATCACACAATATCCGGTTCACTCGGTTTAGAATATCGGGTAGTAACTACGGATGTTCCACCGTCTGGACCTTAATTCGTTCCCTCTCATCCGTAGGGTTACGACACCTACGAGGCGGCTGCGCCGGGTAAAACCTTTTCCTCATGACACCCATCCGTAGTTACGGGCCTAACCATTTAATTAAAAGTCTGGTTTCAATTCACATCCAGAAAATCCATATAAAGCCAATTGACTATCCAAACGCATTACCCCCTGGGAAATGCCTCCGATACACAAGTCACATAATCACAATCGTAATACAAGTCACTTACCCCTCGTCCCAACCGGCCTGGAAACCGCCGAGGGCCGACGATCTAAAGCTTTAGAACACCGGGCGTCAAAGTCCCTGCGAGACTCGACAAATCCGGTTTCACCCCCGGGTGACGTCATCACGGTGGATGACAATAATACCTTATCCACCAACCGATGGTGATATAAAGCACGGTGACTTTAATTCCAAAATCGGATCATTTAGATCAACACAATTTATAACCATACCGATGCAAGTCAATCGGATAAAACAATTCGAGTTTCACCTTATTTGGGCAATGCAATGCACATGCAACACAATCCGATGTTTCAATTCAATCAATAATCAACATGTCAATCGAAACACGGTTTAATTCGAATATAAAATATCAAACAAGTCCGGAAATCCCGCTTGAGTATGATGATCGTTAATAGATTCTAAAATCTGGACTTCCTACACGGTCGAGTCATAATCCACACGGACCGTGTCGCACCCTACTCGACTCCTACGCGGCGCCGCACGCCGGACACCTTACCAAGTCTATTTAAAAGATACGCATAATCGTTATTTAACACTTGTATAAATGGTGTATAACTAAGGCTAGTGCGATTACGGTTCGGTACTCGTTCGATTTGGCTTAACCATACTCAACTAACCATTTCGGATTACCGGGTTGCAGCCGTAATGGGTCCGATTGTGGCCCGTAACAAGTAAGAAAACCCTAATTCATTTGGTTTCGATTGACGGTCGACGCTCAATTCGGTTAATCGGGGTTACTTACGTATCACATTTCAAGGTATATGAAGCTATACGAGTATTCGACATAATTCATAATTCAAGTTTTAATACCAAAACCCTAATTCCAAATTCAAAGTCCAAAGGGTAGTTTAATCCAATAATACGAATCGAACGGTTTTAACGAATTATAACTCGATCAATTCTAATCAAATTTGAATTTCACAAATAATCATCCCAAATTCCATACCAAACCTTAAATCATGATTCCCACTTTAAAAGAATATCTATTCAATTCAACCCAATTCAATATACTAATCGAGTTATAATCGTTCGATTTACACCGATCGAAATTCAACGAAAATCACAACAAATCGACTATTGGGTTTTGCTAATTGAAAGGAGAATATACCAATTTGAAGCTTTAGAATCGATCAAGGATCGTCATTCCGCTCGAATCTCAAGTTTGACAAGTTCGATCGGTTTCACGCTTAATTTCTCTCTCTCTCTTTTTTCCTTTTGCTCGGCACCCACCCCACACTCACGGCCGGGAGAATGAAATTGAAAGAGAGAGGAAGGGATTTTCTAGGTTAAATTTGGATTTTTGCTAATTAGTCCTCCAGTTTTTATTATTACACAAGGGCTTAAATTATGCACATATAACCTTATATATATTTTTAATGCATATAAACCTTTTAATATAATTGATTTTATATAAGAATGTTACAAAATCTGGGAACCCAATATAAATTTGTTTCAAAGCGAACCAAAAGAGATGGGTACTGGTATTTCATGAGATTAGCATGGGCTTGGGAGCTATGTATTGAAGCAGCGAGTTACCTCAGACCAGTCATTAGCATCGATGCTTGTTTCCTATCAGGTAGATATAATGGTAAATTGTTGATTGTAACCGGATATGATGCGGAGAACCAGTTAATCCCGCTAGCTTTTGGGCTGGTAGAGAGTGATCATTTTGAAAATTAGAGGTGGTTTATGAAGTGGGTGAGGCAGGTTGTAATTGGTCCAAATAGATTCATGTGTGTCATATCTGACCGGGCCATGGGCATAAAAAAGGTGTTCATACAGGATGATCTGGGTTGGTCTCGAGGAGAACGGGGAGTGTGTTCACCTGGCATCGCTCTCAACATGTGTTTGAGAATTTTGGTAAACACTCCAAGGATAAAGTTGCTGCCAATTTTTTCAAAATCTTGGTGAAAAAGAAGAAACCAAGAAGAATGGTAGAAGGCCTCGATGCAATCGGAAGGAGAAATCCCGAATGGCTGAAATACTTAGATACATGTGGAAAGTACAATCCTGATGACGAGGCAGAATTGTCTAAGCCATGGAAGGTGTATGAAGCTATGAATAATGGGGCTCATTGGGAAATCATGACTAGCAACGGTTCTGAATCGCTCAACAATGTCTTCAAAACTTTCCGAAGGTTTGTGTTTTATAATCAATGAAAATTTTATTATTTATTGACGGTTTTATGTTTCTTAATTTAATAGTATGTTGTAATTTTCGCAGGCTACCAGTTACCACAATTGTTGAGGAGACATTTGCCAAGTGTGTCGACTGGTTTGTTGAAAGAAGAGAATATGCGGTGGAATTACAATTGCATGGTCAACTTTTTTTCACTCGTGTCCATGAAAAGATGGATAAGCACATTCGCAAGACCCAAAAAATGAGCGCGATCACATTTGGCCATAACGAGTGGCAGGTGACCTCCCATGGTGAGAAAATCGCATATGACATGCAAAGAGACAACTTGTCACAAATGGAGCGAGACGCCACATACAGAGTCATACTTCACGACAACAATCGCATGGAATGCACCTGCCAAAAGCTGCAGCTAAGTGGAATACCATGTATTCATGTGATGTCTGTGTGTCGTTTAAGGTACCAATCTCTGATGATAATTTCATAACTATTGCATAATAATTTGATAAGATTGACATAATTTGTGTAAAATTGTATTAACTTCGATCCAAATATTTTCGTAAATTACTACTACAACATTGATCAATTAATCGCCACATGGAGTGGTCAATTCCACGTGTATGACAATTAAAGGCCCGATCTTAGTTCCGGAACGGAGAATGATTAAATTGGGCAGGAGGCGACATAATCGGATCCGAATGTGGATGGATATACTGGAAGGAAGACCAGCAGGTAACCAGCCCAACAGAGAAACCCTGGAAAGGAATGCAAGAACGAGAAGGAATGCACGGGGCAATACTCAATAAGGATGTTTGAATGTGATATTTGTATTATTTATGATGTTTGTATGTTGTATTAGTTATTAGCTGAATGAGATTAGACAATATTATGATGTTTGTATGTTGGATTATTTATGACCTTATTTATTAGCTTATGTTTAGGTTATTTATTAGCTAAATAAAATAAGTCTCAAAATGAAATAACAACATAAAATATGCATAACAGTCCCAAATAAAATATGCATAACAGTGACAAACATAAAATCTAAATAAAAGTTCCAACACAAAATAATTACCCTGTACTGTTGGGCTGAGGCGCGGACCCGGGTAGGATAAAATCGGGTGCGTAAGGGGATCTTCTAGCGCTAGGGGGGGTGCGCACAACCCTTGTGCGGATCCGATCCATGCGCCAAATTGCTGCACGCACCCGGTGCGCTAATTCTTCCGTGGACCCGACTTCAGGTGCGTCAAACCCTTGTGCGTGCCCGTATTTCGAGTGCGCACAAGCCTTGTGCGGGGGTGGTGTTTTTGTAGGAAACTGTCGATGGGTGGCTTTTAATTTAAAACAATTTTTCTGAGTGGTAAAAAAAAAATCTGCTAATTTATATAAGTGCTATTTTGGAGTTACTAATTTATATTTAGGGTATCAATAAATCAATCGGTTGGTTTATACATATACATACCAGTAAATATATGCTATATATATATTTTACGAATACAGTCGGACTATATCATTTCGATTCCATGAGGTTAGTTTTGAGTTATTTATTAAAGAAATCTATTTAACGAAAGAAGCAAAAAGAATACATATAATTATCAACATCGTATCTTAATTTAGTATTTTAATTTACGTGGCATTACAAAAATTCGAAATTGAGTTCGTGAGAAATTTGATTCGAAATTAATTCAAACCAAACTTAGTTTAAAATTAATTCAAATCAAACTCAAACTAGAGTAAATTCGATTCGGTTCGATTTGTTTGCAGCCCTACTATATGTCCTCAATTTTTTTTTTAATTCTTAATATTTTCATATAAACATGAGAAATGGAAAGTGTTCAATTTTATAGAAAACAAAAATGTTCAATCTTACACTATGTCCTAAATTTTTTTTCACCAACCCCATAGGCTAAAATGAAAATTTATAATAAACATAGGGTCTTAATTATTTATTGTTTTATTTATTATGTGCTTCGGATAAAAAATACAAATTTTTTTTAACAATATATTGTATTAAAATCATAACTAAAATTCTAAAAGAAAAAATTGCTTGTTTTTTTAATTTTTTTGTAATTAGAGGTTTTGCCCCAAATAAAATAACAAAATGATTTCTAATGTACCACATTATTCCTTCGAATAGTCTGCAATAATTTTAAATTATTTTAGAATCTCTATGTCCAAAAAATATTTACAAGTGTATTAATATATACGCATCATGTGTCATGGAAATATGAATGACTTGTTTTTTTTTTTCACATCATTTAATCCATGAAGATTATTTTTTTTATTCATGCTGTAACATACAAATAAATGTAATCCTCTGTACCTCATATTTGGTATTAAACATTCAAAATTATGCTATTTTACTATTATATAATATCCAAACTAATGTACATTCAAAAATATTTTTCATTTTTGTTTGCTATAAAATTGAGGACATAGTGTAAAATTGAACATTTTTGTTTGCTATAAAATGGAACACTTTTTATTTTCTATTTTTAAATGAAAATATTAAAAAAAACTGAGGACATAGTGTAAGATTAAATATTTTTGTTTTCTATAAAATTGAACTTTTTTCATTTTATATTTTAATTTAGATGAAAATATTAAGATTCTAATTTTTTATTTTATTTTAAGGTTAATTTTATTAATTTTTCGGATTATTAATAAAAAATCGGACCTCTAGAAGACAATATATGACCGGTGTATTGTGTGTAGGGGTGGTAAAAAAGCTCGTAGCTCGTGGCTCGATCGTGACTTGGATCTGGCTCGTTCGCTAACAGCTCACTCTTTACTGGACCGAGCTGTTAACGAGTCAGCTTGCTACTAGCTAGGTCCAGAATTAAAGAGTTTGAGTTGGGGCCTAGGCAGCTCGCCAGCTCGGCTAGGCATCAATTTATGAATTTGTATGAATTTGTGTGCATTATATATTGTCAAACTCGGTCCAGCTTGGTCCAGCTCAGTCCAATTCGGTCCGAAAAGATTTGTAAATTTATTTTCTTCTTAAAACAAGGTCCAGCTAGACCCAGTGAGCCAGCTCGTCAACTCATGAGCTAGCTTGGGTTAGCTCGTCACGAGTTTGGACTGAGGTTTTAGCTTGGAAGTCCTAGGTCCAGCTCGCTCGGTTTAGAATTTACAGGCTGGGCCTTAGCTAAGGCCCAGCTCGGCCCGAGCCAGCTCATTTACACCCCTAATTGTGTGAATTTTTTTTCTCGTTTTATCACTCCATTAGTTGCATGGGAGCCCAATTACCTTAGCTCTATTTTGGGCCTAGAAACAATTCATCAATGGATATATATTTGTTGGTAGACAACAATTCATCAATGGATCATGTGTACCATCCAAGTAAATCAGCTAAAATTAATTACCACAAGCTGGGAGTACAAGTAAAAGAAGCTCAAGTGACAATAAACTGTACATAATTTCTGATTTAGTTTTTTTGTGACAACTCTTAACACCACCTTTAAAATTTGGATCTCCTTGTTCACCAATCTATACGATCTGCTGTCATTTTCATATATTATATTTATTCATCTGTTTATCCAATTACAAATGTATAGCATATTAATGTCCAACCATAATTTTAGCGAGGAAAAGATAATTGAAAAGTATTTTATTTACTAATATACAATACATTAACCAGTTCAAAGTCACCTTTGAAAAAAAAAAATACAATGGTGGAGTAAAATCAGCAAGGAGGCTTGTCGGCAGGTGGAGGAAGTATTTTTGCCTCATCACTATTACCATTCCTTGTTATAAACACAACTTCCATTCCCCAGATTGAGTGTGATTCATAGTGACAGTGCATGTACCAAACTCCTAATTTAACAATTAAAATCTTGTCTCCTTGGTTTGCGAATGGTCAGCGGCATTCCAAGATATGAAACCGGCAAATCAGTTCGGGTACATCCCATTACAGCACTCACCATCAATGTCTCAGCTTGGTTTAGATTAATCGGATAAAACGAGCTTTTGGCAAAATTAATTTGCAAACCCGAAATATTAGAGAATAAGCGAAGAACCAACTTTAGAGTGATCAATGTAGGCAAGTCAGAATGTGCAATAACAGCAGTATCATCCGCATACTGAAATGCAAGAATGGGAGCTGCAAGTTTTCGTGAAAGCTGCCTATCCAATGTTTCATTCACCCTACTAAACATACGCTGCAACACATCTACTGCAATCAAGAATAGCATAGGAGAAAGCGGATCCCCTTGGCGAAGGCCTCGCTTATGTGTAAAATAATCGGATACTTCACCATTAATGATAACTCTAGAAGTAGAAGTTTCCAACAGCATTTTAATCCACCTCACCCATTTTGTCGGAAAACCCCTCACTTGCAAAACATGGAGCAAAAATTTCCAATTGATAGAATCAAATGCCACTAGTGAAAAATGTGACATCAGTATCGGTACATCAGTGTCGGGTATAGGTAACAAGTGATACTGATTGTCTTCTGAAACGGGTAAAATTAAAGTCCGTTACTAAAAGTTACAATCAGGGACGGTCGTTTATAAACAACCGTTACTGATAATGTCTGAACAATCAGTAACGGTCGTTTATAAAAGACCGTCCCTGATTGTTACTTTTAGTAATGGTTGTTTATAAAGGACCGTTACTGATACTATCAGTAACGGTCGTTTATAAATGACCGTTCCTGATTGTTTTAATTAAGAACGGTTATTTATATAACCGACCCTAAAACCTTAAAATTTTTATTTCACGCACTTTAAAATTTTCATTAGGGTTCCTTTTTCTCAGTTCGCGCCTGTGTCCTCTCTCATTTTCATTTCACCGCTCACTAGGTTCGCGCCTCTCTCATTTCGCCGCTCTCTCTCTCCTCTGCTCACTAGGCAACTCGGCCCCTCCCTCTCGCAACCACAGGTGAGGCTTCTCACCCCCTCCCTCTCGCGAACATAGGCGCCGTCTCCCACCTCCTCGCAGATCTCACTATCCTTTTATCTCTGACTGAACCGAGATCCTCCTCTGTCGCTCTCTCTCTCGCGCTCTCAGTCACCCTCTCAACTCGCCCTCGCTTAATCTCTCAGCTCCGAGTAAAGCTCCGATTTTAAATATGTTGCGATAAATTGGTTTCAGGTGCGCGTCTTCTCTCTTGCTCAGGTGCGTTCTCTCTTTCTCTCTCTCAGTTGCTTCTGTCGCTCAGGTGTGGTAAATTGATGCTGTTGTATCACTGGTACTGTGTTATTTTGTGGGTTTTGCGTGATTGGTACCTGGATCTGGTACTGGTACTGGCCGGTACCAGTATCTACAATGTTCATTTCATTTAATTAGACCTTATCTTCATCAGGTGTTACAAATATCTGAGATGAGCATGTAGTATGGTGAGAAAGAACATATATTAGTTGTGATCTAGCAATTAACCTGACTGGTATGGTATCATACCCGCTACAAATTTACTGTTAAATTTGATTGAGTAATTAATTGTTCTAGTAATTAACCTGTAGTATTATTTCGACATAAAAATGATAGGCAAGTAGGCAACACCATTTCTCTAGATGGAGATAAAGGAAAAGGGTATCTGGGCACTTCCAAATGATATTTGTGAGGGAGTTTAGGTGATGTTATCTATACTTAGAGGAACAACATGAACCAGAGGTTGTTTCTTGTATTTTAGATTTTTGAGAATGATGCATATTTTTATGAGGTTCAATAAGGGACACAAGATTTTCTTTGGCTCATTTAATTAGTTAAATTTTCTGAAAATGCTACAGCTAGCTTGCACCTTGACTTTTGAAGCAATACATGCTGCCTCATGCGAAACTGTTATCAACCATCCAAATCAATACTTTGTTGAGAGCAGAAATTTTTTCCAGAGCAAGGTAAACTTTACTCTTTTGTCGAAAAAAAAAATGCATTTGCTCTGTTGTATACTTCAATTCTAAAGTTGTTGTTTGGCATGAGACAATTTGTGCCAGCAGTTTCAGTTGTTTTGTTTATTCTTTGGGTGAAGATACTTATTAGAATGCTAACAATTTTCATTGATCAATAGGGGTGCTATGTAATCATTAACATACATGTTCGCACAAAAGTGTACTACAAAGTTTCAGTACAGCAAGCTGTACCTTTTAAACCTCGATTCTACTTCGATTCGGAGGAAAATTCTTAATTTGATTTAACAGTTCAATAACTTAACTAGATTTCTACTCATTATTTTAAGACAAGAAGTGTTCGGGGGTTTAAGTTGGTTGAAATTTTGTTTAACAATATTATAAGGTTGCAAATAAACTAGCTGAATTCAAAACTAATTTAAAACAAGCGTTTTGGTTTCGATTTCATCTTTGTATTCGTACACGACCCATGTCACACGGCCCGTGTAGTATCCTACACGGTCCGTGTCGAACTGCAGTTGTCCGGTTTTTGTGATACGTGTAGGATGAACCGACCATACCCGATGTTTCTAAACCTCAACTCTCGTTTGTTGGCTGAATAAACTCGATAATGGAAATACAATTCAATCCTCTTAGGTTCTAACCTAAACTCTTCGTTGGTTTGAATGGCCTAAGTTACTTGTTTGGTTTACTAAAGTATTCAACATCTCGATTCTGAAAAGTTCCCTCTCCTCTAATTGTTGGTTCTCGACTTACCTCAAATACTTTGTTGAAAGATCAAATTGGACGCACCTTGTTAGACGTGGCCTAGCCTAATGGTAATAACCAAATGATAATCAAACAACGCAGTAAGCAATTAAAATCATACACAAACAAGCAAACACGAAATATCACGCATAATCAAACAACTAGCAAGTAAACAAAGTATTCGACTACATCATGTTCCCAAGAAACTAAAAATCTACTCAAACATAGTTCTCAAAACAGAAAAACAAATAAAAGATAAACAATTCATGACAAAACCGAAAATACAGAAGATTCGTCAATTCTCTCGATTTCCTCCTCTCTACTTGTCTCCAAGTTAGTTGTTGTCGAACTCTCTTAGAAATTGGTCTGTATGATTGTCCCCCGTTGTCCGTTGATGCCTTTCGCCTTTTTTACTCCATAACCGTCCATCTTTAATTAGGCAATAATCGTAAATTTAGATTAACAATTTGTGTGACGGTCCGTGTGAGAGTGTCGTGTGTGTGTGTAGGAGTCCATTTCCTTTCGCCCTTTCTTCGCCCGTTTCCTACAATAAAATACCTATTCTATAGATAATCAATGTAATAAACACGATTTTACGTTTTGGACACAGGTTTTGGTACAATATTTGGTCGGAAATGTAGCTAAAATAACAAGATATCAATACATACACAAGTGCGCTTTTCATTTTTATTTAAAAGATACTATGCAACATTTGTACTTGTATTTATAAAGGTTTTGAAAACAACGATTTTAAAATGGTGATTCACTTTGTTTCAGAGCTCGGCCGTAGTGACACATCAGGAGGCAGCCGAAGTAGTACCTGGTTAGACATTGCTGCCTTTTGAGTTTATTAATTTACTTTAGGTGAGAGTAGGGAGGATGTAGAGTTCACAAACTCAGGACTTGAGAGTATTAATAGGCCACATGAAGGTTTTAGTGATTGTGAATTAGTTAATGTAATTTGTATTATGAAAATGTGATATTATTATTGTGTTATTTAGTGAAATTTAAATGTAAATGTGGAATTAATATGTAAATTTCTATCACTAAATGTGATATTTGAATTAGCGATACACTGCAATTTTTTAATACCTACATTTTGCAAAAAAAAAAAAGTAGCTGCTACAGTATCTGTCCTTGAACAGTAACGGTCATTTATTAAATAGCCGTCCTTGAAAGTACTTTCAGTAACAGTCGTTTATTAACGACCGTCCTTGAAAGTACTTTTAGTAACGGTCTTTTATAAACGACCGTTACTGAAAGTGACTATCAGTAACGGTCATTTAAACGACCGTTCTTGATTGTTAAATCTGTAACGGTCATTTAACCGTTACTAATTATGCATACTATCAGTATCGCCTGGGTCAGTATCGCCTCTAAGTCCGTCCCTGATGTGCATAAACGACCGTCCCTGATACCTGTTTTTCCACTAGTGTGCTTTCGCAAAATCAATCTTGAAAAAAGCTGCTGATTGGCGGGTTTGAGATACATGTTGTAAAATTTCTCAAACCACCAGAAAATTTTCAGAGATTTGGCGACCTTTAATGAAAGCAGATTGATTAACCGAAATGAGTTGAGAAAGGTGACCTGAGAGCCTTGTAGCAAGAAGCTTGGAGATGATTTTAGGGATCAAACTGATTATGCTAATTGGTAGAAAATCCTTCAATTCAACAGCTTTCGGTTTTTTAGGAATCATCACAATGTTGCCAGTGTTTAGGGGCGTGAGATCAATATTTTCATGGCAAAAATCCTGCAGCAGATTGAATATATCATGCTTTATTTCGACCCAGTAAGTTTTTGCAAACTCACTCGGTAGCCCATCTGGCCCCAAAGCACGATTATTCGCTAAATGGAATACTGTTTCCTCAATCTCAATTTCTGAAAATGGGTTTTGCAATGTCTCAAGAATCGGCCCATCTCCATAGAGAGCTCTTGGATCAAAGTCTACCACAGGGACCTGTACCAAGGATTGCCCGCATATGATTGCGAAATAAAGAACGAATTTGACCGGCATCTATTATTTGTTGTCCATCCACTTGAAGCACCTGAACAGTATTCACTCGGTACCTAGAAGAGGCATAACTGTGGAAAAACTTGGTGTTGTTGTCACCCTCAGCAAGCCACCTACATCTCGACCTTTGCTGCCACCGGCGTTCAATTTGAGTTGCCAAACAGTATGCCCTTTCTCTACACCACTGTCTCATAGAGAACTCCTCTTGTACCAGCGGCCTACTTTCTTCTATCTGGTCCAGGATTAAAATGCATTCTTTGAGCGAAATCAACTCCCTGGCATCATGTGAGTGTGTCTGCGTATGCCATAAACGGAGCTGCTGGTGCATTGATTCAATTTTATGGTTGAGACAGTGCACTTGGGAGGCTCCATGTTCCTGAGAACTTCTCCACACCTTGCTTACCACATCCTTGACCTGCTGAAAATGAAGCCAGAAATTTTCAAATTTGTGAGGTTTACAGCTGGTATGAGGTTGCTTACATATGAGGAGTAAAGGTGCATGATCGGATACGATGACCTCCAAGGCAGAGAGAGAGATAGAGGGAAAATTGCTACTCCTATCCACTGTGACAAAGGCTCGATCAATCTTTGACAGTGAAGGTGCAACCCTTTTATTACTCCAAGTAAATTGCCTATTATTAAATGGCACATCCACAAGCTCCATATCAGAGATGAGGTCATTGAATGCGCTCAACAGCCCTAAGCTTCGCATATCTCCTGTTCGATCCACTAACCATTGCACCATGTTAAAATTGCCAATTAGTATCCAAGGAAAGGAGACATGATCAGCTAATCGCCTTATTTCTTGAATGAAAGATAGTTTCTCCTCATCCCTACTCGGCCCATAAACATTCGTAACTATGAATCTCTTCCCAGATTTTACTTGAAGCAATAACACCGAAATAGCATGCTTTGAGGCCCAAGAAGAAATTTGACAGTAACTTCTTTTCTAGGCGATAAGGATTCCACCGGAGGAACCAATGGCATCAATATATCCACACTGCTTATCAAAAAAAGTCGGAAGCACAGTGGACACATGACAAAACTCCAAACTCCGTAACTTGGTTTCTTGTAGACACACAATATCACATCGAGAGGATTTGATAACATTTTGTACAACTAGACACTTCTCCACATTACCCAAACCCTGACAATTCCAGAATAAAATTTTTAATTTTTTGTACGACATTAAAACAGAAAATTCACAACTGGAACACACCACTTCATCCTAGGGAACATTGCTGACCCCTACTCCACATCGGAGCTACTCACTTCCTCTGATTGTGATTCGAAATGTTCCTGTATCTTTTCAATTTCCTCAGACCGCCATTGAATCTTTGCTCTCTCTACATTGTCCGCTGCTAGAGCCGAAGCCACCTGCTCCAACTCAAAGCCAGAAACCTCAGCAATTCGTGAGCAGTGTTCAAAATTAACACGAATTTCAATTAATCCTTCTTTGGTAGTTAATTCGGCCTTGGGCTGAGGTTTGTTGCTGTTGACTTTCTTCTTACGGGCCAATTCCCTTTTTGTCCATCTTTGTTTAGTGGACTCCTGGAGAAGCAATTTCTTTTCTTGTCTAGTGGGCTTATATTTTTTCAGCCCATGAGTATCCTCCTCTTTTAAATTTTGCTCCAGTCTTAAACAGCTGTCACCCTCTTTATTTCGCTGCAGTAATCTAGGAATGATTGTCGAACCTTCCCCAATGATTAGATTTATTTTCTCTTTTGGAGAAACTGCAGTTATGGGGATTGATTGCACCATAACGTTAAAAACAGGGCCCTCAAGCGTAGATTGTCTTGGGTCCTGTGGAGTGGCTATGTGTGTAGCGAGCTCTGTATCCTCGCCATTATAATCCACCACATCATTGATTTCAGCACTACCATGCACCTCTTGAAAATATGGAGAAAAATTCACCTCGATATGAGCTTCTCTATCAGTTACAATATCCAGATCCTCTACGGCCTTCCCACTACTCTATTGTGTAACACCGATTAAGATTGGATTATCTGTGGCCGACTCATGTGAATCATGTACGGCACCTTCGTTTTCCGGAGACTGCACCATTGTCCGAGCACCTCGTAACACCGCCTGAACACCAGCTGGGAGCACCTCAAATTGGATCCCTTGACAGAGCTCTTCTAGTACCCTTCTCGACCCAATGAAATGGTCATCACTCAGAGGAATTGTTGCTGGTGGCAGATAGAATTGTTCTTTGGGCTGAGGAAGATCTTCTGGCATTATAATGTCACCTTGCACACACTTCCTGGTTATGACCTCCACAGGGAACTCTAATCCACCCACACATAAGGCTAGCTGTTGTGGAATCAATGATAAGCTAGACGTAGCCACCACAACCGTCCAACACGCAATATCTCCTTCCATGGTTTGTTCGATAGTTCCAAGGTAAGAACCAATCATGCTTGCTGCTCGAATGACATACTGCTCTCTAAACAAATGTAGTGGAATGCCCAAGAGATCAATCATCACCTTGTACCTCGGTACCACCACCGCGGCATCATCTAAAGGACTCCACAAACTAAAAGAAAATCCCTCCTCCCATACTGCCGATGGAATTTCCTTTATAAATTGAACTGGATAGCATATCTCGATCCAGACATAACACCTACCGAGATATCAGATTCTCTAACCAACCCCGATGATGCGGCATACCTCGCTACTTGTTCAATACTCAGCTTTACCTCCAATGCCGGGTTGTACATGATAACCGTATTCTCTAATTTTGCCTTCTCCTCAAAAATACCTGTCAGCTCTTTCTATAAAGCAAACCACCTTCACCGGCCTATCACTTGGGAGAGCAACAAGGGGCAGGGAGTCTTGAAGAAGGTCTTCAAAGCCTGGTTCTCTAGGTTTAACACACTGCGTGGCAGTGGCATGCTGCCTCAGAACTGGAACCGGTTTGGTGGGATTGGTTTTGCAAATATTGCCCGTGTGACCCTGTCCCCAACAACGGCCACATCGTTTTGGGTTCTTGCAGCGAGCAGCACCATGTCCCATGCTACAACACTGGAAACATCGTCCCTTCCACTCCGGGTAGCGAGGCAACAGAGGGAATCTTAGTTGTACGACACCATGTCTGGAAACGTAATAACCTCCATTTGTAGTTGTGGACGTCAGAGGTTGTTTTTCTAAGGTGTCGGTATTGGTAGGGGTTTTAGGGATTGGTTGGGAAGAAGAAAAGGGTCCGTTACGTACAACCTCAGCGTAGGAGGAGTAAGGTTTGATGGTGGAGGGTTTGTTGTGGGTGGTTGGGAGAGGTTTTGGCTGCCGTCGAGTCACCACCTGCCATTCGCCTGGATTTGCCTTCCTTGTCGCCTGGAGCGTCGCCAGCTCTATCTCTTTCATCAAAAAACAAAAAAAAATAATAATCAAAACTTCTAGAACGATAGCAAAAATTTGAAAAAAAAAATTAAAAACATCTAGAAGAGAAAAAGTACACAAGTTAGCAATTTTTTAAGTAAAACAAGTACAGTTAGTGGACAGTTAACTGTCATTAACTGTCAAAGTATAATAGGTTTGAAAGTACAAAGTATAAAGATGTTGGAAGTTGAAAGTTGTTAATTTTTTAAAAATTTATCGTATCTTTTACATCATTCGATATTGTTTGTTACAGTATTATGTTATATTGTTACAATATTCCCGCCAAGCAAATGACAGTTGGTTTGGGTAAAAAGTGGGTACAAATTTTTGGGTACAATTAGAAGGATCCTATATATATATATGCTATATATATATTATACGAATACAGTCGGACTATATCATTTCGATTCCATGAGGTTAGTTTTAAGTTATTTATTAAAGAAATCTATTTAACGAAAGAAGCAAAAATAATACATATAATTATCAACATCGTATCTTAATTTAGTATTTTAATTTACGTGGCATTACAAAAATTTGAAATTGAGTTTGCGAAAAATTCGATTCGAAATTAATTCAAACCAAACTTAGTTTAAAATTAATTCAAACCAAACTCAAACTAGAGTAAATTCGATTCGGTTCGATTCGTTTGCAGCCCTACTATATGTTCTCAATATTTTTAAGATCTTAATATTTTCATCTAAACATGAGAAATGAAAAGTGTTCAATTTTATAGCAAACAAAAATGTTCAATCATACACTATGTCCTAAATTTTTTTTCACTAACCCCATAAGCTAAAATGAAAACTTATGACAAACATGGGGTCTTAATTATTTATTGTTTTATTTATTATGTGCTTAGGATAAAAAATACAAAAAATATTTTAACAATATATTGTATTAAAATCATAACTAAAATTCTAAAATAAAAAACTACTTATTTTTTAATTTTTTTTTTTTGTAATTAGAGGTTTTGCCCCAAAAAAAATAACAAAATGATTTCTAATGTACCACATTATTCCTTCGAATAGTCTGCAATAATTTTAAATTATTTTAGAATCTCTATGTCCAAAAAATATTTACAAGTGTATTAATATGTGCGCATCATGTGTCATGGAAATATGAATGACTTGGTTTTTTTTTTTCACATCATTTAATCCATGAAGGTTATTTTTTTTATTCATGCTATAACATACAAATAAATGTAATTCTCTGTACCTCATATTTGGTATTAAACAGTCAAAATTATGCTATTTTACTATTATGTAATATCCAAACTAATGTACATTCAAAAATATTTTTCATTTTTGTTTGCTATAAAATTGAGGACATAGTGTAAAATTGAACATTTTTGTTTGCTATAAAATTGAACGCTTTTCATTTTCAATTTTTAAATGAAAATATTAAAAAAAACTGAGGACATAGTGTAAGATTAAATATTTTTGTTTTCTATAAAATTGAACTTTTTTCATTTTATATTTTAATTTAGATGAAAATATTAAGATTCTAATTTTTTTATTTTATTTTAAGGTTAATTTTATTAAATTTTTCGGATTATTAATAAAAAAATCGGACCTCTGAAAGACAATATAATAAGAAATATATGACCAGTGTATTGTGTGTAGGGGTGGTAAAAAAGCTCGTAGCTCGTGGCTCGATCGTGACTCGCATCTGGCTCGTTCGCTAACAGCTCTCTCTTTACTACACTGAGATGCTAACGAGTCAGCTTGCTACTAGCTAGGTCCAGAATTAAAGAGTTTGAGTTGGGGTCTAGCCTGCTCGCCAGCTCGCGAGCTCGCTCGGCTAGGCACCAATTTGTTAATTTGTATGAATTTGTGTGCATTATATATTGTCAAACTCAGTCCAGCTTGGTCCAGCTCAGTCCAACTCTGTCCGAAAAGATTTGTAAAATTTATTTTCTTCTTAAAACAAGGTCCAGCTAGACCCAGTGAGCCAGCTCGTCAACTCTTGAGCTAGCTTGGATTAGCTCGTCACGAGTTTGGGCTGAGGTTTTAGCTTGGAAGTTCTAGGTCCAGCTCGCTCGGTTTAGAATTTAGCTAAGGCCCAGCTCATTTACAGCCCTAATTGTGTGAATTTTTTTTTTCTCGTTTTATCACTCCATTAGTTGCATGGGAGCCCAATTACCTTAGCTCTATTTTGGGCCTAGAAACAATTCATCAATGGATATATATTTGTTGGTAGACAACAATTCATCAATGGATCATGTGTACCATCCAAGTAAATCAGCTAAACTTAATTACCACAAGCTGGGAGTACAAGTAAAAGAAGCTCAAGTGACAATAAACTGTACATAATTTCTGATTTAGTTTTTTTGTGACAACTCTTAACAGAACCTTTAAAATTTGGATCTCCTTGTTCACCAATCTATACGATCTGCTGTGATTTTCATATATTATCTTCATTCATCTGTTTATCCAATTACAAATGTATAGCATATTAAAGTCCAACCATAATTTTAGCGAGGAAAAGATAATTGAAAAGTATTTTATTTACCAATATACAATACATTAACCAGTTCAAAGTCACCTTTGAAAAAAAAAAATACAATGGTCGAGTAAAATCAGCAAGGAGGCTTGTCGGCAGGTGGAGGAAGTATTTTTGCCTCATCACTATTACCATTCTTTGTTATAAACACAACATCCATTCCCCAGATTGAGTGTGATTCATAGTGACAGTGCATGTACCAAACTCCTAATTTAATTGCAAAACCAAAATATGTTGAGGATTAGTGTCCGGAAAAAATCAAAACTACAATTTGTATCAAGAAGTAATCAACTATTTGATTTATTTTGCCGAGCTACTTAATTAGTCCGGATCAACTATCTAATCAAATATTGTTAAACAAGCCGTTCCCATTGTACTCATGTAACACATTTGAATGTCAAATTAAATTAATAAAAAGATTCAATAAAATTTGATATTAAATTAAACTTACCCGGATTATTTGCCCTAAAGCGGATAGTTGCCCAACCATTCGTTGGTACACCCAA
Organism: Carex cristatella; assembly: GCA_024447775.1. Taxonomy (NCBI): domain Eukaryota; kingdom Viridiplantae; phylum Streptophyta; class Magnoliopsida; order Poales; family Cyperaceae; genus Carex; species Carex cristatella. The sequence goes on along the minus strand of JAJHPF010000026.1, from coordinate 71,553 downwards.
AGTGCTCTCATATGGCGGATCGACCAAGTTGTAACTCAGAGGATCTGTTGTGCCGTTGAAGGTGCCGGATCCACTTCCAATGACATAGAAGCTGTGGCCGTGCAAGTGCACTGGATGGTTAACCTGTGTGTCTAATACGTTAGTGTCCTGAAACACAATCTCTACGGTTGAGTTATACTCGAGCACTTTGACTTTTGTTGATTTATCAACAAATTTTAGCTCCACTTGATCTTTGACATCCGTAAAATTGAAGAAGCGCGATGGTTTGTCTGGGAAGTCAGTGGTGTACACACCGGCAATAGAATTGTAATATGCGTCTAGCACATCAAGTTTCGGGTTTTGGAAACTAACATTGTTGAGAGCAGAAGCAAACCTAGTACCGTTTGCACCAGCGCATGAGTTGTTAGGGCACAAGGCTTCATTCACAGATAACGTGATATACATTTTGACATCGGCAGTTTGGGTTATGACAGCTGGGTCATCAGAGTTGGCCAGCGAGCGAAGATGGCTAGTGAATGCGGCTGCTGCACTAGTGTTGTTGGATTTTGGTAAGGAGGTGAAAACCGGTTTTATTGATGGCGCGGAATTATTAGTTTTGTATTCTAGAATAGCTACTGTCACATTGGCATCTCTAGGGGCTGCGGAACTTCCATCAAAGAATAAAGACCCGATGATGTAATAACGGAAGGGGGAAGATGTGTTCTGGTATTGATTGGCCCATAAGAGGAGGTCCATCGTTTGGCCCGGGGTGATCATTATAAATTCATTCACGTAAGGCTTCGTATAGCTAGCATCGGTTCCAACCACCGTTACATTGTGGCCGGAAACCGCAAAAAAGAACTCATTTTCCATGGCTACATTTATTACACGGAGGAGGTACATTTTGCCTTGTTGGACTTGTACCTTAAAAGTGTCTGCAACAAAAAAAAAAAATGAAAGATATATGTAGTTACACCACAATATATTTGAAAAAAATAATAAATTTGGTTGCTAATGTTTGTTTTAATTGATATAGTTACAATCATTGTCAAAGAGAATCTCCATCTTATGAAGCATTAACAGCTAGCATTATCAATAAACAACTTCTTTTACCGGGAGCAAAAAATTACCATTTGATGAGCATGGCATGAAGTCTCCTGGCTGTCCATTGATGGTGTTGGCATCAGACAAATCGATTTGACCGCCAGTCTCAACTGCATTTTGATACACATCTGTTATGCTTTTGTTCCACCACTCTCCTAGAATCAACGTGAATTCTTTATGTGGTTTGCGAAACGGGTAGGTGGTTCCGAGCTTCGGGTAAATAGCAATAGCACCGTGAACAGTAGCACGATCATATTCGGTATGTGCGTGCCACCAGAGTGTGCCTTCTTCTTCTGTAAATTGGATCCTTTGTGTGTAGTTGGCTCTTGGCTGGATAGGACACTGAGTAATGTATGCCGGTCCATCTGACCACGGATCCCTCGGCAAGTGTACGCCATGCCTATAGAAATTAGATGAATACATGTTAGTATTGCATTGATTGAAATAATTCCTTTATTAATAGTGCAAATAAAAGATTCTTCATGTATATGTACTATGTGAGTATAGTACCAATGGATGGTGATGTTCTTGTTCCCTCTATTGATGACCTTGACATAGACTATGTCACCTTTGCGAGCGGTGATAGTGGGTCCTGGATATAATCCATTGACAGTTAGCAGGTTCTTTGTTTTGCAAAGACGGGTGTAGGAAGCTTCTTGAATCTGTTATGGGAAAAACCAAAAAAGTAAATCTCTCTCTCTCTATATATATATCAAGTTGCAAAAGTTTATACTTCATGGCTTGATTTCGCTGTAAATAAATTTTATTTTTAATTGGTACCATGCAATAACAACACTGGTTTGTGATGCATACTTGCTGGAAAAACATACAAGATTTGACCCATTTTTTTTCCAGAAACTCGAGCCTGTTGTCTAGTAATTTTCTCGTCCGAGCGAATTTTTCCCAGAAACTCGTCTGAATCATGTTGATCTTGTGATGGTCAGAGATATATTGTAGCGTTTGTGAATTCAAATTGAAATGTAAGTATTCAGTCAGAGAGATGAGTGAATTTGAGGAAAATAATAAGAAAGACGATATACAATGGCGGTCTTAATTGGTTCCATACACAGCTTTTTATAATTATATATATAAATATCAATCGGGTTTATAATATATTTTTATATGTATGGATTGTATTGTACATTTATCCAATCAAAATAAAAGTATTGTATATTTGTACCTCCGAACTATGTGAATAAAATCACTTTGTTAATATAATATTTAAAAAATTTAATTTGCAATATTTCTCAACTTTTATGAGAACAAAAAAAGTTAAGATTTTATAGGAACTTGACAACTTTCCCACGGATTCAATCCCCGATCAAATCTTCAAACTATAACTACCTTTGATCAGGACCATCTTCAAGAAGGCTACTAGTTCATTAATTTACAACTAGCTCTAGTTAGCGCGTGCAAGTATTTAAACCTACGTGTGCAAATCTTTAAACCTAACATATGAAGTCTTTAAATCTAGCATTTCGAGATTTTATATATAGCATATCAAGAAAAGAAAAAAACAATAACGCGAATATAACTCAAAATACTGGATCATGAAATCATTTGAACGAGAAAATTGAGTAGAAGACATTCGTAGTTTTAAATTTGCAAAATTTATCACAGATCGTCAGAAAAATATACGACAATGACCGGAAAAAAAGAGTTGGTGCAAGTCTTTAAAAGATTCAAAGTGCAGTCTTTAAACCTACGCATGCAAGTCTTTAAACCAAATATATCAGGTTTTTTATACATAACATATAAAGAAGAAAAAAATAACGATAGGACTATAGCTCAAATGTACGGCATCATGGATGTTATTTGAAAGAGAAAATCGAGTAAAAAATATTCGTAGTTTAGATTCATAAAATTTCTCACAGATCGTCGAAAAAACATATGAGATTGATCGGAGGAAGTCTTTAAAAGATCACAGTGCAGCCTTTATACATAGCATATAAAGTCCATGTACCTACCATATGAAGTGTTTAAATCTAGTAATCAAGTCTTTAAATCTAACATATCAAGAAAAAGAAAAAAACAATAACACAAATATAATTCAAAAAAACTTTATCATCAATCTCATTTGAATAAAAATCCGAATATAAGACGTTCATAGTTTTTAATTTGTAAAATTTCTCACTGATCATTGAAAAAGTAAATAATATGGACAGAGGAAAACAAAAAAAGTAGTGAAAGGAATTTTTTTGTAATTGGAGTAGATTGAGAAAAAAATAGTTAGCAGTTAAACTAGTTGAAGAGTGCACTCGAAGATAGATTCTTGAGGGGATAACCTTTTCTCTTCGTAGAAAAGGGTGAATTTTGTATCTGTGCATGTGAACTAGTAACTATCAAGTCTATTCTTAGGTGGCATTGTGGCAACGACAGGATAATATGTAGGAGAATAAAAGGGATAAAAAAAAAAGCAAGCAACAAGTAGGTCTTTTTAAGAGGCAGCAAACAACATGAAAGAATGCAACAGATAAGATGTACGAGTGGGCTACGTTACTTTACAAAGCATGACACGAGTGGGGCTACTGTACTTTACAAAGCATGTAACCGCACCATCCGCTTAAAAAAATTAAATAATTGATCCGAACAGTTCAAAATAATCTCTATGTAAAAATATACTTAAAGATTAAATTTTATATTTTTTTAGAGTACATTTACTAATTTTTAAGTAGGTAGAATATCACCTGAAGATTTTGAACCATAAACAAAAAAAAAAAAAAAAAATCATCCCATCTAAAAAATGTTAAAATTAATCTTCAAGTACACTTTTATATTGAGATTATATTAAGAAGTTCAGATTGACTGTTTAGACATTACAAATGGAGATATAGATCAATAGTACAGACTGATCCGCACTTTGCCAAGTACTATAACTGCACTCGTTCCTTTTATGCATGTATAGTGCCTTGATCTAGCAGATATTTGTGAATTGCGATAGCAGAGAAATCACTTACAACAAAGGTATGGTGATGAATCTTGGCCCCACAGGGGATGGAGAACAAACAACATAGCATTAGACTAACGGCTATTGGCCATAACGAGAAAAGCTTACTAAAAAACATGGTGCTTGAAAATTAAAAATATACTAAAACCGATATTGCTCAATATTTTTTTGGATTGTTTCCTTCCTTCGAGGAGACTGTTAGAGCAATAATTATAAATAATTTGGTTTAGTGTGCTTTACAGAACATGCATTGATGGTTTTTATAAGAAGAACATTGGAACCCTTTCTTTCAATTATTCCTAAAACATTACTATCAAGTATAGTGGCCCGCTGGCCATTGGTTGTTAATTTTATAAACCTACTTCAAGTAATTTTGTATATATTGTATTAAATAAAAAGCATCAGCGGTGCGTATGACTTGAATTTTGATTTTATATACCCTTTTCCTTACAAATATGGAAAATAATGATTAGTATAAAGTGTGTCAATAAATCAACCTTTTGTCAACCTTCAAAAAAGCAACCTTTTGTCTGCACATGCATCATACTTAGAAAATTTACTTAGAAAAATGCTCATAAAACCAATACTTGTCATGACTTGTGGGTAATTAAAGTTTATTTTATTGGTTACGAAAGGTCACATGACCTATAGTAGTACCTCACCATTGAAATAATGTGAGTAATTAATGTTTATTGGTGACTTTTGACTGCGCATGCAACATACTTAGAAAATTTTATATACCTCTTTCCTTTCACTGTCTTGACCCAGAATTTTTTATACACCCGCTGTTAGGTTTGTTAATTCTCCTATTCCAGTTTGTTGGTTCGTTTTTTTTTTTTTTTTTGTTTCCAATACTTTGTTCATATCTGAGGTTAATATCCTGTAAACTTCTAGATCTATACCTTAGAGTGGTTGTTAAATTTGACATGACATATATAGATATTCACTGGTTCAAAGAGTTAAATTTCAACTTAAATTAACCACCCTAAACAAGAAAATAATTAATTATGTTACCAAACCTGACATAACCTGTACATCCCAACACATCTGAGGTTAACAACATGTAGATTTCTAGATCTTTGCAGTGTATTTTCAGCATGCTGGGCACACGCGCCGGGATGCACAGCTAAGGACAAGCAGGGGCATATTCACAATTTTTGTTAGGAGGGCAAAAAAAAAAAATATCAAATCAAATTTAAATAGTTAACCGTTTTAAACTTAACTAATTTGGTTCTCGTTAAAAAATAATACTTTAACTTATATTTTCTAATTATTTGACTTGTAATTTCTAATACTCTAGCTTATAATTCTAATTACCAATTATAATTCAATAAATTTATTTTAATTTTAACTATAAATTTAACTCGAATTACAAATAAAACATCTAGAGAGAGGCAAAATAATTTCAGAGGAGCAAAGTCAATTGGGACCAATAAATCTCTACTAAAACTTAAAATCCACAGGAGGCAATTGCCCTCGTGGGACCATGTGGATCTGCCCCTGAGGACAAGGCATAACACCGCACATCTTGTTAGACCTGTTGTGTCAAGATGTGCCCGAACTACAACTGTTGTGTTTGATTTTTGTTGAAAATCGACATTGTTAAGTACAACACGTCAAGGCATGCACTACTACAAAAATACGGTTTGTACACGGACTTTAACTGGAGAGCTACACGGATTTGGAAACGTGTGCAATAATGGAGTGTAGGAAAGTCCACCATTTACACACTGATAATTATCCGTGTACGATTATACTAATCCTATACGGATTATTAGTAAAGATCCGTGTGGAAAACCTACCAAAGTACATCCCACCGCAAGAGAGTTACACGGTTTTTTAATAAATATCCGTGTAGGAATGGTCTTCCTACACGGATATTAACTAAATATCCGTGTAGCTCTCGTACCCTAGCTACACGGATATTAATTAAACAATCCGTGTAGGAAGGGATTCCTACACGGATATTTAATTAATATTCATGTATGAAGAGTATTCGTACATGGATATTAAGTTAAAAAACTGTGTAGGAAGGTTATGAATTACTAATATTTTATTCTTAGCTCTTCCTACACGGATTTTATTTAAATATCCGTGTAGGATTGTCATATTTTTTTTTTTTTGTTTTTTTTTGGGCTAGCCTCCACTTTTACTAGCCAATAATATATATTTCAGATTGAATATACATAGCCTTTTGCAAAAATAAATACATAGCATTTTGCAAAAATACATAGATAGCATTTTGCAACACATATATATACATAGCATTTTGTACATGCAATCCTTTTGATCCAACATGTAACATATACTCCTCAAGATCTAATACAATGTTTGTATAAAAATTATATCATTACCACTTAGTAGCCATGTGATTAAGTTTTGGCCCAAATTTCCACAAGTTGGGCTCATGTTGTCAAAACTCATGGCTATGATCTAGTTTGGACCGAAATTTCATATAAACTAAAACGTATTAGATCCAACATGTCAAAAAAGGTATGTGCATGTGATCCATGACATGATGGCTCTTGGTTAAATGTCTCCAACAACATTGCATCTCCTATGAAAGAAAAAAACAAGGATCAACATATATGTGCATACATACATAATAGAGAAAAAAAATCTCGGTTTTGAATTAATTTCGTAAAAAAAAATTAATTGAATCTGTATAGCTTTTATATGAACCACGGAAAATTAATTTCGTAAAAAAAAAATTAAACATGTATGTATATCTTTGCATTTTGCTTAAATAGAAGTGATACTTAAAATGACAGCACCGGCACCAGAACCCTAAGGGAGGGTGGCGAAGAGGATAGCAACCAACAGCAACCAACCAAAACTCTAAAAAAAATGAATTTCTTCAATAACCCAACAATGGTAAAGAAATATATACACACACACACACACATGACTAATCTTAGCAAGATAGAGAGAAGAAATACAAAATTCGAATTTGCCAATTCCCTCCTAGTGCGCAGAAATCAAACCAACATTCAATACAGAGAGAGAGAGAGAGAGAGAGAGAGAGAGAGTAATATTGATTAAAACGACGCTAGAAGATAACTATTTTATTTCATTAAAACCCTACTAAGCCTTTCCTACACGGATATTTAACTATAAATACGTGTAGCTCTGTCAACATATCTACACGGATATTTCATTAAATATCCGTGTAGCTCTCTCACCAATCCTACACGGATATTTAATGAAATATCCGTGTATAAAAGCTTAATTTACACACGGACACTGATTTATAAGTTAATATCCATGTAGGATATTTCTGTACGTACTCTTGATCAGATTGATCCGGGTATCAGTTCAGTGTGAAGTATGAATTCTTGGGGACCAATAAACTAATCAAAACACCTTGAGGTAGGTTTCATACTTCTCAAATTTCTGGGCTGCTACAATCTTTTCTTTCCTCAAAAAGTTTCTCGGTAGGTAATTTCACCTGCCATGTTTTGTTTATTTTATAACACACGAAAGTAAGCTTTCTTATAATCATCACAAATTGATTCTTTCCAGAAAAGGTGTAATTAGGTATAGTTTGGGATCGATAGGTAACTAGATTTGGAATCATACCATTTCCTGGAAGAATCAAGCAGCTTCCAGATACCATGAAAGCAAAACCGTAGCTTAATTGCTTATTCCTAAAAAGGATTTGAACTAGCTAAGGATCATTGGAAACTTTTATGTATATTTTTTAATTTTTTTTTAATTCATAATATTATATTTATTCTTACAAATTTTCACACACAAACGTTCAGTCTGTGTATTCGAAGCAGTGTTGTAAAAAACGGTATGCGGTCGTCGGACAGATGGGGTGCCGCCAAGCGATTAATTGAAATTATGCGGACAATTTAACGTTTTTATTAAATTTATGTATATATATCATAATTTATTAAAAATAATTTATTTAACTCATTAAACTTATCAAATAAACTTAATTTAAGTTAGTTTTATTATTATAACATGACACTATGCTTATTTCTTCGTAACACATAAGCATTTTGCATGTGTAAGTAACACATTTATTTAACGAAAAATAAATTTGAGAATTAAGCTTTTTCAAATAGTAATAACGTATTATTTGAAAGAAAGAAGACATTCCAACATAATATCACTAAATTTAATTTATGATAATAACTTAATTTCATAAATAAACATGTCGTACTAATTGAAAAAATTACATTAGTAAGTAAAAATATATATATATATATATATATATATATATATATATATATGGTATATAAATAATAGAATAATTAATCAATTTCAAAGTAAGTAAAAAGAAAAAAACATATATAAAAAATATTGGATGTATATCTAAGCATAAATAAAACTACAATACATAATTTATAAACCTTATTATCACACACTATCATAGAAAAAAAAATGTAAAATAAATTTTCACTGGAATAAACGGAAAAAAAAAACGAGAATATGGAAATAAACGGAAATAAACGGCCGATTAAACGTTCGAAACCGCAAACATGCGTCCGTTAACAATGTGCGTAACGGTTTGACCACCGTTTCAGTTTAAACGGCCGTTAACAGTATTTTTGACAACACTGATTTGAAGTATGACCCAATATAATTGTTTATATATTAAAACTCATTTAATTATTAAAATTCTCATTTTATTTTATTTTTTAAAAATATGTATAGGAGAAATATTCAGTCTTCTAATTTCTCAATTTGTGTGAACAAATAGCTCATTACTTCACTAGTTGCGCACACTCAACATATTTTCTATAAATTTGATTGATTGAGAATTGTGTGGTACGCTCAAATTATGAAAGCTTTCTGAGATAAAAATATTGACAAAACAATTTTAATTTCACGCAGAGCACAAATAATAGAAAAAAATAATGAGAAATATATAACTGGTCCACACATCACTCCCATATCTCTTTTAGGAGGTGATTCTTTATCTAAACCCATTACTTGAGTTACATTTTGGGCCTAAAAACAATTTACCAATGAATCTCATGCACCATTAGGTAAATCAACTAAAATTAATTACAAGCTAGTAGTACCAGTAAAAGAAGCTGAAACAGTAAGAGAAATAATTGAAAGAATGTAATCTTGTATTATTATCTTGATTATGTCTTACCACAACAGTAGCCCATGTATATATAGGCAGCAGTCAACAACTCAATATTAAGTATTGCCACTGCAGCTATTCCTAATTACAATAATATCTAACTAACTGAAGCCCAAGTGACAATAAACTCTACTTAATTTCTGATCTAATTTCTTAACACCTTTAAATTTTGCATCTCCCTGTTCCCCAATCCAGCTTATACTCTGCTGTCGTTTTCATATATTATCTTTATTCATCTGTTTATCCATTTACAATCATAATTTTAATGAGGAAAAGAAAATAATACATTACTTGAGTAAAATCAGCAAGGAGGCTTGTCGACAGGGGGAGGCAGTATTTTTGCCTCTGTACTATTACCATTATTTGTTATAACACAACATCACCCAGATTGCGTGTGGTTCGTTGTGACAGTGCATGTACTGAACTCCTAATATAATTGCAAAACCATGTTCAGGATTAGTGTCTGAAAAACACTCAGAACCACAATTTGTAACAATTACTAATCTACTATTTGATTAATTTTGCCGAGTTACTTAATTAGTCCGGATAAACTATCTAATCAAATATTGTTAAACAGGTCGTTCTCGTTGTAGTTCCGTAACACCTTTGATTTTTCCTAATTAAATCAATAAAAAAATTCAATAAATTTTATATTTAAAAAAATGAAGGAAAAAGAATAAACTCACCCGGATTAGCTGCCCTCAAGCGGATAGTTGCCCCACCATTCTTCGGCGCAACCACAGTGTTCTCATATGCAGGATCTACCAAGTTGTAACTCAGAGGATCTGTTGTGTTGTCGAAGTTGCCGGATCATCTTCCAATTACATAGAAGCTGTGGCCATGCAAATGCATTGGATGGTAAACCTGTTTGTTTAGTATGTTAACGCCCTGAAACACAATCTCCATGGTCGTGTTATACTCAAGCACTTTCACTTCTATCAATTGATTTACCAATATATAACTGTTCTGGTGTGTTAACATCAGTAAAATTGAAGAAGAACGGTGGATGGTGAGGGAAGTCAGTGGTGTACACACCGGCAATTGAATTGTAGTATGCATCTAGCACATCAATTTTGTGGGTTTGGAAACTAGTATTGTTCATGGCGGCAGCGAACCTCGTATCGTTTGGACCAGCACATGACCTATTAGGGCACAATTCCTCATTCGCATATATCGTGATATACATTTTTGACATCGATATTTGGGATACAACAACAGGGTGATCTAAGATCGCCAGCGAGCGAAGACTGCTAGTGAACCCCGCTGATGCATTAGTGCTGTTGAAGTATGGTAAAGAGGTCAAAACCGGTCTTATTGATGGCGCGGAATTATTAGTTTTGTATTCTAGAATAGCTACGGTGAGATTGGCATCTCTAGTGGCTATACAACCTTGTATGCAAATTAAACAAATCTATTTACGGACTTAAGCAATCTCCTCGAGTATGATATGATAAGCTTAGTCACTCTCTCTTACTTTATAATTTTGTTAAAAGTTCAGCAAACTCATCTATGTTTATTAAATATTCAAACAACAAAACAACAATAGTCCTTATCTATGTGGATGATATCATTATTACAGGAAATGACAAGGAAGACATTAATGATATTAAAAACTACCTTAAAAATAAATTTTACATTAAAGATTTAGGAAAACTTAAATATTTTCTAGGTATTAAAATAGCACATTCAAGCAAAGATTTGCTCCTCTCACAAAGAAAATATGTTCTTGACCTACTAAAAGAAACAAGTAAACTAAGTGTAAAACCTGCCAGTACCCTCAATGGAACCCAACAAAAAACTTGATATCGAAAAAGGCGAACCACTAAAAGATGTAGGACAATATCAAAGACTAGTTGGCAAGTTAATCTACTTGACTGTTACTAGACCTGATATTGCATTTGCCGTTAGTTTGGTAAGCCAAATTTATGCATGCACCAAAGAACACTCATTTAGAGGCTGTAGAGAGGATACTTAGGTACCTAAAAAGATCCCCAGGTCAAGGCATATGGATGAGAAAAAATTGCACTAATAATATTGTTGGTTATTCTGATGCAGATTGGGCTGGAAGCTATGATCGAAAATCAACAACAGGATATTGCACATTTGTAGGTGGAAATCTTGTGACTTGGAAAAGCAAAAAACAAAGTGTTGTCGCAAGATCTAGGGCAGAGGCAGAATACAGGACTATGGCATCAACAGCAAGCAAGTTAACTTAGATCAAACAAGTGCTCGAAGACATGAAGATTTCTTGCAGTGAACCAATGCAAATATATTGCGACAATCAAGCAGCACGGCATATTGCCTCAAATCCAGTGTTTCATGAAAGAAGAAAACACATAGAGGTGGACTGCCACTTCATAAGGGAGAAAGTCCAGTCTAGACAAATCGAGACACCGTTTGTTAGAAGTCAAGACTAACTAGCAGACATCTTCACTAAGTCACTAGACAAAGGCCTATTCGAAAAGATTCTCTTCAAGTTGGGATCAGTCAACATATACGAACCCAACTTGAGGGGGAGCGTTGCAATATCAAAAGATCTCAGAAGATATTCATCATAGATCAATCCAGATTCTCAGAATATTTGCACAGATAATCAACATCCAAATAGTAATTAGTTACCTTATTTACAATTATACAAATCTTTGTAATTAGACAATAAACCAACAGCTAGAAATTATAATAGGAAATGACAACGGCTATCACAGCCACAAGAGCCTATAAATAGGCATTGTAATCTCATCAGAAATGATATAATAAAATCATCACAAATTCTTTCATCTGTTTTATTTTTCTCCAAAAATAATATGTAGCGATTGTGAATTCGAATTGAAATTATAAGTTAGAGGTGAGTGAATTTGAGGAAAATGAGAAAGACGATAATGGTGGCACTGTGATTAATCCTCGAATTGGTTCCATACATGACTTTTTATAATTATATAATTATCAAGCGGGTTTCTAATTTATTTGAGATAGCTGAGTTAGCTGGTAAGTCTATTGTTTAATTGGTGGCACTGTGGCAACGACAAAATAATATATAGAAAAAGAAAGAGCAAGCAACAAGCATGTATTTGTTAAGAAGCAGAAAACAACACCAAAGAATGCATCATTCATCATAAGATGACACGACTGAGGCTACAGTACTTCACAGAGGATGAAACGGCACCGTGTAAGAATTAATTATATAATTCCTTAAAAAGTTCAAACAATTAATCTGAACAGTTTGGAATAATCTCATATAAAAATGTACTTGGAGGTCAACTTTTATTCGAAATAATCTCATATAAAAATGTACTTGAAAGTCAAATTTTTTATTTTTTTAGAATTTATTTACTATTTTTTAGATAGGTAAAATATCACTTGATCTAAAGATTTTGAACCACTAAAAAATAGTGATTTTCATTCAACCTAAAAAATGTAAAATTTAATTTTCAACTACAGTTTTATATGGAGATTATATTAAGTGGTTCATGTGGACTATTTAGATTTTACAAACAGAGATATAAATCAAAAGTATAGACCGATCAGCACATTACAAAGTACCATAACCTCACTCGTTCCTCTTATGCAAATATTTGACCTAGGGGTGAAAATAGAGGAAATTTGGAGTGGATAATGCTAATATCAAGTTTGTATCCATATTTTAATGAACATAGACGAATAAGAATAATAATAGTAAACAAAAGTTAAAATTTAAAATCAAATCCGCCTTAAACGAATACGGATATACGGAGTGAATAACCTACAAATACGGATTCGAATATGAATATTAATATGAAATGAATAATTGTCAGATAATTGAGTCATGCTTAAATTTAAATATGAGAAAGAAAAATTGCTAGCCGGACCTATATATCATACTTAAATAAATAAAAGTTAATAAACGCAAATTTGTGAGCTTATTGAAAAATCTAGCTCTTAACTATATATAGTAAGTTATATTTTTAAATTCCTATATTCCTTTTGAAGATTTTATTTTATTTCTGGAATCTTCAAACTATAACTCATGAATTTTATAAAATAAAATAACAAATATACCAGACGTGTGAATTGTGATAGCAGAGAAATCACTTACAATTATAAAGGTACGTTGATGAATCTTGGCCCCAGATGGGATGGAGAACAAACAACATAGCATCAGACCGACAGCTATTGGCCATAATGAGAAAAGCTTTACTAAAAAAACTTGGTGCTTGAAAATTAAAAATAAACCAAAAGAAATATTTGCTCAATAAATTCAAAATTCAAAAGAGAATTCTTTATGTGTATTAAATAGTTGATAACTTTACTTTCAATTTTGACTCGAAAAAAATTTGCTCAATATTTTGTTGGGTTGTTTCCTTCTTTCCTCTGAGGAGACTGTTAAAGCTGTAGTATAATTAATTTGGTTTAGTGATCTTTTAGAGAACATTCAGTGATGGTTTTTATAGGAAGAAAATTAGAACCCTTTTCTTTCCATTATTCCAAAAACATTACTATCAAGTGTGGTGGTCCACTGGCCATTGGCTGTTAATTTTATAACTATATTTTATATATAATTGAAGAAATTTTTGTGTATAGTGTAGGTAAAAAAAAAAATTCATCAGCTTGAACTTGGATTTTTATATACGCTTTATAATAATGATTAGAGCATATGTCAACCTTCTAAAAAGCAACCTTTTTGTCTGCACATGCATCATACATAGAAAATTTAATTAAAAAAATGCTCATAATTAAGACCAATAGTTTGAAACATTTTGTCTGATTTGTGAGTAATTAATGTTTGTTTTATTGGTTACGGGAGGTCACATGACCTATAGTAGTACCTCAACATTGAAATAATGTAGTTTTCCTATTTACTGATAATTAATTAGTTTGTCTTCAATTGATAATTCTGTGATTTGGACATTATGCTGATGAAACATATTATTTATTGTGAGGCTTTAATAATCAACGTGTTAAATTTTTATATCAATATCACCAAAAATATCAGTTAAAGACAATAATAGATTTTATGAAAGGGAGAATCTTGTATTGATTATGTGTATATTATTAAAATAATATGAGGTCTATTTATAGAGTTGATTATGAATTAAACATCTTCACTAATTATCTCCTACCTAACACCCAGTTGTATAAAGAAAAAAAATTATAAGTTAATATTTTAGTATATTTTTTTTATTGCTTAACTTCATACTAAATAAATTTAATAATTCAATATTTATCTCATATGGTGGAAACTAACATCTTGTACTTACGGATTTTCACTCAAAAAAAAAAAAAAATACTAACATTCTGAACATGCCACCTTCGAGACGGATTTTACCATTTCGTGTTGTTGGGCTAAGGTAACTCAAACTTTGAGTTTGGAGAATGATTGATTGTTCTTTACTAAAATCGACATTAATGTATCAACACTAATGATGTCTATTCAAATTTCATACTCTCACAATAGATTATTTTTTCAGAATTGTAGTAACAATGAAGGGGTGAGGAACACGTATTCTCTGCTTCAACTCAAAAGGAAATCTTTTGAGTTAATGTATTTCAGCTGTCTAATTTTAAACGGAGTCAATCCGACCATATGATTTGAACACAGGGGCCTATAATATTAGTACGGATCTAGTGTGCACGGTTTTCAAAGCATATCGGATGGTTGAGATTTATTAACTCAAAAGATTCTAGTTAATGCAGAGGATACGCGTTCGGGTTCAGCCTATATAGAGATGCTGGTGCAGCGGTGCACCTTATGAAAATTTGGGCCATACAATCATGCCTTTTTATATTGCCCCAATTAAATTTGGGCCTTGGCAGCACTGCAACAAACCATTCATATTTTTTTTTGGGAGAAAAGCCCGTAGAAACAATCCATTTATTGGTGTCAACTCTCTATGTACTGTGTACATATTGCTTTGCTTAAGGGAAATAGCTGAATTCGCATCCTCTAAGATATGTCAAACTTTGCGTGACTTTTTGGAATATGTCAATCGTTCAAATACATTTTGCACGAATCTCAAAGCTCAAATAAAACTAGTCCCCTACGCTTACCCGAATAGGCACCGGACACATTGGTCATGCAAATTTTTGCGATATCTCAGAGGATACGGACTAGAAATAGCTTGGGTCCAATGGCTATCAGACCCAAAGTGGTTCCAACGGATTCGCTCACCATCGGATTTGCTTTAGAATTTATGCGCGCAGATTTTAAAACAGACGTGAAATTGCGGACATGAATTCTAAAGCATATCCATCGGTGAACGAACCCACCATCGGTGAACGAATCCGTTATAACTACTTTGGATCCGATGGCCATCAAACCCAAGCTGCTGTCTTGCTTATGGGGTTATAGATTCGGCCATTGAGCTTTTCAACGTTGAAGGTTTCAGAAAATTAAGAGGTAGGTATCAACGATTAGTCAGATCAATCAGTAATCAATCACACGTGAAGCTATGCAAATATATTAACCCGTGCAACTTCATGTGATATATATAGTCAGACATACAACTAAATTAAATAATACATTCTTTATATTGATCAGAGCAAGCTGGTTACAACATTGATGTTTGGTGGTAAGGAAAAACATAGAATTTGCTTACAAATTTTAAGAACTTGAATTAATAATTCAATTTTATAAAAAAAATTTAAAAAATTCGAATCAATAATTCAGTTTCTTCTAATAAATCGAAACAACTTTCCACCTTTTTTTCATTCCCACAAATTATACTTGCAAGTTGGGTATTAAGGAAAGACCAATAATTTGCATACAAACTTTAAGAAATCAAATCAATTATTCAGTTTTATAGAACATGTCTTGAAGAACCGAACTAATAATTCGGTTCCTTCTAATGCATAAAAAAATTCATCTTTCTCCTTTCCCATAAATTATTTAAAATATATTACTAAAAAATTCTGAACATCTTGCCCAAAAATATATCTTCGATCATTAAAAGTGAAAATATAATTTCCTTTTGAAATTAAAAAGAAAAAAAAACTTTCCTTTTAATTTATAGTGTATATATTGCTTATATATGTAATCGCTTTCTGTGAGTTAATGCTGAATTGGTAAGTAGTGACAACTAATGCTCAACGGTTGCGGCCATCTTAAATTAATTTTTAGGTAGATATACCTGTATAGTGCTAGGATATGGGCTAAGGAGTAGGCAATCTAGAATCTTGTGAATAACTTAAATTCTTTTTTTATCAATATATTGTTAGCGACAATTTTGTCAATGATCTTAAAAAACACAAAAAAAAATGCTCAACGGTTGTACTATTTAACGGACCTAACTAGAAACGATCCAATAAACCTATACACAGCCACTATAAATGAGCCATGATTCTCCTTTGCTGGCCAATCAAAGCAAAACAACAGCAAAAAAAAAAAGACACAACAACAACATACCTGGCACCCATGGCTAAATGTATATGCACCATCTTCTCCCCTCTCCTTCTCCTCTTATTCCTCATCTCTGCAGCCAATTTAGTACTGGTTACCTCCTCTGACAATTCCAACGCCTATCTCGTGAGCTGCCAGCCCGTTTCTCATACCACTGTTGAAAAACAGAGCCACTTTCGGTTCTATTGGCACGACATTGTCAGCGGTACCAATCAAACGGCTTTCCGAGTGGCAGAAGCACCAGGAACCAACACATCAACAACATCATTTGGGGCCATTGTCATGATCGATGACCCACTGACAACTGGACCCGATGTGAATTCAAAGTTAGTGGGCCGGGCACAAGGATTCTACGCCTCAGCAGGGTTAAAAAATTTAGAGTATCTCATGGCAATGAACTTTGTGTTAACCGACGGAAAATATAACGGGAGTACAATTACTATTTTAGGACACAACGAAGTGCTTTCTGCAGTGCGGGAAATGCCGATTGTCGGTGGGAGCGGGCTGTTTAGATTTGCTCGTGGGTATGTGAAAGCACATACCATAACATTAAGCAGGACGACTGCTACCGTGGAGTATAATGTTTTTGTCAATCACTACTCAGAGTAATAGTCATTTATGGATTTGAATTGGTTGTCTTGATTGTTTGTTTTTCAGAAGAAATTAATACCCAAAGAGTCCCCATCTTTAATTTTGTTTCATCTTCCTGATTTCTTGTTGGAACTTGGAACCTCCCGTGATTTAATAATGATTTGATACTTGTTTTTTTTTTTTTTTTTTTTTTTTTTGCCCATGATGTTTCGAAAATTATATTGCTAAACATCTTGGGTCACTTTGGAGGTGAACCTGGTATTGTTACATGTAGTGCATTATACGGGCCTGGACACGGCATGTGTTGAGAAAGAAATAAACTAGCATCAAAATATAGCGGTTAGATTTAATTAAGTACCTAGCTTAATTTCTTCAATTAGTCAAATACATCCAACCATCACTAACGGCTACAAGGAAATTGAGTTATAAAAACCAATGTAATGCTCATGTAACACATCAGCAAAATTTATTTCATCAGCTCTTTCCAGATTCTATCATGGATCCTGTACCAACCGTGGATATATATAGAGATAGATTATCATGTTTTGGGAAGTAAAGAGTGTGTTTTTCTACCTGCTTATATCTTTATTTTCAAAGTTTAAACAGTCTATACGATCTTCTGAACATGATCCATATTGATATGTGCTTGATGATCGAATTTTACATTTTTTTTAAATTATTTATTATTTTTTAACACTACAGCAGAAACGAGCATCAAAGACCAGTGAAACCGATCTCTAAAAGTCAAGGCGCCGGTTGCTGATGCTAATATTTGGTCGCTAATAACCTGGTCGCCGAAAGTATGGGCGCTAATGCTTTCCAGATGACGTCACCGGTCACTGAATGACGTCATCCCGGTCTCTGATATGTTATCAGAGACCAAAATGTTGTGGTTACTGAAATTAATTGGTGACGTCATTTTAAGATATCAGCGACCAAATGTTTAGTCGCAGATGCTCTAAACCGGTCGCTGATGGTCTTTTGTAACTTGTTTTTTTTTTTTTCTGATTTTGTTTTTTGTATTGTTTTTATTATTGATATTTCGCCGTTTAGAAATTGTTATCACATAAAAAAAACAATCAATATTTATCGCATCGATATTCCAGATACAAGCAATAAAAACACATAAACAATCACATATAAAACAATCAACATAAATAACGCATAAAATCGATAATGCAATCAACATAAATCTGTCAACCTAAACGGTACCGAGCCCCTACGGCGCGAGCGAGTGGCAACGAAGGAGAAAAGCGATACCGAACCCCTACAGCTAGGGCTGCACAAAATATTCATAGTTCATAATTCGATTCGAGTTTGATTTGGAAAAATTTGATTCGAAATTAGTTCAAACCAGTTCGATTCGAACTGGAACGAATCAAATTCGAATCCAGTGTGGTTCGTTCGAAATTGGTTCGTAGGGTCGTATGGCTATGTTATTTTTTTAGCTTTGAGATTCGTGTGCAGTATTATTTGAGCTTTGAGATCCGTTGTACGGTGAATAACTCATTTGAATAATTGAGAATTTCCAAAAATCACGCGCAAAGGTTGAGATATGTCACAGGATGCAACCTTTTGTTCTAAATTTTTTTAATAATATTTAATTCCGAAACTTTCTTACGTGGGTGGATGTGCGGCCTTGCTTGAAGCGCTACCAGCCAGGCAGCCAGGCAGCCAATAGCCAAGCATCTCACTAACTTAGAAAGCGCGACAAGTTCTCTCCACGCAACATTTCTATGATTACTTACAATATTCCAACTTAAGGCACCCTCACGGCCTCACCCAGAATTTAGGTAGTAATGAATTGTGAACCAGAAATATTTCATACTTTAAGCATTGGTGAATTTATGTAATAATTTTATGTGGGCACAGCCATCCCAGTTCCCACATTTCCACTGGACGAACAACCCTGTCTCTCTGTCTCCCTCTATTTACTTTTTATCATCTCTCTCAGTCTCTCACTCTTTAAGCTTTCACGCGGAACTCTAAGCTTTCACCCCATGGATCCAAAGGTCCGGCGACCAAAAATTATTGCTCTTGCTTGAGCCTCCTTCCTGCCTCTTCGCTCTTCTCTGCACTGCTCTGACCTTCAGTTTCGAACCTTAACAAATCGAACCAAATTAGTTCAAACTTAATCAAATCAAATTCGAACCTAAGTCTTAAGTTCAAAACTGGGTTCTCATTTCGAACCAGCTTGATTCGAACTTTCACGAACTCAAATTCGAACCTTGGCAAGTTCGGTTTGATTTGGTTCGTTTGCAGCCCTACCTACGGCGCAAGCGAGTGACAACGGGTGAATATCTTGATCTTCTCCTAAAAAAATAGCAAACATCAACAATTTTACTAAAAACAGAAAAAAAAAAAAAAAAAAAATCAATTCTATAGGAAAAAAAATACAGAAAATAACAGAAAAAAAAACAATAAAAACAGAACAAATAAAACACCATAAAAACGAAAAAATATAACAAAAACAGAAAAACAGAAAAACAGAAAAAAAAAAAAAAAAAAAAAAAAAAAAAAACGAAAAACAGCAAAAAAAGAGAAAAAACAAAAGAAAAACAGAAATAAAAAAAAAACAGAAATCACAAAAACAGAAATAACAAAAACAGAAGAAAAAAAAAACGCAAAAAAAAACAGAAATAAAAAAAGCAAAAAAGAAGAAGAGAAAAACAGTAAACAAAACAAAAAAACCGAAATAATGCAAAAAAAAACTAAAAATGAAACTAAAAACAACAATCAAAAACTAAAAACTAAACTATAAACTAAAAATAAAAAACGAAACTCAAAATGAAAGAAAATCGGTGTAAGGACAACATCATACTGACAGAGAAGATAGGCGACGGCTGAACGGCGAGACGACGACAGAATCGGCGGAGTCGACGCGCGGAATCGGCGGAGCAAAAAAACCTAAAATTTAGAAACGCGCGGCAGAGAAAAGAAAAAGGAAGGGTTTGGTGGATTTCAGCGAAAAGTTTCATCGACCGGGTTAATTTCGTCTCTGATAGTATTGTCGCCGGTCTCTGAAAGTGTTTCAGAGACCACTAATTTCGTCTCAGATAGTATTTGTCGCCAGTCTCTGAAAGTGTTTCAGAGACCACTAATTTCGTCTCTGATAGTATTGTCGCCGGTCTCTGAAAGTGTTTCAGAGACCACTAATGGCGTCGGTCGCTGATAGTCGTCGCTAAAAAAGCTGGTCGCTTTTTTTTTTTTTTTTTTTTTTTTTAAAAAGAGAATCAGCAACCAAGTAAAGCGCCGGTCGCTGATACCCAAATCTGTTGTAGTGTAAGAATTTTTTAAAATCACATCTTTTCATTGCCTTGGTTTTGGGTTTATAAGTTCGATATTTGAGCTTGTATATGTTAGGGTTTATGGCCCTTCCAAAATTAATAAAATATTAAGGCTACACAATATTTTTTTTTTTTTTCAGTGCATCGTTCAAGTTCAACGTGGTTTCAAAAATTAAGAGGTAGGTTTCTAATTATGGATGTCAATGATATTTGTTTCTCATCCAACCCGTATTTTATCTGAATCTATCAGTGCTAAGTCATATCAATCACTTTACAAATGAATCACACAAATATATTAATTCGTCAACCTCATCTGATATAGTCAGAGACATATAACCACTACAGCAAAATGACCCTTCTGCGACCGACCAAATCAGTCACAAAAGGGTAAGGCGCCGGTAGGGCTGTAAATGAGCTGTTACCGATCGAGCCAGATGTGAGTCACGAGCGAGCCACGAGCTATGAGCTTTTTGGACAGCCTTAGGCGCCGGTCACAGAAGGGTTTAACGGTCACAGAAGGGTTAAAAATCAGTCACAGATGATCTTTTAGTGACCGATGATGTCTGTCGCTGATACTATATTGTGATGTGGCTGAAGACCATCAGAGACCAATCAGGCAATCGCTGATGGGGTCAAACTCGGTCATAGAAGGATAATTTTTTTTTGTAATTTTTCATTTTTTTTCTTTTCACCAATTGGTACAAAATGTATCAAACAAATATACCCATTATGTTCATTTATTTTCCCCAATGCAATTGATACGAATCATGTCCGTGTGTTGCAACGGAATATCTTAGAAGATAACAAAACGCATCTTTTTCTATTCACCTTGAAAGATTATTTACCTGAGAAGAATTAGCTGTTGCAACATTTACAGAGAAACCAGCTGGTGCATTCCACTGATCAAGCAACTCACGGGAAGTAGAGCTCACTAATCGTACTGCATTGCTAGTAACCTACTCATAACAAAAATATAATAAGTTAACATAAATATCGCATAGCACAACTCATAATCAATCTCACACTCTGCTACCAGAGAGATTACCAACCTACACCACTATGTTCCTGTAGTTTCTGGTTTCAGGTTTCTGACATGAAAAGAGTTGAGTTGAAATTAATATCGAGATCTTACAAGTGTTTTAAACAAATAATACAAAGACCACAAGCACAGCACACATTTCGCAATCACACAACCAAATCAGAACAGGTACCAGCGGTACCTATTTCACTCAAAGCACCAAAAAAAAGCACAAATCAGAGCCTAGACACTACTAGAATTTCCAGTGATTGCAAGGGTAGCACTTGTTATTTGCAAGGGTAGGAAGGGTCCATGCAAAAGAAATTGATTTTCTAATTAAATTAATATAGTTGCAACGGTAAGCGTTTGCAAATAATCACGCTTGCAAATATTCTAAAAATTCTAATTATTTGCAAGAACTACCGTTGCAAATATTTTTATGATTATGTTTATGTTATTTTATTCTAAAGGTTCTAACCATTTGCAAGGGCTATCGTTGCAAATATTTTTATGATTCTGTTTATGTTTTTTTATTCTAAAGGTCCTAACTATTTGCATGGCCTACCGTTGCAAATGTTTTTGTGGTTTTGTTTATATTATTTTATTGTAAAGGTTCTAACTATTTGCATGAGACACCTTGCAAATGTTTTCATAATTTTGTTTATATTATTTTACTCTAAAGGTTCATGTAAATTTAATGGTGAATATATAATCTCTCCCTTTGAACGGTTAATATAATTATATAAGCGACTACAACAAGAAGTTTAATAATTAAAAAAACAATAATACATATTTATATCAAAACCAACAAAGTTTAATGATTTTTTTAAAAACAAATTCATTAAAATATATCCGACATAAACACTAACTTCTTATAAGAAAAATAAAATAATACTGTTTTTTAAATATATATTTCCACTATAAAAAGTAATAATATAAGAGACGATTTGTGTTTAACGATTATTTTTTTCAATAAACATTTCCAATCTAATACCTTAATTGTTGTTTAATAATTAGAAAATATTTCTAATTATTTTTAACTAATACTAAGCAAATCACAATTGAAATGTAAATTAGCAGCAACAACTTTTTCTCTAATTTTGACAATTTAATATATCATAAATTTTGAATTGAACATGATTTTCATAGTCACATTTAAATAGCACAATTGGGTGCGAAATAAGTTATTACAATTCTAGTAGGTAAATAGTAGTTAAAGATTACATTAGTTAAATACCACAAATCACAAATATTGTTTGCACTTGTGTTGTCAAGGTTCTGAAATGCCTTGCATGTCCTCCTGCATATTTTTTTTAAAACATATGAGTGTTAATAAATGAGAAAAATTAGCCTAAAATCAAAGTCAAAAATAAAACTATACTTGAATTCAAGTGTTTTTGCTAAGAGACTGCTCAAAAGCACATAAATAAAACAAAAAGAAACATCCTTCTGAGCATCCCTTTGAACTTACTGGAATTTAAAATTGAGATCATGTTGAACAGTTCAGATCTAAAAAAATAGTTTAAAAAATTCAAAAAAAATGTAGAATTTAAGTCTTCAAGTTCATTTTTATATGGTAATCATGTTGAACGGTTCGGATCGACTATTTGAAATTTGGAAATTAAGATATTGATCCATAGCACGGACCAATCTGCGCTATGGATAGATGTACCATAGTCTCACTCATTATATATTGTGAAAGTTTTAACTTTGGATAGATGTACCTTCGATGCTGGTTGGAATAAGAAACTGGTTTGTTACATTCCACTAATCTACAAACAACATGAACATGTAAATAAAAATAAGAGTTCACCTACGCATGAAATTATGAGTTTACAAAACTGACAACGCAACGACATGTATAAGTGAACTTGACTTCACTTTTAGGAGCCTATTATCATGAAATAAAAATAAATAAATAAAAATGAATAATTGCATAGGTACTGACAGTGAATTGGAGCTCACATCTCTTTGGTTTTCTCTTTTCTTGGTCCCATTTTATTTCTTTTATTTTGTGTAGTTAAAGCATTTTAATAAATCCAAAAATATGTGACTATGAGTGTTCATGATTTAAGCACTGCACAAAGCATGTATTCTAGCCTCATAATACCACATCAGTTGCCTTATTCACATATGACTAAAGAGGAAATAGTGGTGCCTATACTGGTACAGTAAGTGAACCACAAACAACATGAACAAAACAGCAAATTATACCTGCAAGTAAAGAATAACTCAATGGATATGTTTGCACTTGATTTTCTGTTTTTTGGGATTTTTAAGTATTTTTAATCACCAGCTAAATCTCATACTGGTAAAGGGCAGAACTGTTGACTCAAGCTAGAACTTCCCATGAAAATAAAGTATAGTGAAATAAATATATTAGAAAGAAAAAAAGTAACATCTCTAGAAAGAAAAAAAGTAACATCCCTACATCTCTGGAATACTTTCAACAATTCCTTCTGGTATATATATGAGAATAACACCATGATACTTATCTGGGTAAATTTAGGTGCCTATTCAGGTGCTGGCCTATTTGTGTTGATAAAATTTAAGAATTACAGTTTCTCCGCACATAGCCCTCGATCTTGCCCTTCTCTCTTCATCTGATCTTACACCCACCTACTGGGCTCTCTTTGCTCTCCTAATTGACCAAGAAAATCAACCATCAAGGCGTTTATCTCAAATTACCAACTAGCCTTGGGTTTTATCAAAATTCACACAAATACACAACTAGAATACCAAAGAAAGAACCGAAAAGAGCAAATTTTACCTCTATCGAGCTTATTGCCCCCGAGAGAAGAAGAAAGGGTCGCACTTTTAGGTGGTATCTCACAACTCGCGCCAAGAGAGAGTGGAGAGAGTGGAGAGGTCAGTCACGGCGACTGCGCGCGATCAGATTTGCTTAGAGAGTTGAGAGATGGGGGAGATGAGTATTGAGTATTGAGGTTTTCGATTTGGTTTTGAAAGAGAGGGGGTGGGTTTGGATTTCAGAAAAAAAAACACCAAGTATCCCAGAGAGCAAATATCCCGGCATTTTTTTCCATAACCAATAAATAAAATAAAATAATATTAATAACTAATATTTCAAAAAAATTTCACTCATAACCAAACCGCCCTCCGGGGGACGGTTTACCCTTCATACCAAATCGCTCCACCGTGGGGCGGTTTACTATTCATACCAAACCGCCCTCCGGAGAGGCGAGTTGCTACAGTTTTTTTTTTTTTTTAAGGATTTGAATGTTTCAATCTAAATAATAAAAAATATTCAATTTTTGTACTAAAGTTAGATCGTGGCTTAAAGTATTCCTTGTCTGCGGATTAAGAATATATTAAAAAAGACAAAACTAATTATTTGCATCACTCGTATTATGTACCCAATCATATGAGGGACAATATGGTCTTTGATACAAGGGAATCTTTTTTTTTTATAACACAAATAACTCTGAGATAGGGTATACCAGCTTAAGATCAAGTACTACTAAAGTCAATAATAAAGCAGTTCGATCTGATAAAACAATTAAGATCAAGTACTGCAAATTATAATTTATCTCTTATTCAGGCCCACACTAAAGAAGTTAGCTCTGGTTTTCCAAAATTTAATCAATCATCACACACTAATCCCACATGTTGTTTAGTTTTGACCAGCTAGCTGGAATTATATCCAAATGCTCTAACTCTCTTTAATTACCATAGCAAATAAAGTGCATATATGTATTTACCATACTAATCTCTCACTCTGTAAAATTATCTATTACAAAAAACACAAACAGGAACTCCAAGACTGTACTAGTACCCTTTGAACAGATGCTTAGATTTTAGGTTTTTCTTAAAATTATCACATTCATGCAGTAAATAGGCCAAGTGTATTTGCATCATGCATTTAGTGCTGTGTTGCAGGAATTAACAAATTAAGAATATTAATTGAAATCGCGAAAACTAACTCGTTATAACTTAGACTAAAAACTACTGCAAAATTTTAGTGCTCCATTAACTTTAACTAAACAAGAAATACTTTAAGCCACGATCTAACTTTAGTACAAAAATTGAACATTTCTCATTAGTTAGATCGTGGCTTAAAGTATTCCTTGTTTGACTTAAAGAAATGAGAAGTAACATCTCTAATCAGTAATCTATTAGTATCTCCTCAGAGCAAGTGCTTTCATTTGGTCGACTAGATCGTCGCTTTTGATTCACAACCTTTCTTTGCTTCACTTCAGTGTTCATTGGCCCATTCCTTTAGGAAAAAAATTAATCAGAAAGAACACAGAAACACAGACTGAGATTTACTTAATTTAAAACTGCACAGAAACATGCAATGGTATCTAGAGGACATCTTTAATAATACATGTCTTGTAGTGTGCTTGATAGAAGTTAAACAGAGTTCTATCCACCTTTGAGGTAATTGTTTCTCTATATTTTTATTTTTAAATATAAAGGGGGAAATTATTAGCAGGTTTGGTTTCCATTTGAAATCAGTTCAATTTGTACATGACAAAACTGGACCCCTTCAACATTACGAAATCCATAATTATCAGCATTGCTCTTTCAATTATTAATTGAATAAAAATATTGAACCAGTATTGAACCAGTACACAAATCAGGCTATACAACAAACAAGATAACCTAAAAGTATTGAACCAGTATACAAATCAGGCTCATTGCTTGCAGATTTTATAAGGATGTCATTTCATTGCTTGCAGATTTTGTAGGGATGTCTCAAGCCAAACAGGTACACAAATCAAGCTCAATAAATTATATGATAACCTAAAAGTATTCGAGCTTTCCAAGGAGTACTCTGGATATAGTCAATTTACTCGGTGCATGAAACCATTAGACCCATGTGTTAATTTTTAGTTTTTTATATCAATCTTGAGAAAAGACTCTTATTCTTCTAATTGATTGTTTATTATTTGTTTTTTTTTATGCCAGTATTTGGACTTCTTTTTTTTCTTTAACTAATTACTTCTGTAATATTTTTCTACCACCAGTCGGGTTAGATAGCGAATGTTGCTTGTGTAATACTTCTGTAATCACTACTGTAATACTTCTATAATACTTCTGTAATCACTTGTGTAAATGATTACATCATTTGTGCATATGCAAATCAAAAGCATTATGCTTCATCCTTTGCTCTTTGCTCTTTGTATTTATCTTTTTTTGAAAACTTAGTAGTTGTTGCTAGGGTCTTATAAGCCAATATTAACAGCCTTTTATTGTAAAGTTTGTATTATACACACTTTTTGTAATATACCTATGCAAATGCAAGTATGCAATTTATTTTGCTAAGTATCAACAAAACATATTTTGCTATGGCTAACAAGTTTAGGCAAAAAAAATTTGTATTCAACATTTTTGCCGAAGCAACGGGAGACTTCTTTCTAGTTAAGAATATTAATTGAAATCACGAAAATTAACTCGTTATAACTTAGACTGAAAACTACCGTAAAGTTTTAGTGCATCAACTCTAACCAAATAAGGAATATTTTAAGCGACGATCTAATTTTAGTACAAAAATTGAACATTTTTTATTATTTAGATTGAAACATTCAAATCCTAAAAAAAAAAAAAAAATTACTATAGCAACCCGCCCCCCCGGGGTGGTTTGGTATGAATAGTAAACCGCCCCACGGTGGGACGGTTTGGTATGAAGGGTAAACCGCCCCCCGGGGGCAGTTTGGTTATGAGTGAATTTTTTTTGAAATATTAGCTATTAATATTATTTTATTTTATTTATTGGTTATGGAAAAAAATGCCGGGCAAATATCCCTCTGTAGTCTGTATCACATTTTCTTAGAGACACCTACCAACAAATTTGTATCGTCTGAGGTAATAAAATTTCTCTATTGTACGTTAGGGATATCAGATCAGTTTTGGCACGAATATTGAAGGATCATTTACCTTTTACCTAGGGCAGATTTAAACAGAAATATTAAGTTACCTTAGAGATTTTGGACTCCCACCCACATCCTCCAAAATGGACACCTCCTTTCAAATCAAGACCATTCATCTCCCATCGGACGACAATGATTTTGCAAATCTACAATTTAATAATAAATGTATAACAAATAATATGAAAAAAAATTCAAAATAAATATTTTCTACTTTTTTACATCTTGTATGGTGAAATAATACTTATAAATGCCAATTTTATTTAATTTCATTGTTATTTGCCTCTTAAAATCGAGCCAAAAGTTTCGAACCATTCGTTTTTACATTATCAATCAATGGTCGATCTGCAATGAAATGGGTCCAAATCAGTTTTAAAATGATCAAGAGAGAACTATGAACATAAACAACACAAAAAAAAATTTGAGTTTGGTTATGTCTAAGTTTCGATCCAACGTGAAGTGTTCCATTCGATGACACGGTATTCTGTCAGCTTGATGGATAGGATAATTAACATAAATTTTTTACCAAACTTTGCTACAATTAAAAAAATGTATTGATCTTCAGTTTGAACGGTTCAGATCGGCTAACAGATGTAATATTTGTGTGTGCCTTCATAAACTCACACAACTAGAGATCATGTTGCATGACATGCATATATGATATGAGTTGTTATGGCAAAATGCATGTAACAATATGCTATTTCACTTATCAAAAATACTGTACTAAGATTAGAAATACGTCCTAACATTCATTATCGCATAATTATCATTAATATGTTTTTCAATTCCAAATTATTAAAACGATAAATTACTTATTACATATAGAAATTCAATTTAAATAAATAAATAGAATTAATAAAGCTGTTACAACATTTATACTGTACGTAGAATTTTTTATTCTTTAATAAATTGAATCCCAAGCCAAAACATTTAAATGAAAAAGTGTATTAATTTCATTTCCCTCCAATGAAAAAGGCCACTCAACTTAATTTATTTATAATAAGGTTTTTTTTTTATCTTTCATATAATTATTTTCAATATGTAAATGAAAAAAATAATTCACAAATTTTGCAGTGAATAAAATAATTACTTAGAAATATCTTCCAAACAGAAATTATTAAATTAAAGTATTTGAAAAACAACAAGTAAGAAAAGAAAATAATAATAGAATGAAAAGTAAAAAAATGAAAAATTCCTTCTTAAATTTCACTTCACTTTTCCAAAATTTTCCACTCCTCATTCTCTACTGCGGTACTGCCCCCCTTGAATTCACATCCTCTCCAATATTTCACAAGGGAATCTATTACATTTAGTGTATCCGGACCGTTCCTTTTAATCTGCATTAATCTCAAAGCTCAATAATACTGCCCTCCCTCCTTTGCTAGCCCGAATCCCAAAGCGATGAGATTTAATCTCACTTTCATCTTCTACGATATCGGAGAGGAGTTGAATCCGTCTTCCTTGGTCCCTTTCTCTCTTGAGCGCCTCTATCAAAATCTGACCTAAATTTGGACTTCCCTCTTAAAAATTTTACCAAAAATTGAAATCCCTCCTCAATTTTCACTTCCCGCTAATTACCAAATATCTCACTCCTGTCCTCTCTCTCTGTGTCTACTCAAAAGTCTAAAACCTACTTCTCTTGAAAATGAAATCATGCACTGGACGGGCTTCGAAGCTAGGGTTCCAGCGCTGAGGCGTAGCTCCATCGATTGGAAGTTGTCCGCTGAGCTAGGGTTTCAGCACCAAGTCGTCCGTCGACCTAGGGTTCGGAGCTGGGTTCCAACACCAAGGCGTAGCTCCATCGATTGGAAGTCGTCCGTCGACCTAGGGTTCGGAGCTAGGGTTCCAGCGCCATCGTTTTGGTATTACTATTTTTTGTCTATAAACTAAAATTCATGTAGTTTGGGACTGAAAGTTGAACAAATTTGGGATGTTTGGGTTTATATTCCGATTGTTGTCCCTTATTCAATTCGAGACATGGTTTTTGTACGCTGATTAGGCCTTTAGACACACTCGTAATTAACTCTTGAATCTTTGTTCTGAGTTAATTGATAAGTGTTGCACTGATTACACCGAAACTTTCTCTTCTTTCTCATACTATAATTATTAAGAAGAGTGAATAATGCAATTGATTTGCTATATGTTTGTGATTTTTTGCTTCTTATAATAAATCACAAATAAACTGAAATTAAGTAGTGGTGAAGCACCAAATCAGCCAAACAAGCATAAGTGTATGTGTATTCAATGGCTAGAGCCTGGAGGATACATAGAGGACATTAAGTTAGGGTCTATAATTGAGTTGAGTCGAGATTTATAGTCAGCACCGCATACAAGATTCAAGACTGAGGTGATTTATTTCTCATCTTGATTCACTTTCTTAATGATACTAGTTTCTTATTTTACTTAATAATCATGGTGCTTTCATTACACTTTAAGAATATATAACCTGAAAACTAAAATATTTGCTTATTGTGATTTTTATTTAAAGATCTTTTAACTTTATTTATTTTCAAATTGCCTATTAAAACATACAGTGACTTTTTTGAAAACAAAAAAGAAGGGAAGGGTGGCCAAGGAGTCATTGGTAAATGCCATAAAAGAAGGGCTTGATCAATATAAAACCGCATGAGAAATCAAAACAGCTCACATCCAGCAGCAGGTACACCTCATAAATCTGTTTTGTATTTGTATTTGTATTTATTTGAAAGGCTATAGTTTAATGGTGTACTGTTTTGTTTGCATTGATACGAAGATTTAGTTATTAGTTATTACTTTTTTTGAAATAAAAGTTCAATTTCTAATGTTAAATTGAAGGTTTTTTCTTAGATCAAATAAAGTAATGAAAGTAGCACTTGGTCGGTCTGTAATATTTTATTTAGAAAGTGGATGCTACAGTAAAAACTGAAATTTTATGTTTTACTATACTTGATTGTGTTTTTGTGAAAATTACAGTTACTTCGTGGTGATTCAGGTCTCTTTTTGACCAACCTACCTAAAGAGGATGTTGAAAGGTAAATACTCTTTGATTTAATTTTTATTTTTTGTGCAAGGTGAAATTCTTAGATAAATATTCCCACATAAGTTTGTTCTGACATTTCAGAATATTCAGAGCATTTGAGGAGCGAGAAAGAAAACAGACTATTGCTACAGAGAAGATGCTACGAGAGTAATCTTAATTTTTTTGTTACCGAGTTATTGATTAATTACCATTAAAAGTAATGGTCATTGATTTGATAAATAGATAGAGCTTAAAGCTGGGCCTTTGGATTTGCGTAAACTTGCCTGTTCGCTTGAATAAAGGTAAAAATAATATCAAATTGCCCTTTGCTAGTTCTGTTGCAATATTTCATTCTATATAGATGTTTAATATATATACTTCATTTTTATTGAAATACAGGGGATATATAATTATTATTAAATATATTATAACCAAAACATCTATTATTGTTAATGAGAGGTTTATCAGTAATCGGTTGTCAATTCCTTATCTAAAACCTGATCATTAAGTTTTGAGATATTATCAATAATTGGTGGTCAATTGGTTGTTGAGATTATTAAGCTTTGAGATATTAACCTGAGTATTAAGTTTTGAAAAAAATAGCATTGTTTTGCCTCAATATTGCTCTCTCAAATACTCATTATTTAATATTTTGATTGTTGATTTCATTAGGTATACGATTGGAAAGACTATCTTGAACGTTCTTAAATGCTGCTTCCGATAATTGTTGCTAATGGCACATTTCAGAATTATGCAACTAATTTCTTGATTGTAAACTATTTTGTAAATTTCTTTTAATGGGTGGTGTATATATTTTGGGTATATTTAGAAGTTCATTTTAGTATTATCGTTGTAATAGTTTTTGGTATTTGGATACAATGTGTGATAATTGTACTATGATGATTAATGCTTATTAAATGCTATTTTTATATTTCAATGTGTTTATGTAAATCTAATTCAATGAATATGTAACATATTATTGGGTTGGTACCAGGTTGGTACTCTATTGGTACAGGGAGGGAGGATTTTAGAATTGGAGCATGCAAAAAGTATCAATGATATCTTTGCAAATAATTAGGTGGGACCCGCATTCATTAGTCTTGCAAATAGTTAGGTGGGGTCCACATTCACTATTCTTGCAAATAATCAGGTGGGGTCCACGCTCGCTATCCTTGTAAATAACTAGATGGGATCCACGTTTCTTAACCTTACTAATACTCAGATAGAACCCACGCTTGACATCCTTGCAAATACTCTTGTTGGGTGTCAACTCTAAAAGTATTTGCAAGCGTACTTTTTGTAAGGGCGGCTCATGCAAAAGCTTAGGAAAAAGTATTAACAAGCGTAAGCCCTTGCAACAAGTCTGAAACTGAGTATTTGCATGGAGGCTTTAACCAACGGTAGTTATTGCAAGCTCAACGCTTGCTAATGGTGTTTTTCGGGCTTGTAGCAAGGGCATGCCATTGCTACAACTGAAATCCTGTTGTTGCTAATATTGGGGATTCTAATAGTGAGAAACCGTGATTTTAGAGTCCAAAGCACAAACCAGTGGTACCTCACGGCCGTCCGAAATTTCAGCAAGCACCACTCTAGAAGGCCCCACAGGCACCAAGACAGCACCAAGAGGCACCACAGAATGAATCGCAAGCACAAGTGTGGCAGCCGACATGGGCAAAGGCGGAGTCTCGGACGACGGGGAACAGCGGCGAAGTGGTGGTGATCAACATCAATCATTTCTCCTTCACGTATCGTGCACCGGCGTCGGGCGGGGGTCGGGCGGCATAGCGTCAGCGGAGGTTTTTTGGTCTAACCCTAAAACACGCGCGGAGTGAGACAGGGAAAAAGGGAAAGAGATTTGTTTGGTGGGCCTTTTTTAGGGAATACCCTTCAGCGACCGGTCCAAATCGGTCATAGAAGGGTAAGACGCTGGTCACAGAAGGATTTTGTCGCTAAAGTTTTTTATTTTTTTTTAATTAGTCTTCAGCGACCAGCGACCCAATTGGTCATTGATGCCGGTCGCTGATGACCGAAAATGCTGTAGTGAACTAAATTAAACTATACATCCTTTATATTGATAGCAAGCTGATTACAAGTTGCAAGTGTTGCATAGTAAAGAAAGACGAATAATTTACATACAAATTTTAAGAAATCAACGAAATAGTATTTAATCTACTGTCAAAAGACACATGTCTCTCGTGTAGAAAATTATTAGGTTGAAATTCGGATAAGATAAATCCTTTGTTGTAATAGCATATATATATATATATATGAAAAGAGTGTCTCGAAGATATCAAATCAATTATTGACGAATGTCTTGTAGAATCTATTCAATAATTAATTTGTTATTGCCTAAATTTTTATTTTCATCTTTCTCCTTTCCAAAAATTATTTAATATATTTTTAAGAAATCGGAACATCTTGCCTAAACGTATATCTTCAATTATGCAAAGTGAAAACATAAATTCCCTTTTAATTTATAGTCTATGTATTCTTTCTGTGAGTTAATGCGTGACAACTAATACTAATAATTAATAATTAATGTTATGTTAATTTTTAATATATTTTATTTAATTTCATTATTAATAATGTAATTAATAAAAATAATTGTATAATATCAAACATTTAGAAAGAAAATAAGACTTCTCACAATTAATCCTACGGTACAGCCAAACACCCATTTTAGCACATTTCCATAATCATTCTCATATGTATTAGTACCCATAAGTTCTCATTTTTTGAAAAGTGAGTTCCCATCATGTTAAATCCCATCACAAGTAATCATGTGACAAATGAACAAGCTCTTAATGTTTTGATCATTTAAGTATAATACCATTTGCTAAAATTGCTAATTCAGTGATTTAATTTGGACATTATATGCTGATGAAACAGGATTCACATCTGCTGTGATACTAAAAGGGTAAACAGTAACCCTAAAATCCCTGCTTTTTCAAATCTAACCATCTAATAATTTCGTGCACGTATCTCAAAGCAGATGATTTTTTCTTGCACGAATCTTGAAACAATTCAACAGTTGGATTTGGAAAAGCAGGGATTGTAGGTCACTGTTCATGAGTTAAGAATCGCAGCAGATTCGGATCTGATGAAACATAAAATTGGTTTTTTGCCACTCTAAAATTTGAAATCATGCTAATGCCACTATAAACCTACTTAACTCTTAAATTTGCCATTGATATACATTTTTAATACTTTTCTTATTAAAAATTAATGAAAAATACATTTTTCAAATATGTATTTTAGTATTTCCATGTATACCCTTCATATCAATGAGATCAGGATCAATTCATTATTCATAGCCGGACTTTGCCCTCATTCTCTCTCCGCTACCCAGCCCTTCGCAGCAGCTCCGCCACCTCCCTCCTTCGCCTGCTCCTCCTCTACCCTTCCGATTAACTCTCCTCCTCTGACCTTCAGATCTCTCCTCATCCTCCTTCTTCGCCTCCTCCTCAACTCCTTCGCCTCCTCCTCCCCCTCTTCCGATTACAACATTTCTCCACTTTTGTCGAAAGTAATCAGTAAGTCCCGCCATGAACCCTCCTTTGGGAACTCTACGCAATCAATTTCGTCAACCGTTGCTCAGCCGAGTGACAGTCTGCTGCCAATCGTGCAATGCCCGAATTGCAGGATCGATGTGAAGAGATTGGTGAGCGGTACCACAACAAATCCGCAGAGGATATTCTACAGATGCGGAAACTACAAAAAGGTACTGGATTTTTGACCAATTTACTATCTAGATTTTTCCCAATTTTTGACAGTACTGTTATGGTTACTGTTGATTTTTTAAGCCTTGATTAATGTTGTGATACCTTTGGATGGTGAATTGGGGAAGAATTGTTGTTTGAGGCATGTCAGCCTTGCTTACTGCAAGATTGTTGGAACTTGAAACATACTATAAGATGCTGCTAGTGGGTTTTGCTCTATTTGGGCTAACATATAAAGCAAATGCAAGTTAGTGGGTTTGTTAATGAAATGCACTAAACCAAAGAGGAATGACAGCTTCCGTAATTTAAGGTAGGATGGGTTACTGGACATTATTCGGCAATAGATCTTTTAATCAATTTAGATAAAATTGAGAATTGAGAAGTAGTATTAAGTATCTTTTTAAAGGTGCATTTTATGTAATTCAAAAAAAAATTACAGCATTTGTGAAACATAATGGCAGCTGAACAGGATTATTTCAGTTCATAAAATTGCAATGCTGCTGGTTTTATTGTCCAAATCTGCTCTCTGGTCCTGTTGTTGTAGCCTAAATTATGCAATGTTGCTGGTTTTACATAATCTGTTCTCAAGTATCAGCTCTTATATTGCAATGCTGCTGGTTTTACACATTTTAAAGTGTTCTGAGTTTCAAGCTACTGCTGGTTTTATTTTATTTTGCAAAAGAAATATTCGTGTAGGTTCTGGATGTGGGAAGAGGACTACGAGGCATATCTTCGTGACATTGGAGTTGTTATACATGTTGTTGTGATGATTAGTATTTTAATTGTAATTATGTGCAAGAAGTGTAGAAGTGTATCGATCGTCCCCATGTACACTTGTCTTTTTAATTGTAATTTGTGTTATTTCCTTTATTTTGTCATCAAATGTATTCTAATATTGTTATGAGCTATGCAAAGTTGCTATGATCTTGCAATCTTGGAAAATAATGTAAAAGGGTCTATCACTGGTTCGGTACAGCTTATATCACTGGTTCAGTTGCAAGTATTTTGTTCATACCATGTGGAACAGCTTATATCACCGTTTGCAAATGCAAGTTGCTATGATTCCATATAACAAGGATTTCTTACGCATCTACTGGAACAATCATTTCCATATAACAGTCGTTTTAATTGCAAACGGCAGGTTATCAAAGTGTGTTGATATTTTAAATCCAAATTTCAAACAACAAATCAGAACCACAAGTGATGCAGGTATTAATTTGATCTCTCCTCTTATGTAACTATTTTAATGTCTCTAACAAGAAACAAAAATCATATATTCCGTATTCGTAATGCCAGAAGTAGCTTATAAGTTTCAGCACACCGAAAGTATTAGCAATAATATTAGACACAGCAATATCACAGCTATTTTGTTCGGTACAGCTATATCACAGCAATAGTATTAGCAATAATATTAGACAGGTATTTTGTTCGGTACAGCTATATCACAGTCACAGCTATATGGAAAATTTTAGTTTTGTTTTCGGTACAGCTTATATCACTGGTACCGGGTCTATATATCTTGGAAAATATTGTAAGCTATATCACAGCTCTCTTATTTTAGTATTGTAAGCTATATCACAGCTCCCTTCCTTCTATAATTTAATCGAGCAATACCAGCAATACCATTCAAGCACCATGAGCAATGCCATTCAAGCACTACCAGTCATCAAAATTTAGATCTAGTCATCAAAATACATTTGCATTTCTAATACCATAGACTTCACTGTCATTGTCATTACATCAGAAATACATCAGAAATACCAGAGACTTCACTGTCACTGTCAAAATACATCAGAAAAATCATTTAAGGCTACACCAGAGACTTCATTGTTATTAAATCAAACTACATGAAACTTTTAATCTAGAATTTCAGTACCACATCACTTGTCTTTGCTTACATCAATGATGTCATTACATCAAATTCATAACATTCTTCTCCTGCAAACAACAAAAATAAATATAAAAGTGAGAATGACATTTCTAATTTAATCGAATTGATGTAAAATGACATTTACCTCTTATTGGGAGCATCCAGAGGATCCTCGGAAATACTAGCTTTGCAAGTCCTTTCTTGATGGCCAAATTGCTTGCATCTCTTTCCCAAAAAAAAATTGTTCCTATTTGTAAGGTACTTTTCTGATTTTGGTTCTGAATTTTGTTTATAGTAAATTGTACAGTGTACAGTGGGTTATTCTGGTCAGTACCAGCACATCAAGGTAAAATCTGAATCTTATCAGCTTTCATGGTAAATGGGGGCTTTCATCATATAGAAGTAGCACATAAGACACATATTGGTTTTGAATTTGTATACCATACTCCTTTAAGGTATCAAGATCAAGAAATATCTTCTGTATAAGACTGAATAAAGCTTATTCTGGTCAGTATCATACATTAATTTCTATTACTTTTGTAGAGTTAGGTTGCTCCGTGCGTCAGTTTCTAGAGTTAGGTTGTTAGTCATTTATGCACTCAAAAATCTAGAAAAAAAATACAGATTTGATTGAAACACTCAAACAAAAAATCTGGAAAAAATATACACTTACCTATTAGGAATCCATAATTTGTCCATGTCATCTACTCACAAATTGAGCGGTGGAGTGGCGGCAGAAGTGGAGCCAAAGGCGGACCGGCTTTAGGAGGAAGTGGGAGTCATCTGGCTGGAAGGCGGAGTGGCTGGAAGGCAGAGGCAAAGGCGAAGTGGCTGGGGTGCTAATCGGAGGCTCAGGTTTAAGGCGTTTCAGATTTTAGGGTTGGGGAGGTTTTGTGGAGAGATGAATTAGGATTTTGGTATTTCTTCTAAGAGCATTTTTGTCTTTATTAAATTTTCTTTTTTTTAACAGGAGTAAATATGTATTGATGGCAAATTTAGAAGTTAACTAGGTTTATAATGGCATTAGCATGAATTCAAATTTTAGAGTGACATTTTTCAGATTTCAGACTTTTGGAGTGACAAATAACCAATTCTCCCTATTATTTATTGTGAGGCTTCTATTATTTATTGTGAGGCTTTAATAATCAACGTGTTAAATTTTTATATCAACATCACCAAAAATATCAGTTAAAGACAATAATAGATTTTATGAAAGGGAGAATCTTGTATTGATTATGTGTATATGATTACAATAATTTGAGGCTTAAATATATAGAGTTGATTATGAATTAAACATCTTCATTGATTATCTCCTACCTAACACCAATTTGTAAAAAAAAAAAATGAAGTTTATAAGTTATTTTAGTAAAAAAAATTTATTACTTGACTTTATACTAAATAAATTTAATTATTTAATATTTATCTCATCTGGGTTGAAACATTAATTAACATCTTGTACTTACGGGTTTTCACTCCACCGAAAAAAAGAAAACTAACATTCTGAACATGCCATGACGGATTTTACCATTTCGTGTTGTCGGGCTAAGGTAACTCAAACTTTGAGTTTGGAGAATGATTGATTGTTCTTTACTAAAATCGACATTAATGTATCAACACTAATGATGTCCATTCAAATTTCATACTCTCACAATAGATTATGTTTTCAGAATTGTAGTAACAACGGAAAGGTTTCAGCTTATATAGAGATGCTGGTGCACCTTATGAAAATTTGGGCCATACAATCATGCCTTTTTGTATTGTCCCGATTAAATTTGGGCCTTGGCAGTCCAACACACAATTCATTTTTTTTTTTTTTTTTTTTTGGAGAAAAGACCGTAGAAACAAGCCATTTATCGGTGCCAACTATCTATGTACATAACACGTTGAAAGATTCAGCCTTTGAGCTTTTCAACGTTGATGGTTTCAGAAAATTAAGAGGTAGGTATCAGCGATATAAGTCATATCAATCAGTAATCAATCACACGTGAAGCTATGCAAATATATAAACCCCGTCGATCAACATCATCTGATATAGTCAGACATACAACTAAATTAAACTATACATTCTTTATATTGAGAGCAAGCTGGTTACAAGTTCCAAGTTGGGAATTAAGGAAAGACGAAAAATTTGCATATAAACTTTAAGAAATTGAATTAATTATTGAGTTTTCTAGAACATGTCTCAAAGAACCGAATTAATAATTGGGTTCCCTCTAATGCATAAAAAAAATCATCTTTCACCTTTCCCACAAATTATTTAATATATTTCAAGAAAAAAATCTGAACATCTTTTGCCTAAAAATATATCTTCAATTACTAAAAGTGAAAAAATAATTTCCAATTGAAATTAAAAAAAAAGAACTTCCTTTAAATTAATAGTCTATATATATATTGCTTATTTTATCTCTTTCAGTGAGTTAATGCTGAATTGGTAAGTAGTGACAACTAATGCTCAACGGTTTGCGGCCATCTTAAATTATTTTTTAGGTAGATATCCGGTTGGATATCCCTGTATAATGCTAGGATAAGGAGTAGGCAATCTAGAATTTTGTGAATACCTTAAATTATTTTTTTATCAATATATTGTTAGCAACAATTTATCATTGATCTTAAAAAACCAAAAAAAAATGCTCAATGGTTGTTCTATTTAACGGGCGTAACTAGAACGACCCAATAAACCTATAGACAAGACAGCCACTATAAATGAGCCATGATTCTCCTTTGCTGGCCAATCAAAGCAAAACAACAGGAAAAAAAAAAGACACAAGAACAACATACAGCAAACCATGGCTACATGTATATGCACCATCTTCTCCCCTCTCCACTGTTGAAAAACAGAGCCACTTTCGATTCTATTGGCACGACATTGTCAGCGGTCCCAACCCAACTTCTGTCCCAGTAGCAGAAGCACCAGGAACCAACACATCATCCACATCTTTCGGGGCCGTCTTTATGATCGATGACCCACTGACAACTGGGCCCAACATGAACTCCAAGTTAGTGGGCCGGGCACAAGGATTCTATGGCTTTGCAGGGTTGAAGAAAACTGGGCTTCTAATGGCAATGAACATTGTGTTAATCGACGGGAAATATAACGGAGTACAATCACTATTTTGGGACACAATGATGTGTTTTCTTCTGTGCGGGAAATGCCGATTGTTGGTGGGAGCGGGTTGTTCAGATTTGCTCGTGGGTACGTGCTATTACATACCATCATTGTGAAGAACCGCAATGCCGTTGTGGAGTATAATGTTTTTGTCAATGACTTCTAACAATGAGAATAATTTAATTATGAATTGAAATTGTTTTTTTTTTTAATAAAGGTTAGAAATCAAACCTTCCAATTCTTCACACAAAAAAATCATTATATATCTTGATCACTAGATCAAATTAAGACTTGTACCTATTGTAACTTCTTTTTATTTTCCAGATTTGCTTATTGGAATTTCCCGTGCTTCAATCATTGTGTCTTACTTTGGTTTTCCCTTTTGGGCATGCATGATGTTTCCAAACTTATATTACCTGCACAGTAAGGAAAGGAAATGTTTTTTTTGAAATTATATGGCCTACACGGCAAGGAAAACATAAATTTCTGGAAATCTTGGGACCACATTGTAAATGTTACGTGCAGACGTGTCCATAAATCATGCAGCACGCCCACTATTTCTAATTCTAATTTTTTTTTTAATTTGAAGATGCGGGATAGAAAAAAGAGAAAAAAATTATTTTCAACTTCAAAATCCTATGTCATAATTTGAAACGGGTGAAATTTTCCTAGAAAACTTATCTTCTATGTATGGCTGCAAACAAATCGAACCAAATCGTAGGGCTGAAAACTTATCTTCTATGTATGTCATTATTTTAATAGAAGATTTGCGCTGACAAATAATTCAACCATTTGCCATGCCTCTCATATGACTTAAGTCCCAAAATGCAATGAACATTAAACAAATTTGGCATTATTGATAAATTGTTAAATCCACAATTGTTCAAATATGACACTTTTCAAATATTCATTATTTCTATGGCACTCTCTATAAGTCTTTCCACCAAATATGATTCAGGTCATACGCTACTCCGAATATGGTGCTTATAAAACTTCAGCACACATGGCTGAAGTTCTGTGTTTACCCTAAATATATAGCGCCTTTAGAACTTTGGTGCACACCACTGAAGTTCTGCGCTTACTCCAAATATGTGGTGCCTATAAAATTTCAATGGCGTGCAATGAAGTTATGCGCTCACTTCGAATATATGGCGTCTGCATAATTTTAACCCACACGATTAAAATTATCAGCTTACCTCGAATACATGGCTCCTATAGAATTTCAACCCACACGTTTGAAATTCTGCACTTACCCAGAATATATAGTGCCTACGAAACTTCATGAAGTTACGCGTATATCCCAAATATATGACGACCATCATTTTTGCAATTCAAAATTATTTATATACAAAGCTTACCAGATTCAATATAGCTCATCATAACAATTTCATGATTCCAGACATGATATGTAACGTATATGCAATAGAAAGGATTTTGTCTAAGCTTCTGATTTATTTCATTTAAGCATACCATGCAACTCAAACCTATATATTTATATTTATCACGCCTTGTATTATGCATACATATCACTAAATTTCAAGTCTTCATTTATGACAAATTCATAAACTCAATAATAAATAATAAGCACAAATGTGTTGATAAGGGCTGGCACTGAATACCGTGGTTTGGTTTGGATCGAAAACTTCAACATTCTGAACGATACGTACGTTCATAATTAAAAAAAAAAGGCGAAAATTTCTAATTTCCATATTTTGTATTATTATCTGTTTCGAAACAAACTTGCTGTCTGAATGAATTAGTCACATACTTAGATCTAAAACTCTCACTATAAATACAGTTAATACCCCACTTTAGATTTTAAGCGAACCGCTTCTTAAATTCAAAAAACACAAATTATGTATTCTGGAGAGTTTCCATATTTGAGGGAACTTAAACTTTAATACTCTTTTGATAATCTCAAATCCATTAGACTAATCTAATCTTAGGTATAGTTAGAGTGTTTGGTTTGTTGTTCTATAGTATATGAAGATCTACTTTAGTGCTCCATTCCAATAGCTGTGTGATGACTTCCCGTTTGTAATGCTAGCATATTAAGGGCTCACTGTCTCGAGTGTTTGTGCCCACCATATAACCATAGTTGTGTCATGAGTCTCAACTCTCCAACTCGAGCGTCTAGGTTTACGTTGTACACGAATTAGGCCGTGAGATCCCACATGTGTTGGGCTCACGGACCACGAGTTGTATTATTTGTTTTTGGTAATAGGAAAAGCACGCCAACAAGATTTACGCTACTCCAGAGACGTAAGTATTTTAAGCCAAACTTCATTGTTATCTTACGTGTCAATCTCTTTTACTCTTATCTATTTACATTTCATGATTGCTTTGTTGATTATTGTTGTTGTTAGTTTTTTAAACTTTCACGAAAACACCGTATTCACCCCGTGTCATTAGGGACAACAATTAGGTTTACATTGTACTATTATTTTGCAAAAATTTATTAATTTTAATATATATATATATATATATATATATATATAGAGAGAGAGAGAGAGAGAGAATGACTAATATAATTTTAAAGGGAGCTTCGTTTCTATATAAAAAAAATTTAATTTTCGAACTTATTTACTATCAAGTCAAGCGGTCAAAAAAAATGAAGTATATAGTGCATTAAGATGTGTACAAAATTCTTTATATATTGACCGCTTGACTTGATGGTAATAAATTCGAAAATTAAAAATAAATTATATGAAAACAAAGTTCTCATTAAGGAGATTGGTTTGAAAGGTTTGGATTTGTCGTTTGAAACCGATTCGATAGGTTTTAGAGACCGGAAGTATATTGTCGATATGCTAGAGGAAACATTTTAGCCGTACTCATATATATATTATATTAGTCTTATTATTTAGCCTATGACCTTACGTGCTTTATTATTCAGTTTAAATATTTGTGTCATAATTTTATGGTTGCCAGAGCACCTTTGGACCTCTGACTTAATTAAAACAATTGAACCCTTGCAGTTTGTTTTTTTCATCCTTGGAATTTATATGGATCAGTAGTATAGAATAGAAATAATAATTGATCAAATAATCTGTCACAACACCTTTAATGAGTTATCAAATTGATTACAATTAACATGTAAATATTGACTAGTAATTAATAATAATTGATAACGACAAATAATATAAATCCATCGAACCTTTCACAACACCGTTATGTTGAGATATCAAATTCAACAAAAAAAATTGTGACGGATATCCCGAGTACACCGTATACATGTTTTTTTTTTTTTTATTTGTTAACAACCATAAATATGGATCCCCCGTAAAGAATCCATATCTTCTGAGGTAACAGAATATTTCTGTTTGGATTACGGTCGTCCGATCGAATTCCATACCATACCGGTCTAAGGTGAAACACACGAGTCCAGTTTAATAGATGGGCGAATTCTGATTAGACGGTGCAGATTAAAACATAAATATTATCATTATTGTCTATTGACAGTACGTTAATTATGAGCCATCTACAGTATTGGATCTATTATTAGTCATAAGGGGTTTAATGATACCCTTTTAAACGTTTATCCAATCCATACCGTAATCGATAAACATGTAGGTTTAAGGTTTGTTTTCGTTAGCTTACCGGATATGGATATGAATAGATATTTTTTTTTCGCTAGCTAATTAATTAAACAGGTAAGGGTACAAGTAAATGCTATTTTGTACCTGTTATCCTATAGAGTAATTATAGAAATAACATTATATGATAATATTTGAGTAATAGTTAGTAATAATGAAAGTTTTGGGGTGATATTTCATATGATAATATTTGAGGAATAATTAGTGATGTACTTTATTATTTAGTGTATGTTTTTTGTTATAAGAAAATGTTAAACAAATTACTCTTATTTGTATGTCTTGTTATTTAGTTAAATAATTTAATTTGTCTGAAGAGATATTCGTGTTTTTGAATTCTCTTGATTTATAAAAAGAAACAATTTAGTTCGAATTGATTTCACATTATTTTTATTAGTAGTACATGTGATTCCATATATATGTATGAAATAAATGAGTTTTGATATTCTATTTGTAAAATAAAATAAAACTGATTAATATTTTAGTATTATTCA
Organism: Carex cristatella; assembly: GCA_024447775.1. Taxonomy (NCBI): domain Eukaryota; kingdom Viridiplantae; phylum Streptophyta; class Magnoliopsida; order Poales; family Cyperaceae; genus Carex; species Carex cristatella. The sequence goes on along the minus strand of JAJHPF010000026.1, from coordinate 28,483 downwards.
TTATTCAATCGCTACTATTTTGTTATCCGATAATTTTAACAGGTAAGAATATATATTACAATAAAATTAATTTTTAATAGATAAAGGTAGGATATATGTATGATCATTTTTTAGAGAGTATGAGTATAATAATATTTTCTCCCTGCCCATATCATAGCATCAACACCCCTATCCAGTCACGACTCTAGGCTATGTTGATTCATCATTTTTCCGGAGATATAGCAAAAATATTCCCGATCTGTAATATATATTTATTTTTATTTTCTTGACTTTCTTATTGAAATCTCCCATACTTTAATAATGGGTTGTTACATATGTTTCCCTTTAATGATAGGGCATGATGTTTCGATCGAAAATTAATTATGTTGGTTACCCAGTAAGGAAAGGGCATGATGTCCCCATCGTAGCATATGTTTGGTACTTCATCCCTATATCGGGAGCTTGCTTGCTTACTCAAAATGGAAATTTTCATTTTAGGACTTGGTCTATAGCAAAAGCTGTAGCAGATCAATCACTGAAATAAAGGGTATGCTGCACTGCCTTTTAGGCCTAACAGATTGCAAAAAATCTTAGCGACAGGAACATTCCTGGTTGCACCAAGGCCCAACGGTAGTGGTTTGCTCTCGGGACGGGACGGGCGGGACGGACGTAATCCGGGATCGGGCACAGGCAAGTCGGGTAGGACGGGTAACTCGGGTACGGGCAACACGGGTTTTTTTTTTTGAAACCTTACCCTTACCCGCCCTTTTACCCTTGCCCGCCTCGGGTACGGGTAAGACGGGTCGGAGGTAGGACGGGTCGGACGGTCCGGGTCAAACCCGGACCTGGTTTTTTTTTCTTCTGTTTTTTTTGTTTTTTTTTGTTTTTTTTTTCTTGAGTGATTTAATCATAAAAAAATGGGTTCTTTAGATATGATTTTGATTCATTTATATATAAATACATCACTCGAGATCTATCTCAACGGTTTGAATTCGTCGTTTGAAGTTTATTTAATAAACTTTCAAGATGTAACACTACATGTCGTTAAATTATAATTGAAATTACTATATTTTTTATGTTGCATCGTATAAAAACAATATTTGTCTAAAGCATATATAATATGTGAGGCCTTGCTCTTTTATCGTAACGTGCATTCTCGAGTCTATTTATGTATCAAGTTTTTGTGAAATATTGTACTTCGTATTAGAAGTCACAAAAATAAAATTCAGTGTTGATATTAAAACTGATGAGTTAATAATTTTGATTCGCATCTTATACTTCCCTCATATAATATGCAAACACGTCACCTATTCATTATAGAGATGACTTCATGATTTGCTTGAACAAACTCTTAACTAACAAATATTAACAATGTTGTCTTACAATTAATAATTATTGGGATTCCAAACATTTTATTTTAAAACATCTAAATACGAATTATTTGATCTTTAAAACCGAATTATTTTAAAACAATAGATTTATAAATAAAAGCTACCCTCCTCCTTTATTTCAGGTTTGGGACCGGCTATGTAAAATAACATAGGCAGAGTTCTAACTTTTTTTTTGTTAGTAATTCTTCGTAAAATGAATAATTTTAAAAATAATTGAAATATTTATAAATTTATAATTTAAAAAGTAACCATAAAGAATAAAAAGGTTAGAAATTTATACCGGTCTTTGACCCTTTCTTTTGTGAGCTTCGGCATGCTTCCTAAAGATACTCATACCTAGGACTTTATGATATGTAAAATCTTGCGTGCAACCGTTTACCTTACACTTTAAAGTATTCAGAGTATTGTCCGGATGGAAGGTACAATCATACCAGGACATCCAATCCGCGTAGTATGATTGACTGATAAGATCTTGAGGAGGACTTGCCATTTTTAAACCTATTATTAAAAATAAATCCGAATTTCAAAATAAAATCTAACATATAAAAAATCAAATCTAAATACTTCACATTTCCAAAAAACAAATCTAACCTTTTTTTTAAACCTATTAAAAATAAATCCAAATTTCAAAATAAAATATAACATATTCTAAAATAAATCTAATTACTTCACATTTCCAAAAAATAAATCTAACCTATTTTTTTAACCTATTAAAAATAAATCCGAATTTCAAAATAAAATCTAACATATTCTAAAATAAATCTAATTACTTCACATTTCAAAAAAACAAATCTAACCTATTTTTTTTAACCTATTAAAAATAAATCCGAATTTCAAAATAAAATCTAACATATTCTAAAATAAATCTAATTACTTCACATTTCAAAAAAACAAATCTAACCTATTTTTTTAACCTATTAAAAATAAATCCGAATTTCAAAATAAAATCTAACATATTCTAAAATAAATCTAATTACTTCACATTTCCAAAAAACAAATCTAACCTATTTTTTTAACCTATTAAAAATAAATCCGAATTTCAAAATAAAATCTAATATATTCTAAAATAAATCTAATTACTACTACAAATTTAATTTAATTACTTAACAATTACTACAAATTACTATAAAATAAATCTAATTATCTACAAATTACTACAAAATAAATATAATTATCTAACAATTACTACAAATTATTATAAAATAAATATACCTTCAAATTTTGTAGAACGATTTTGTAGAACGAATCTCGTGGGATTTTGAAAAACCTTCGTAATTCCGTTTGCGGATTTGTAGAACGATTTAAATTTACAACTATATTTTTTTAACAATAAATTTAAATTTTGAGAATAATAAAAAAAATTGAGAGAATGAGTGATTGAAAATATTATGAGAATATGAGATATTGAGATGTGAAAAAATATGAGGGATTGGGTATATTTAAAGAGGTTTTGTTTGGGGGGAATGAATTTTAAAAATTTTAAAGCGTTGTCTGTGATTTCAAATTGAAATTGTTAACTAAATCCTAACCGTTCAAATTTTTTCATGCACAAATCTTAATGAAAATATTTTTACAAGTGCGAATCTCGATAAAAATCAATGGCTTAGATCAATTGGAATCAATTGATGGGATTTGATGTGATTAAAGATTTAATTATTTAAAGTTGAATTGAAAGGGGGGTCGGCGGGTAGGGAGGGTAGGGCAACCCGGGCAGGCACGGGCACGGGCACGGGCACGGGCACGGGCACGGGTGCGGGCGAGTACGGGCACGGGCGGATACGGTCACGGGCACTGGCAGGCACAGGACCCGACCTCGAGACAGGTAAGCACGGGTTTTTTTTCAAATTTTCTGATTCGGGTAGTATTTTGACCCGTTACCCGTGCCAAATCCGAACACGGGACGGGACGAGCGGGCACGGGCACGGGCACAGGTAAACCAGATTCGGGTCACGGGTTTGCTGACCGAGAGCAAAGCTCTACCGAAGGGTCACATGAAGTGTTGCAAGGATTCAAATCAAACAATAATATATTAATACTGAGGACCCACTACCAGTAAATGAAGAGAGAGAGATGATATTTAGTAAAGGAGAGCAGTTTGGGTGCGATGTCAGTCGGACTCAAATTTGCGTCCTAGACAATCGATTTATTTTAAAAACTGTGCGCATGGATATTTAAGCAGACACACGTATATTAAAGCATCATGTACAGATTTTAAAGTGGATTGGACAGCTATGAAATCTATCTGACTCAGACATCAGATCCAAACTGATCCAAACTGGTCTCTTAGTAAAGAAGGAGATGGATTTGGTCGTTATTACTGAATGAAAATTAATTTGATGGGACAAGTTAGCCTCGTATTTATGATTAATTGATTTTTTATATATTCCACGAACATTGTTCAATGTCCAAAACAATTGGTGCATGCATATTGAAAAGATATGCTAGAAGATTTATAAAGGATTATATTATTTATTTATTATACGTAAGAAAAGTAACTAGTCGGCAATGTTCGCTAGTTACATATAGGCCGGGTTATTAAGGCCTAAGGGGTATGGGTAGTGTTTGGTAAACGGGCCGGGCCGGGCGGTCCGGGCACGGGCATGGGTAGCCACGGTCACGGGTGTCACGGGCACACAAGCACAACGGGCCGGGCATCACGGATTTTTTTTTCAAAAATCCTGTCCCTGCCCGTTTAATATCCGTGCTCGTCACTGGTTCGGGGCAGGACAGTCTGGGTACCGGGGACAGGACGGTCCGGTCCGGTTCGGGTCCGGACTAGTTTTTTTTTTGTGCTGTTCTTTTCTGTTTTTTTCTTCTTTGAAAACCAATAAATTATAAATCCAAATTCATACCAATTTAAACTCATTAGACATGGTTGTATATTTGAACTCGATAATTTTTGTTATAATAAAATATAAATAAAAAATTTCTTAAATCAATTACTTTAAAAATAATTAAACTCTTATTTTAAAACAATAGATTAAAAAATAAAAGTTACCCTCCTCTTTTATTCCGGGCTTGGGACCGGCTATGTAAAATAACATAGGCAGAGTTCTAACTTTTTTTTTGTTAGTAATTTTTCGTTAAAATGAATAATTTAAAAAATAATTGAAATATTTATAAATTTATAATTTAAAAAGTAACCATAAAGAATAAAAGTGGTTAGAAATTTATACCGGTTTTTGACCCTTTCTTTTGTGAGCTTCGGCATGCTTTCTAAAGATACTCATACCTAGGACTTTGTGATATGTAAAATTTTGCGTGCAACCGTTTACCTTACACTTTAAAGTATTCAGAGTATTGTCCGGGTGGAAGGTACAATCATACCAGGACATCCAGTCCGCGTAGTATGATTGACCGATAAGATCGTGAGGAGGACTTGCCATTTTTAAACCTATTATTAAAAATAAATTCGAATTTCAAAATAAAATCTAACATATAAAAAAACAAATATAAATACTTTACATTTCCAAAAAACAAATCTAACCTTTTTTTTTAAAACCTATTAAAAATAAATCCCAATTTCAAAATAAAATTTTACATATTCTAAAATAAATCTAATTACTTCACATTTCAAAAAAATAAATCTAACCTATTCAAAACAAATCAAATTACTTCACATATTCAAAAAAATAAATCTAACATCTTTTATTAACCTATTAAAAATAAATCCGAATTTCAAAAATAAAATCTAACATATTCAAAACAAATCAAATTACTTCACATATTCAAAAAAATAAATCTAACATCTTTCATTAACCTATTAAAAATAAATCCGAATTTCAAAAATAAAATCTAACATATTCAAAACAAATCTAATTACTACACATCTAACAAATCTAACATAAACTAAATAAATCTAACAAATCTAACATAAAATAAATCTTACAAATCTAATTACTTAACAAATTTAATAAATTTAACATTCAATAAATATAACAAAATATAACAAAATTTTAAATTACTCTACAAAAATAAATCTAACAAATTTTTTTTTGGAGTAAAATTAAAGTAGTTTCATACTTGGAGTAAAATTAAAACATAAATTTTGATTTATTTTATTCTTTCTATTTTACTTGGAGCGGATCCACTAATATTGAATTGAGATCAATTGACACCATTTTAAAAAAAAAATATGTATTTATACAATTTTTTTTTATATAATATAGAGTAAAATACTATGGATACTATGAAATTGATCCTATTTACAACATACAAATTTTATATGATTATCTCTATTTATATTGGATCCTCATAATTTGAAAGTCTATTTCGGCCTTTGATTGATTTATTAATTCTATTATTAGTCTATTATCAAGCATTAATGTTCAAAGAGGATTTAGTAGTTTTTCTTTCAATATGATATAAGAGGAAAAATCATCACTTGTAGAACTAATAATGACTAATGAATTTTAAAATTGCAACTTTTTTCTTGAAGAATAATGTATTAAACAACTATGTTATATAAAAATCTCAAAATAATTTAGTATTTATTTGACTTCAAAATTTTCAATAGCCGAAGATTTAGTCACTTAATTTGAGTTTTCTAACAAACATGCAAATATGAACGGTTCGTCCATTTCAATTTTAGAGTTTAACCTATTAAAAATAAATCTGAAATTTCAAAAATAAAATCTAACCTATTCAAAACAAATCTAATTACTTCACATATTAAAAATAAATCTAACATCTTTTATTAACCTATTAAAAATAAATCCGAAATTTCAAAAATAAAATCTAACCTATTCAAAACAAATATAACATTCAATATTTCAATCTAATATTCAAATTTAATTTTTAAATTACTCTACAAAAATAAATCTAACATTCAATATTTCAATCTAACAAAATTTAATATTGTAAAATTTAATCTAGCAAAATTTAATCTAACAAAATGTAATCTAACAAAAATTAATGTTACCTTTTTAATTTTGCGGAAAAATCTTCGAGAATACCTTCGTAATTCCGTTTGCATGTTTGCGTTTGCGTATTTGTTAAATTAACAACTATATTTTTTTTAACAATAAAATTAAAATTGGAGAATAATAAAAATATTGAGATTGAGATTGAGAGAATGAGAGATGAAAATATTGAGAGAGATGTGAAAATTTGTAAAGAATGGGTGTATATTTATAGAATTTTGTTTAGAGGGATTAAAATTTGAATTTAAAAAAAAAAAAAAAAAAAAAAAAATGGGTAGGGGTCCGGGTAGAAAGTGGGGTTGTGGAGCATAGGGAGAATGGGGGGGGGGAATTTGAGTTTAAAATTTGAATTTTAGACCAAAAAAAAAAATCTGCCACGGGCTTACGGGCACGGGCGTCACGGGTACGGGGGTCCGAGTTCTCACGGGTATTTTTCCAAAAAACCGGATCCGGCCCGTTTAATACCCATGTCCGTGTGCCCGTGTGCCCGTGGATGCCCGTGGCACGGGCACGGACGGACCAGTCCGAGTTGGGTCCCCGGGGGCATTTACCAAACACTAGGTATGGGTGTAGAATTTTTTGTTTTCTTTGTTATTATGTAACTGTAACTTTATTTTATTAATATATTATTAGTGGCAAACTTTGCGGCAAACTTTAAAAAAGAATAAGTAATTAGTACATATTGAACCGATATGCTTATAATCCATTTAGCATTTAGCGGAACACTGAACCTTTAGGAAGCTCAACATTTTAATAGCACTATTAATATATACGGTACTATTTTCAAGATTAGTTAAAACTAAATTTTCAGGTTCTAATCAAATGTGCATTTAATCATGCGATTATATCCACAAAAGAGAAATATATATAATTACATGTGACACTCCAGAGTTTGGTGTACCTTCCGTGATTAAATTTTCTTGTTCTATATGTATGGATGAACTATATATGTTTGTTGTTTTATTGATCATAGCCGTTGTGGCATTAATTTGAAATATGGTCTTAAGATGTGGCCATTTAAATCTAATTCTTATAATTAAACAATTCTTTTGTCACTTCTACCAACCAAGAAACGATAATACTCTCTGATTTTGAATATGCTCAAGCTAAATTTGATAACATTGCCTCATAGATCAATGGAACAGCAGTGCTAGCTTCATCTATGGAAACAGTTACCTATCCACAACAGCGGCTTATATAAGCGTGGTCAACATAAAAATCTCCATAAGATACAAGGCCTTCAAACAATAACATTAAAATTAACTTATTTATAGATCTTTTTGCTGCGACTTTATAATTAGTCATGCATTTCTAAATTTGACAAACACGTTACTCATGAAAGTAAATTAGTTTCAATAATTTTGATTTGTTTTTTGAAGTCATTCCAATATATTTTGGAGTTATGCTCACCAAGAGCCCTACTGAGCTTGAGAACACTCTAGTTCTACTCATAAAAATAGTTGTCCTATAGAGCACAATACGGCATAAAGTCAAGTGTTAAACACGACACGGTTAATTAAGGGCGCATGACAAGCAGGGCAGTACATTCCTTAATTCCATATTTTGTTTGATTTTGAGTTAGCAGGATAACTAGGAGAGAACAACAAAACATCTACAAATTATTATTGTCTTAATTTGATTTGATTTTTTTTACTACTTTTTTATATTTTATTTAGATTTTTTTTTCAGTTTTATGTATATTTTAATGGATTCTTTTTCGGATCTAAAAAAAAAACAAAAACAAAAAAATCTTTTTGGCACATGTATTCTTAAAAGTATCGTGTCCGTTTTCTGTATTTTTTTTAACACGGCACGACGCTTGTAATCCGTAACACATATCTGCAAGACATAATACGTTATTTGTAACATTCTTATATAAAATCAATTATATTAAAAGGTTTATATGCATTAAAAATATATATAAGGTTATATGTGCATAATTTAAGCCCTTGTGTAATAATAAAAACTTGGAGGGACTAATTAGCAAAAATCCAAATTTAACCTAGAAAATCCCTTTCCTTCTCTCTTTCAATTTCATTCTCCTGGCCGTGAGTGTGGGGTGGGTGCCGAGCAAAAGGGAAAAAAGAGAGAGAGAGAGAAATTGAGCGTGGGAAACTGATCGAACTTGTCGGAAACTTGAGATTCGAGCGGAATTGACGATCCTTGATCGATTCTAAAGCTTCAAATTGGTATATTCTCCTTTTCAATTAGCAAAACCCTAATAGTCGATTTGTTGTGATTTTCGTTTGAATTTCGAATTCGGGTGTAAATCGAACGATTATAACTCGATTACTATATTGAATTGGGTTGAATTGAATAGATATTCTTTTTTTAAGTGGGAATCATGATTTAAGGGTTGGTATGGAATTTGGGATGATTATTTGTGAAATTCAAATTGATTATAATTGATCGAGTTATAATTCGTTAAAACCGTTCGATTCGTATTATTGGATTAAACTACCCTTTGGACTTTGAATTTGGAATTAGGGTTTTGGTATTAAAACTTGAATTATGAATTATGTCGAATACTCGTATAGCTTCATATACCTTGAAATGTGATCCGATAAGTAACCCCGATTAACCGGAATTGAGCGTCGACCGATCGGAATCGAAACCAAATGAATTAGGGTTTTCTGTTACTTGTTGCGGGCCGCAATCGGACCCATTACGGCCGCAACCCGGTAATCCGAAATGGTTAGTTGAGTATGGTTAAGCCAAATCGAACGAGTACCGAACCGTAATCGCACTAGCCTTAGTTATACACCATTTATACAGGTTAAATAACGATTATGCGTATCTTTTAAATAGACTTGGTAAGGTGTCCCAGGCCGTGCACGCCCGCGTAGGGAGTCGAGTAGGGCACGACACGGTCCGTGTGGATTGTGACTCGGCCCGAGTAGGGTATGACACGGTCCGTGTGGATTATGACTCGGCCCGTGTAGGAAGTCCAGATTTTAGAATCTATTAACGATCATCATACTCAAAGTCGGGATTTCTGGACTTGTTTGATATTTTATATTCGGAATTAAACTCGTGTTTCGATTGACATGTTGATTATTGATTGAATTGAAACATCGGATTGTGTTGCATGTGCATTGCATTGCCCAAATAAGGTGAAACTCGAATTGTTTTATCCGATTGACTTGCATCCGGTATGGTTATAAATTGTGTTGATCTAAATGATCCGATTTTGGAATTAAAGTCACCGTGCTTTATATCACCATCGGTTGGTGGATAAGGTATTATTGTCATCCACCGTGATGACGTCACCCGGGAGGTGAAACCGGATTTGTCGAGTCTCGCGGGGACTTTGACGCCCAAAGTGTTCTAAAGCTTTAGATCGTCCGGCCCTCGGCAGTTTCGCACCGGTTGGGACGAGGGTAAGTGACTTGTATTACGATTGTGATTATGTGACTTGTGTATCGGAGGCATTTCCAGGGGGTAATGCGTTTGGATAGTCAATTGGCTTTATATGGATTTTCTCGGATGTGAATTGAAACCGGACTTTTAATTAAATGGTTAGGCCCGTAACTACGGATGGGTGTCATGAGGAAAAGGTTTTACCCGGGCGCAGCTGTCCGTAGGTGTCCGTAACCCTACGGATGAGAGGGAACGAATTAAGGTCCAGATCGGTGGAACATCCGTAGTTACTACCCGATATTCTAAAACCGAGTGAACCGGATATTGTGTGATTGAATTTCATCTTGGCAATTCCCGAATTGTGATTTCATTTGGATATATATATGTTGTCGGATTTATGCATTCATTCATTTTTACAAATGATTATAAATTGATATGAACTTTATTTGTGTTTCATTTTGAATATAATTTGTGATTGCAAGTCCAGGGATTCTTTTGTGGCAATTATCGCACCGAGAATTCAATTCTCATCCCCTTTTGGGTAAAATTTTCAGGTTCCGGTTTGCGGATCCGAGAGAGGCACGAGGTCGGTAGGCCTTGGTTTCACCGTTGTATAGCTCTGCGGTATGGTGACATTAGAGATTATGTATATAGTTATGTTTTGGTTGTATATATATATATTCTCTATGTCATTGTGTGATGCGTATCCATCGAGATACGGGTTTTGTATACTTGTGACCGACCAGTTGGGATTTGAGATCTTTATATGTTATTTGTTTGTTTTATTTGCGTGTTATGTTTTACTTTTTATCATATCGTAATTGCCTAGTGGGTATACGGGCAACCGTATGCCTACCAGAGCACCTGTCGCACGCCGTGGGGCACCGGGTGTGACAGTCCTCCTCCGGTGGTATCGAGCATGGTTTAAAACCCGAACCGGGACTTGTTTGGATACGTGAGTGATATGCGTATTAATGGGGTCGTTGCGACTATACAAATATTGTATAATAAGAAAAGAATATAGAAGGTTATAAACTAACCGTGTTTATTCGAGTAAAATGGAAACACGCCGAGGCGAGAGGCAACCTCGGAGGAATCCGTAACCAAATCCGGAGTTGGTTATCGAGCCGGTTGTGGATCGAGCCGGGGCTGGTCCAGTTGGTGCTGATGGCGCCGGAGGAGCCTGGTAGAGACCGTGACTTGGATGACCTAGGTTGATTGCGGCTTATGAGAGAGGTCGCTAAGCCACAGATGCGGGATGCAACACCGGTAGCTCACGGGGTGCACCCGAAGATTTCGAAGGTTATATGATGCATTTTTGCGCTTGAATCCGCCGCGTTATGATGGAACCCAGGCGGGTATGCCGAGGAATGGCCGGCGCAAATAAATGCAAAGTTGAATTTATGCCGTACCCCCGATGAAGATAAAGTGGAGTTAGTTGAGCAAGCTGGAGAGTGATGCTCGATTCGTGGGATGGAGTCCGACGAAATTATGACGGGGATGAAGCGAGGATTCCTTGGGAATGGTTCGAACATAACTTCAATAAGAGGTTTTCGAGCAATATACGGCGTGAAGCGCTGCGGAGAAAATTCTTGGAGTTGAAGCAAGATGGGCGTCCGGTGGTGGAATACAATAGTGAATTTTCGGCTTTATCGCGCTATGCTACGGATATAAGAAATGATGTGGAAAGATATAATAGGCAATACTTGGATGGGTTGGATGGGCATATTTCTATGATCGTGGATACTCCGATGGCGACGGAGTTACAAGCAATGATGGATCACCGAACGGATTGAGATGCATGGGAAGCGGAGGAAAGAGCAAGTGGCTGAAAGGAATGTGAAACAGAAAGAGGCTCGAGTGGGCAGATGTCGAGGTCGAGGGGAGGACCATCATTTGCTAGGACCCGCTCGGTCGAGTATGGCTCCAAGACCCCCGTTCAGACAGATGTCCATGCCGGGTTTTAGACCGGTGGTTCATTCGCAATGGTGCCGATCGTGCAACCAAGCGCACGACGAGGTTGATTGTAGGCGCAAGGCTAATACTTGTTTCGTGTGTGGTAGTGCGGGACATTGGGCAAAGGAGTGCCCGAATGCGCTTATGAGGATGCGAGGCGCTAGTAGTGTGGGAGGGTCGACTAGCGTTGGGCGTGGCGCGCCGACGTGGCGTGGACGCGGCGCATCGCATGCTAGCGGGGCTAGCGCTATGTGGCTAGCAGCGCCCAGTGTTGGCGGGGTTAGACTGGCAACGCAAGAAGAACGACGGCAGGGCGGCGCGCATGCGCTTAACATCGCCGGAGCGTCGCGCAACGCCGCAATCGCGCTGGGAAATGGCCGGACCGACGTCATGACAGTGTATACTCTCTATATCCGATCATGATGCATATTGTTTGATTGATACGGAAGTGCATTCTCGTTGTGTCAAGGGCGTTGGTGAAAAAGTGTAGTTGGCCAATTGAGACGTGTAATCAAGTTTTAAATGTTCAAACCCCGTTTGGTTCAACCGATCGAGAAATCACGTTATGCCGAAACCGAAAGATTAAAATAGACGGGAAGGAGTTCGAGGCGGACTTGTTGGTGATGGAGATTACCGGTTACGACGTGTTATTGGGTATGGACTGGTTGACGAGACACGCCGCTACTATTGATTGTCCGCATCGTCGGATCCATTTCGCGACTCGAGAGGTATGTCTTGCATACTCAATTGTAGAGAAATTGGGAAACTAACACCGTGTATTTCTTTGTAGAGATGAAACATTTACTAGAATCGGGGTGTGATGCTTACTTGTTGCGGCAATTATGGTTCCGGAGAGATCGACACTATACCTGGTGGTATCGGGAATTTTCGGATGTGCTTCCCAGATGAGATTGTGGGGTTGCCACCCGAGCGAGAAGTGGAGTTCGGTATCGAATTGGTACCGGCACAACACCGATTTCAAAGGCGCCGTATCGAATGGCACCTGCAGAACCGAAAGAACTCAAGGCGCAATTGGAAGATATGTTGGAGAGTGGATTTATCGGGACCCAAAGACGTCGCCGTGGGGCGCGCCGGTGTTATTTGTCAAGAAGAAAGACGAACTTTGCGGTTGTGTATTGATTACCGCGAATTGAACAAGGTAACCGTTAAAAACAAGTACCCGTTACCGCGGATTGACGATTTGTTTGATCGGTTGCGGGGATCTTCGATATATTCAAAGATTGATCCGAGAACAGGTATCATCGTTAAGGATTCGACCGAGCGATGTGGATAAGAAAGCATTCCGTACAAGGTACGGGCATTATGAATACTTGGTCATGCCGTTTGGGCCGACGAACGCACCCAGCCGTTCATGGATTTGATGCACCGCGTATTTCATGATTTGTTGGATTCGACAGTTGTGGTGTTCATTGATGATATACTGATATATTCACGCTCGCGAGAGGAACATGAGGTACACTTAAGAATTGTTTTGCAAAGATTGCGCGAACATCAGTTATTCGCAAAATTTTCAAAATGTGAGTTTTGGTTGGAGGAAGTTTCATTTTTGGGGCATGTGGTTTCTCGAAAAGGGTTAGCGGTGGATCCCGAAAAGATTCGGGCTGTGACAGATTGGAAGAGGCCAGAGACGATTCATCGAAATTCGCAGCTTTACGGGGTTAGCCGGTACTACGAGAGATTTGTACTCGGGTTTTCGCGATTAGCTGCACCACTTACAAAATTGTTGCATAAAGGTGTAAAATTCGATTGGGGTACCGCGCAAGATAAAAGTTTTGAGGAATTAAAGAGTCGACTGGTATCCGCGCCAGTCCTTGCTATGCCGACTACTGGTAAAGAGTACACGGTTTATACCGATGCATCTCGATCGGGTTTGGGCTGCGTATTGATGCAAGATGATCATGTAATTGCCTACGCATCTCGGCAATTGCGACCGCACGAACAGAACTACCCGACGCATGACTTGGAGTTAGCGGCGGTGATATTTGCGCTGAAGATTTGGCGGCATTATCTATATGGCGTGAGGTGCCGTATATTTACAGATCACTAAAGTTTGAAATACATTTTTACGCAAAAAGAGCTGAATTTGAGACAAAGGCGTGGTTAGAATTGATGAAAGATTATGACTTGGATATCCAAGTATCGTGCGGGAAAAGCGAACAAAGTGTAGCACGCATTAAGCGAAAGAGTCGGTAAACCGGCGTCGGTGATTACAAGTGAAGCGCATCTTCTTGAGGAAATGCGCAGATTGGAAATACATGTTGGCGCATCACGCGAATTTGCGTTGGATATTGCATCTAAGTGTATTGGAGGTGGAATTGAGGCGGGTACACCCGCAATTACATCGGTTGTACTAGCGCGGTTGAGATCCGATCGTAGTTACATGAGCAAATTCGTGCGGCAGCAACAAAATGATCCGAAATGTCGAAATTTAAACCGCACTACGAGTCAAATGCCGATTCACCGTTTCAAGTTCAAAGAGATGGCATCTTGCGGTTTCACGACCGTATTTGTGTACCAAGTAATTCGGAGTTGAAAGATCTGATTTTATCGGAGGCGCATGACTCGGGTTACACTATCCATCCAGGGAAGTAAAGATGTATCGGATTTAAAGAAGTATTTTTGGTGGCCGAAAATGAAACAAGAGGTGCAAAGGTATGTTGAAAAATGTCAAATATGTCAGCAAGTTAAAGCGGATCGGCGGAGAAAAGCAGGATTGCTAAGACCGCTGGAAATACCTACAAGGAAATTCGAGTCGATCACAATGGATTTCGTAAGTGGATTTCCAAGAACTGTTGGAAGGTATAATACGGTTTGGGTGATTGTGGATCGATTAACAAAGATAGCGCATTTTATTCCGCTTCGAATTGAGACATCCGGCAAGAATTGGCGGAATTGTTTCTAAAATATCAGTTCAAGTATCATGGCTGCTCGCGCAATATCATTTCTGACCGAGATCCTCGGTTCACTTCTCATTTCTGGGAGAGCTTTCAAGAAGCTATGGGTACCAAATTGAGATTTAGTACAGCGCACCATCCGCAAACCGACGGTCATCCGAGCGTACCATTCGGTATTTGGAAGACATGTTGCGCTCCTGCGCGCTAAGTTTACAAGGTTCATGGGTTGATCATTTGTATCTGGTGGAGTTTGCGTATAACAACAGTTACCATGCAAGCATCGGTATGTCACCGCAAGAGGCGCTGACAGGGCAACAATGCCGTACTCCGCGTGGTGGGGACCAACGAGTACATATTCACCTACGGGGCCGCAAATGTTGGAGGAAATTGCTGAGAAAACGAAGATGGTTCCGAGTCGCCTTAAGTCGGCTCAAGAAAGACAAAGGAAATACGCTGATATTCATCGAAGACCGTTGGAGTTCCAAGAAAGTGATCATGTATGGCTTCGAGTTTCGCCTGTTAGAGGTGTGCATCGATTTGGTGTTTCGGGCAAGTTGAGTCCCCGATACATTGGGCCGTTTCGATTTTGCGACGAGTTGGGCCGGTAGCATACGAGCTTGCGCTACCACCCGCTGGACCGGGTTCATCCAAGGTGTTCCATGTATCACGGCTACGCCGATATGTGCGAGATCCGTCGCATTGTATTGATCACTCGGGTTTGCACGTACAAGATGATCTGACCTATCAAGAAGAACCAATGCAGATATTGGACCGAAAAGAACAACGGCTTCGAAGTAAGGTGATCAGGCTCGTGTTGGTAAAATGGGGACGCCATTCCGATAAGGAAGCGACGTGGGAACTCGAGGAGAGCATCGAGAGAAAAATATCCGAATTATTCGACAATTAAGGTACGTAATTAAGTTCAGGACTGAACTTTATTTTAAGGGGGGAGAAATGTAACATTCTTATATAAAATCAATTATATTAAAAGGTTTATATGCATTAAAAATATATATAAGGTTATATGTGCATAATTTAAGCCCTTGTGTAATAATAAAAACTTGGAGGGACTAATTAGCAAAAATCCAAATTTAACATAGAAAATCCCTTTCCTTCTCTCTTTCAATTTCATTCTCCTGGCCGTGAGTGTGGGGTGGGTGCCGAGCAAAAGGGAAAAAGAGAGAGAGAGAGAAATTGAGCGTGGAAACTGATCGAACTTGTCGGAAACTTGAGATTCGAGCGGAATTGACGATCCTTGATCGATTCTAAAGCTTCAAATTGGTATATTCTCCTTTTCAATTAGCAAAACCCTAATAGTCGATTTGTTGTGATTTTCGTTTGAATTTCGAATTCGGGTGTAAATCGAACGATTATAACTCGATTAGTATATTGAATTGGGTTGAATTGAATAGATATTCTTTTTAAAGTGGGAATCATGATTTAAGGTTTGGTATGGAATTTGGGATGATTATTTGTGAAATTCAAATTTGATTAGAATTGATCGAGTTATAATTCGTTAAAACCGTTCGATTCGTATTATTGGATTAAACTACCCTTTGGACTTTGAATTTGGAATTAGGATTTTGGTATTAAAACTTGAATTATGAATTATGTCGAATACTCGTATAGCTTCATATACCTTGAAATGTGATACGTAAGTAACCCCGATTAACCGAATTGAGCGTCGACCGATCGGAATCGAAACTAAATGAATTAGGGTTTTCTTGTTACTTGTTG
This sequence comes from Carex cristatella, assembly GCA_024447775.1. Taxonomy (NCBI): domain Eukaryota; kingdom Viridiplantae; phylum Streptophyta; class Magnoliopsida; order Poales; family Cyperaceae; genus Carex; species Carex cristatella. Next base: position 12,223 of record JAJHPF010000026.1, on the reverse strand, counting down.
CGGGCCGCAATCGGACCCATTACGGCCGCAACCTCGGTAATCCGAAATGGTTAGTTGAGTATGGTTAAGCCAAATCGAACGAGTACCGAACCGTAATTGCACTAGCCTTAGTTATACACCATTTATACAAGGTGTTAAATAACGATTATGCGTATCTTTTAAATAGACTTGGTAAGGTGTCCTGGCCGTGCAACTCCGCGTAGGGAGTCGAGTAGGGTACGACACGGTCCGTGTGGATTGTGACTCGGCCCGAGTAGGGTATGACACGGTCCGTGTGGATTATGACTCGGCCCGTGTAGGAAGTCCATTTTAGAATCTATTAACGATCATCATACTCAAGTGGGATTTCGGACTTGTTTGATATTTTATATTCGAATTAAACTCGTGTTTCGATTGACATGTTGATTATTGATTGAATTGAAACATCGGATTGTGTTGCATGTGCATTGCATTGCCCAAATAAGGTGAAACTCGAATTGTTTTATCTGATTGACTTGCATGCTGGTATGGTTATAAATTGTGTTGATCTAAATGATCTGATTTTGGAATTAAAGTCACCGTGCTTTATATCACCATCGGTTGGTGGATAAGGTATTATTGTCATCCACCGTGATGACGTCACCCGTGGGGTGAAACCGGATTTGTCGAGTCTCGCGGGGACTTTGACGCCCAAAGTGTTCTAAAGCTTTAGATCGTCGGCCTCTCGCCGTACCCGGTTGGGACGAGGGGTAAGTGACTTGTATTACGATTGTGATTATGTGACTTGTGTATCGGAGGCATTTCCCAGGGGGTAATGCGTTTGGATAGTCAATTGGCTTTATATGGATTTTCTGGATGTGAATTGAAACCAGACTTTTAATTAAATGGTTAGGCCTGTAACTACAGATGGGTGTCATGAGGAAAAGGTTTTACCTGGCGCGGCCGCCTTAGGTGTCTGTAACCCTACAGATGAGAGGGAACGAATTAAGGTCCAGATCGGTGGAACATCTGTAGTTACTACCCGATATTCTAAAACCGAGTGAACCAGATATTGTGTGATTGAATTTCATCTTGGCAATTCCTGAATTGTGATTTCATTTGGATATATATATGTTGTCGGATTTATGCATTCATTCATTTTTACAAATGATTATAAATTGATATGAACTTTATTTGTGTTTCATTTTGAATATAATTTGTGATTGCAAGTCCGGGATTCTTTTTGTGGCAATTATCGCACTGAGAATTCAATTCTCATCCCCTTTTTGGGTAAAATTTTCAGGTTCCGGTTTGGCGGATCCGAGAGAGGCACGAGGTCGGTAGGCCTTGGTTTCACCGCTGTATAGCTCGTCTGGTATGGTGACATTAGAGATTATGTATATAGTTATGTTTTGGTTGTATATATATATATTCTCTATGTCATTGTGTGATGCGTATCCATCGAGATACGGGTTTTGTATACTGTGACCTGACCAGTTGGGATTTGAGATCTTTATATGTTATTTGTTTGTTTTATTTGCGTGTTATGTTTTACTTTTTATCATATCGTAATTGCCTAGTGGGTATACGGGCAACCGTATGCCTACGGCAGGAGCACCTGTCGCACGCCGTGGGGCACCGGGGTGTGACATTATTAGCATAGTAATTCCCTACTTCACACTATGAACATGCAGTTTTGGGTATGTTTTTTTAGTTGTATCTATTTTTTATAGTTTTGACTTTATTTATTTTTCTTTTGAGATGCATGTATTTTGCGAAAATTATATATGTATTTGATATCAATACCATATAGTCACAGATAACAATCCGAAGTGTTTGAATTTGGTACGAGCTTCACGCTACAGAAACTTTTCACTATCTGTGAGGATAAAAGTATTTTTTACAGACAATATTTTCGTAAATACTCCTGTCAATAATAAATAACAATTTTTGTTCTAACAACGACTTTAAATTAATATGTACACAGTATTATCTCTAAGAACAAAGATTCAATTTCTATATTGTTCTTTAAATAAGGTATTAAAGCAGACACAAATGTCCACTCATGTGATATTTTTTATTTCATAATATTTTATAAAATCGAATTTGTTCATATTTCAATTTCTAAAAATAGATCGTCTAAAAGAAATTTGATTACATGGTCCTCGTCCTCTCTCTCCCTCTATTTGAAGTATGCTGTCAAGTAACTCTCTGTCTCTCTGTCTCCACCTAACTGATTCACACTTTTTTTATGCTACATCTTTTTTCATAAATGTGGATAAATAGTTTAGTTAGGTTAGGTTGAAAAGCTGCATTTTCAATTTTTGCACAAGAAACCAGAGAATAGTATAGTAATTCATTACATATTCACAAATAAAAAAATTGAAGCATCTTTCATTTTAAAATTAAAATAGGAGAAATTTTCTCGGGATTCGAAATAAATAAGAAGATAGACACGTATATATATATGGGACGATGGAAATACACACATAATGTGAAATAGCTAAAGGTTGTAATGCCAATGTGATTGATGAATATTGAAAACACTATGAATATCGATTTGAATAGAGGATGATCAGTATCCAATGTGACTAGTGAAGAATACGAGAGCAATTTGGGTCCCATCTCCATCGGATTCAAACTGAGTTCGATGGGCTCCATAATTGGCCAATTTGCTTTAAGATCTGTGCGCATTGTTTTAATATTTTTGCGCACGGATCTTAAAACAGATTGGACGGTTATGAAGTCCATCGGACCCAAACTACTCTCGAAGAATACAAATTTGAGAAGGAATTTAATGGTCATCCAATCCACAATATTAAAATTTGCATGGTGAGACCTTGACTGAGCAATTAGATTTTAGAAGGAATTTATCACATATTATATATCATGAGGAGGGATCCACTTACAATATTTTGGATCTTACAACATGTTACAACATTCGATTTTACGATTTTCAAAGTCCAAACAGTCGATCCAAACCATTCAACATGATCTCTACATTAAAATGTATTTGTTTTTATCAAATTATATATTTTTTTGAATTTGTTTGACTATTTATTAAGTGTTTTACAAAACTGCTATTTTTCGATGGTCCAGAATTATCTAAAAACAGTAATTTTATAAAATACTTAATAAATAGTAAAAATATTTAGAAAAATATAAAATTTGGTCTCAAAGCATATTTTAATATAGAGATCATGTTCAACGCCTTGTAAATAGGCAGCAGCCCACATCCCGAAATACTCCGTTCACATCTTTAACATGAATTATGCACCGGTGAAAGACGTGCATGTCGCATGTGGAATTTTTGCTTCAACAACTCCCATTTACCAACATATTTTCCAAAGAATTTCAACCAATGATTGCTTGGTGAAGGGAGGGAAGTCCTTGTTGTCACACGAGTATATTGTTTTTGACTACTCAAATGAACCGAAATACCCACTTTCCATCTCCAAAGTCAAGTGCTAAAGAAGGATTCTTAACAAAATTTAGTTATGTCGAAACATTATCAACTCAACCAATTTTGAGTTTTCTTCTTCTTTTCTTAGCTTATTTTGAAAAAGAGACTCAGCTGGTACAGAGGTTGATTTCCCTGCTCCATGGCATTCCGGTATATTTGATAAAACAGTTATTTTCTGTGGTATATCTTTGAAAACAACTTGCTCGCGGTTTTCCTGGCACTTTGCAATTTTTGGGCTAAAATTTTAAATGTCCAAAACTGTACTATGCTTAATTTATCTAACTGTGCACAATTTTGCTTCACAGTAAAGAATTTTTTTTATATTTTGATTAAACACAAGTTGCTGCTCATCTGGGATGGCTCTGGTAAGAGTAATGACCAAATTTGGGTCCAATTGAGGCATCCTTATTGAAGGAAGAGTTAATCTGGGACGGTACTGGTATATCCGATGTATTTCACAACATTTATATCAAAATAAAATTAAATATAACTAAAAATGATACTCCATAGTTGATTATTTTTAAGTTCATATTTAATATTTAAGATGTTTGAGAGGATGCAATGAAAAGCACAATGAATATTTAAGTGGTTTCATATCACATGTTAGGCAACAAGACAAACAAAACTTGGCTAAGACCTCCGTCTTTTCCTAAGATACTAAAAAGAATGTGAAATTGCTAATTCTAAGCATCTAAATTTTAATTATCTATAAAAGATCAATAAAATTCCCATAATGATGAACATCTCCATACATATTCAATATAAAGCCCAATACTGATTTATGTTGATGTGATGACAACGTGGGCCGCAGCCCAATTGTTCTCGTAGCGGATAAATAAACAAAACCACCTCTGTAATTGATTGTGGCGGAAGTTAAAAGGAAACCGCCATGACATTTGTCTTTTAATTAAAAGGTTGAAGCCTGCTGTTTAATGTGGGGGTTGTATCGCTCTCTCTATGTAAGAACGAAGCTTCTTCACCAATTATTTTTAGATTTTGCTCTTTCCTTTTTTGATAGTGCAAGAATATATGTGAAAGAATGCTAATGTACTTGCTAATTTAAACACATTTAAACATAAAATAGTAGTTCAGAATAGTCGCTAATCCGAATTAGCACTATTCTTTGTTTCATCTAAACATATATACTCACATAATTAGTAAGTACATTTCAACTTCATTGTACTTGCTAATTTATATTGTTCTCTATGTGCATGCAAAAGATCATATCATTTCAACTTCATTGTGATTAGTGTTAAGTGCTTGTAAAAATATACCGAGAATATATTTTAGACATTAATTTTGTTACTTATTGATTCACATAAAAAAAAATTAAAAGTGATAATTTTTAATTTACTGTTGAGAAAAAATATAGTTTACATTCAACAGATTTATTTCGACATGTTAGATTTAAATTTATTATTATTATTAAAAGATAAAAAAATTAAGAAATATGGAGATTCGAAAAGCAACTAAAGTGGCAACTCATAAGGTGGTTACAACCCGTAATTGAGCAAGGCCTCTAACATATGCATCTGTGATTACAAACAATGGGTTAAATCAAAATTAAAAATTTATAATCCCGATTTCAACATACAGTCAGACAGGGGCGGAACCAAGGCAGGGACTAGCCTAAGCCCCGGCTCCCTCTGGCCCAGAAAATATACATAAATTTTCAAAAAATATACATAATTTTTTTTTGCTTATGGGCTCTTGGTACCCCCTAAATTATTTATGGACCATTGGGACCCCCTAAATTTTTTGGAATCACATCCTTTGTGGAGCTTTTACCTGCGGAGGTCGTGCGGTTCTTTTTATCTAGTCCGTTAGTTTTGATCGGATGGACCAAATAAGATTATGGCACGAATCTCAAAGAAAATTAATATTGTCCCCTTCATCATCCTGATCACTCACCGGCTGAGAGTAAATCTGGACTGTCCGATTAGCTCCGCACCGCAAACCTCCGCGGAGGATACTAGTCCAATTTTTTTTTTCTTATGGGTCTTAAATTATTTATGCACTCCCCTCCCCCCTAGTTTCCATTCCTAGTTCCACCACTACAATCAGAATCACATGCTTATCTGTATACTATAAACTAAGGTTCTAAATAGCGATTATAGCGGCGTAGCGGGGAGATGAAAAAAAAAAGCTATTGCGAATAGCGGAGCTATAGCTGATATCTCCCTACTTTGCCTATATTATGACACCGATTTACACCCAAAACCCGTGCCTAAAAGCCTAAAAGTGTGAACATTTTACTTAAATATCTATAGAATGTGGTACTGCTATGTTTTGTTCTTATTTTGCAGGAAATGGGCGAAATTCTGGAGCTGACACCTTTTTATACGGCCCGTACAAGATCTGCCCAACCACACAGAAAGTTCCACATAGGAGGCTACCTCTCTCCCTCACAAAGGCATGGGTATACGGTCCGTATGGATTCCTGTACGGACCGTACAGAGCAAATTCGGAAAAACAGGCTGGAATTGGCAACAGGCGCCAGCTATGGAGACCGAATAGGAAGGCTTTAATAAGGGATTTTGGGCATTAAAAGAGGATATTCTAGATCTGAGAAGAGATCTCTGGTGCTTGGGAGACAAGGAAGAACTTGGAGAAGAAGAAGAAGAAGTTTTGCAACGGATCTTCGGATTTTCTATTGTTTTTCTATGAACTCTTTCATAACTTTTATTGTGTTTTGTTTTGAGAACATTAGTAGCTAAATTTACTGTTTCTAGGATTAAGATGTAGTTGACGTTTGGTTTTACTTGTATGCTACTTGGATTTGTGTTGAATGCTTAGTTTTCATCTTGTTGTATAGTATTTTAATTGCTTGGTTTTTGCTTGCTTGAATCGAATAGTCAACCTGTTAGACGAATGCGCACGTCTAAGTCGATAGGTTATAAGTCTATAACATTCAATCCAACTGAACCAAGTATATGAGGTAGGTTTACGGACCAGGGAGTACCAAAAGGTGAAACTTTTCTTGAGGCGAAAGTCCTAGGATACCTTTAGTAAACCAACAAGTGACTTAGGTAAATTGGACCAAAAAACGAAAGTTGAGGTTTAAGGCACCTAAGAAGGGAGTAGTTGAGTCCGGTAACCAGGTTACTAAGCCAAAATTGAGGTTCATAAGAACAAGATCAAGCACAAAAGAGGTTGTTCAGCACACGAACAACGTCAATTGAGGTTGTTAAGCACACAAACAAGGACAAATGAGGTTCCTAAGCACAAGAACAAGTGCATATGAGGTTCATAAGCAAAAAAGATCAAGCGCAAAAGAGGTTGTTAAGCACACAAACAACGCCAATTGAAGTTGTTAAGCACACAAACATGGGCAAATGAGGATCCTAAGCACAAGACCAGGTGTAAATGAGGTTCAGAAGCACAAGATCAAGCGCAAAAGCGGTTGTTAAGCACACAAACAACGATAATTGTGGTTGGTAAGCACACAAACAACAGCAAATGAGTTTCCTAGGCACAAGAACAAATGCAAATGAGGTTCATAACTACAAGATCAAGCGCAAAAGAGGTTGTTAAGCACACCAACAATTTCAATTGAGTTTGTTAAGCACACATACAAGGGCAAATGACATTCCGAAGCACCCGAACAACTGGAAATGAGGCTCATAACCACAAGATCAATCGCAAAAGCGGTTGTTAAGCCCACGAACAGCGCCAATTGAGATTGTTAAGCACACAAACAAGTGCAAATGAGGTTCCTAAGCACAAGAACAAATGTAAATGATGTTAATAAGCAAATGATCCAGCACAAAAAAAGGATGTTACGCACACGAACAACGCCAATTGAGGTTGTTCAACACGCAAATAAGAGCAACTGAGTTTCCAAAGCACAAGAAGAAGTGCAAATGAGGTTCGTCAACATAAGATCAAGCGCAAAAGAGGTCGTTAAGCACACTAACAACGCCAATTAAGGATGTTAAGCACACAAACAAGGGCAAATGAGGTTCCTAAGCACAAGAAGAAGTGCAAATGAGGTTCATCAGCACAAGATCAAGCACAAAAGAGGTTGTTAAGCAGACGAACAATGCCAATTGAGGTTGTTAAGCACACAAACAAGCGCAAATAAGTATCTTAAGCACAAGAACAATTGCAAATGAGGTTCATAAGCACAAGATCAAGCGCAAAATTGGTTGTTAAGCACACGAACAACGCTAATTGAGGTTGTTAAGCACACAAACAAGGGCAAATAAGGTTCCTAAGCACAAGAACAAGTGCAAATGAGGTTCATAAGCACGAGATGAAGCGCGAAAGAGGTTGTTAAGCACACGAACAACGCCAATTGAGGTTGTTAAGCACACCAACAAGTGCAAATGAGGTTCCTAAGCACAAGAACAACCGCAAATGAGATTCATAAGCACAAGATCAAGCACAAAAGAGGTTGTTAAGCACAGGAACAATGCCAATTGAGTTTGTTAAGCGCACAAACAGGGGCAAATGCGGTTCCTCAGCATAAGAACAAGTGCAAATGAGGTACATATGCACAATGTCAAGCGCAAAAGAGGTTGTTAAGCACACGAACAACGCTAATTGAGGATGTTAAGCAGACAAACAAGTGCAAATGAGGTTCCAAGCACAAGAACAAATGCAAATGAGGTTCATATGCACAAGATCAAGCACAAAAGAGGTTGTTAAGCACACGAACAACGCCGTTGGAGGTTGTTAAGAACACAAATAAGGGAAAATGAGTTTCCTAAGCACAAAAACAAGTGCAAATGAGGTTTATCAGCACAAGATCAAGCGCAAAAGAGGTTGTTCAGCACACAAACAAGGCCAATTGAGTATGTTAAGCACACAAACAAGGGCAAATGAAGTTCAAAACCACAAGATCAATCGCAAAAGAGGTTGTTAAGCACACGAACAACGCCAATTGAGGTTGTTAAGTACACAAACAAGTGCAAATGAAGTTCCTAAGCAGAAGAACAAGCAAATGAGGTTCATAAGCACAAGATCAAGCACAAAAGAGGTTGTGAAGCAAACGAACAACGCCAATTGAGGTTGTTAAGCATACAAAGAACGACAAATGAGGGTCCTAGGTACAAGAATAAATGCAAATGAGGTTCATAAGAACAAGATCAAGCGCAAAAGAGGTTGTTCAGGACACGAACAACGCCAATCGAGGTTGTTAAGCACACAAACAAGGACAAATGAGGTTTCTAAGCACAAGAACAAGTGCAAATGAGGTTCATAAGCACAAGATCAAACGCAAAAGAGGTTGTTAAGCACACGAACAACGCCAATTGAGGTTGTTAAGCACACAAACAAGTGCAAATGAAGTTCCTAAGCACCAGAACAAATGCAAATGAGGTTCAAAAGCAAAAGATCAAGCACAAAAGAGGTTGTTAAGCACACGAACAATGCCAATTGAGGTTGTTAAGCGCACAAACAAGGGCAAATGAGGTTCCTAAGCAGAAGAACAAGTGCAAATGAGGGTTCATATGCACAATGTCAAGCGCAAAAGAGGTTGTTAAGCACACGAACAACGCCAATTGTGGTTGTTATGCTTACAAAGAACGACAAATGATCTTCCTAGGCACAAGAACAAATCCAAATGAGGTTCATAACCACAAGATCAAACGCAAAAGAGGTTGTTAAGCACACCAACAATGTCAATTGAGTTTGTTAAGCACACATACATGGGCAAATAACGTCCCTAAGCACAAGAACAAGTGCAAATGAGGTTCATAAGCACAAGATCAAGTGCAAAAGAGGTTGTTAAGCACACGACCAACGCAAATTGAGGTTGTTAAGCACACCAACAAGGGCAAATGAGGTTCCTAAGCACAAGAAGAAGTGCAAATGAGGTTCATAAGCACAAGATCAAGCGCAAAAGAGGTTGTTAAGCACACGAACAACGCCAATTGAGGTTCTTAAGCACACAAACAAGGGCAAATGTGGTTCATACGCACAAGAACAAATGCACATGAGTTTCAAAACCACAAGATCAATCGCAAAAAAGGATGCTAAGCACACGAACAATATCTATTGAGTTTGTTAAGCACACATACAAGTGGAAATGACGTTCCGAAGCACAAGAACAAGTGGAAATGAGGTTCATAAGCACAAGATCAAACGCAAAAGAGGTTGTTAAGCACACGAACAACGCCAATTGAGGTTGTTAAGCACACAAACAAGTGCAAATGATGTTCCTAAGCAGAAGAACAAGCAAGTGAGGTTCATAAGCACAAGATCGAGCACAAAAGAGGTTGTTAAGCAAACGACCAACGCCAATTGAGGTTGTTAAGCATACAAAGAACGACAAATGAGGGTCCCAGGTACAAGAATAAATGCAAATCAGATTCATAAGATGAAGATCAAGCGCAAAAGAGGTTGTTCAGGACACGAACAACGCCAATCGAGGTTGTTAAGCATACAAACAAGGACAAATGAGATTTCTAAGCCCAAGAACCAGTGCAAATGAGGTTCATAAGCACAAGATCAAACGCAAAAGAGGTTGTTAAGCACACGAACAACGCCAATTGAGGTTGTTAAGCACACAAACAAGTGCAAATGAAGTTCCTAAGCACCAGAACAAATGCAAATGAGGTTCAAAAGCAAAAGATCAAGCACAAAAGAGGTTGTTAAGCGCACAAACAGGCAAATTTCAAACAAACAATGCCAATTGAGGTTGTTAAGCGCACACAAACAAGGGCAAATGAGGTTCCTAAGCAGAAGAACAAGTGCAAATGAGGTTTCATATGCACAATGTCAAGCGCAAAAGTGGTTGTTAAGCACACGAACAACGGCAAATGTGGTTCATACGCACAAGAACAAATGCAAATGAGTTTCAAAACCACAAGATCAAGCGTAAAAGAGGATGTTAAGCACACGAACAATATCTATTGAGTTTGTTAAGCACACATACAAGTGGAAATGACGTTCCTAAGCACAAGAACAAGTGGAAATGAGGTTGATAAGCACAAGATCAAACGCAAAAGAGGTTGTTAAGCACAGGAACAACGCAAATTGAGGTTGTTAAGCACAAACATGGGCAAATGAGGTTCCTATGCACACAAACAAGTGCGAATGAGGTTCATAAGCACAAGAACAATTGCAAATGAGGTTCATAAGCACAAGATCAAGCGCAAAAGTGGTTGTTAAGCACAAGAACAACGCTAATTGAGCTTGTTAAGCACACAGACAAGGGCAAATCAGGTTCCTAAGCACAAGAACAAGTGCAAATGAGGTTCATAAGCACAAGATGAAGCACGAAAGAGGTTGTTAAGCACACGAACAACGCTAATTGAGGTTGTTAAGCACACAAACAAGGGCAAATAAGGTTCCTAAGCACAAGAACAAGTGCAAATGAGGTTCATAAGCACAAGATGAAGCGCGAAAGAGGTTGTTAAGCACACGAACAACGCCAATTGAGGTTGTTAAGCACACCAACAAGTGCAAATGAGGTTCCTAAGCACAAGAACAACCGCAAATGAGATTCATAAGCACAAGATCAAGCACAAAAGAGGTTGTTAAGCACAGGAACAACGCCAATTGAGGTTGTTAAGCGCACAAACAAGGGCAAATGCGGTTCCTCAGCATAAGGACAAGTGCAAATGAGGTACATATGCACAATGTCAAGCGCAAAAGAGGTTGTTAAGCACACGAACAACGCCAATTGAGGATGTTAAGCAGACAAACAAGTGTAAATGAGGTTCCCAAGCACAAGAACAATTGCAAATGAGGTTCATATGCACAAGATCAAGCACAAAAGAGGTTGTTAAGCACAAGAACAACGCCGTTTGAGGTTGTTAAGAACACAAATAAGGGAAAATGAGTTTCCTAAGCACAAAAACAAGTGCAAATGAGGTTCATCAGCACAACATCAAGCACAAAAGAGGTTGTTAAGCACACGAACAAGGCCAATTGAGTATGTTAAGCACACAAACAAGGGCAAATGTAGACCCTAAGCACAAGAACAAGTGCAAATGAAGTTCAAAACCATAAGATCAAGCGCAAAAGAGGTTGTTAAGCACACGAACAACGCCAATTGAAGTTGTTAAGCACACAAACAAGTGCAAATGAAGTTCCTAAGCAGAAGAACAAGCAAATGAGGTTCATAAGCACAAGATCAAGCACAAAAGAGGTTGTTAAGCAAACGAACAACGCCAATTGAGGTTGTTAAGCATACAAAGAACGACAAATGAGGGTCCTAGGTACAAGATTAAATGCAAATGAGGTTCATAAGAACAAGATCAAGCGCAAAAGAGGTTGTTCAGGACAAGAACAACGCCAATCAAGGTTGTTAAGCACACAAACAAGGACAAATGAGGTTTCTAAGCACAAGAACAAGTGCAAATGAGGTTCATAAGCACAAGATCAAACGCAAAAGAGGTTGTTAAGCACACGAACAACGCCAATTGAGGTTGTTAAGCACACAAACAAGTGCAAATGAAGTTCCTAAGCACCAGAACAAATACAAATGAGATTCATAAGCACAAGATCAAGCATAAAAGAGGTTGTTAAGCACAGGAACAACGCCAATTGAGTTTGTTAAGCGCACAAACAGGGGCAAATGAGGTTCCTCAGCATAAGAACAAGTGCAAATGAGGGTTCATACGCACAATGTCAAGCGCAAAAGAGGTTGTTAAGCACACGAACAACGCCAATTGAGGACGTTAAGCAGACAAACAAGGGCAAATGAGGTTCCCAAGCACAAGAACAAATGCAAATGAGGTTCATATGCACAAGATCAACCACAAAAGAGGTTGTTAAGGACAAGAACAACGCCGTTTGAGGTTGTTAAGAACACAAATAAGGGAAAATGAGTTTCCCTGCAAAAGCAAATTT